>CM077165.1:4647651-5088362 GCA_039583875.1 Platanthera guangdongensis
TCGGGGGTGCCCCTCCCTCCCCCCCCCCCCCCTCCCCCTGACGCGCAGACGCGCCGTTCCACTAGCCGCACCGAATCTCTCTTCTCGCGGCCTGCTCCAAGCTCGCTGCGGCCTGTTTCTACTTGCCCCCCTTCTGCTCGTCTTACTCGCGGACTCTTCTTGTTCGCTGAGGTTCTGTTATCCACTGCCTTGTCGCTGGAGTCCTACTCGCGACCTTTACTCGCCGCAGTCTGTTTCCTGGTTGTTGCGATCTGTTCTTTCTTTCCGCTTGAGTCTTCTTTAATCGCGGTCACTTCTCTCTGCCGCTGCTGACCTCCTGTTTCTTTGACCGTTGTTGTGCTCAGCCAGACCGTGCGGACTGTCGCCTTCCCGCATTAGGTCGCGGTCTTCTCCTCTTTTCTATCCGCGCGGCTTGTCTCTGTCCGCTGCGGCCTTCTCTTTCTCCCGGCCTCCGCCTTTGGTCGCGGGCCTCCTCCTGTCGTTGGTGCATTCACATCGTGACCGGGCGGTCTCAGCTCTAGTCGCGCGGTCTCCTTTGTTGACTGGTCTGTTCTCCTAGCCGCTACTCTTCTTCATGGCCTCTTCTGCTGATTCTATCGGAAAGGCGGTTCCTCCTGTTGACCACCAGGCCTCTCTCCCGGAAGTGCGAGATGAGCTCTGTATTACTATTATCTCTCTGACCGGCAAGAAGAATTTTGTGGAATGGGCGCACTCTGTTCGTCGTGTCCTGCAATCCAAGGGGTTTATTCATCACTTGACCCAGGACGTTACCGGTACTCCTACTGACGATTGGTCTTACGGCAATGATGGTCGGTGCAGACATGGATCCTTAATTCTCTTGATGGCGAGTCTTATCGCCTGGCCATGTACCATGAGACGACCAAGGGCATGGGGACGAGCTCCATACCCTTACTCTGGCAAGGATAGTCTTACCATCTGTATGACATTATCACTGCTCTCCAGGCCCTTGATAGCGGTGGCGCGACCGATCTGACCTCCTTTGTTGCTCAGGCTCGGTCTCTGATCGAGGCTTGGATCCAACATCAGCCTCCTACTATGTATCTTGCTGCCCAACGTGCCCAAAAGGAAGGTATGGGTATAGCCATGATGATGGCTCAGGTACCCCATCACCTTCACAGTGTACGGGCTCACATCCTCTCCTCTACTGTTACCCCGTCCTTCTCAGACATGTGCTCGATGCTTCTCAAAGTATCCCGCCTCCGGATGTGCATGGGCCTCCTTCTCCGTCCCTTGTTCAGCAGGCCCCTGCTCCTTTATTGCCTTTTCCATCTTCAGCTCGTGGAGGCCGCTCTGATTCTCGGGGACGTGGTCGGGGTGGACGGCCTCGGCCTAAGTGCTCGTTTTGCGGCAAATACGGGCATCTTGAAGCCACGTGCTATCGCAAGCATGGTCGCCCTCCTCGTCCGCAGGCCTCTGTTGCTGTCATCGACCCCTCTCCCCCTCGTATTGACCTCGACGAGGTTCGCCTTCAGCTCCAGCATCTTCATGGACTGCTCAGCCGCCCGTCTGCCTCGGTTGCCTTCGTTGCCTCCATCTCCAATGAAGGTATCACATGCCTCTCCTCTGGCCCGCGATGGATCCTCGATTCTGGTGTCACTATCATTGGTAGGGGGCGACTGCAGAACGGGTTCTACTTTCTTGATGACTCTCCTACTCTCCTCGCATCTATCTCCTCTTCGGATTGGCATCGACGTCTTGGTCATGCTCCTCTCCCAGTCCTCCAGAAGGCTCTCCTGGATGTATCTCTTCCTGCGTTTCAGTGTGAAACATGTATTTTTGGCAAACAGTCACGTTCATCTTTTCCTTCCCATTGTACTCGAAGCTCCACTCCTTTTGTTTTGGTACACTCCGATATATGGGGTCCGTACAAAATTACTAGTATTTCTGGCTACCGTTACTTTCTTACTTTTATTGATGATTACTCTTGCATGACATGATTGTATCTCATACGTGATCGTTCTGAGCTTCCACGCGTCTTCAGGGCCTTCATTCTTGAGACTCGCACTCAATTCTCTGCGCCCATTCGAACTATTTGTACTGACAATGTGCGCGAGCACACTGGTCATGACTTCGCGACCCTCTGCTCTGAGTTCAGCATTCTTCACCAAACATCGTGTGCGTATACTCCACAACATAATGGTGTCGTCGAGCGCAAGAATCGTCACCTTCTTGATGTAACTCGCTCTCGTATGTTTCAAATGTAGGTTCCAAACCGTACAGGAACTTTGCGCTTTCCACGGCCTGTTTCTTATCAACCGTCTACCATCTACTATCCTCCAGCATGCTACTCCTTTTGGTCTCCTATTTCCCTCCACTCCGCATTTTCCTGTTACTCCCCGAATTTTGGGTTTACTTGCTACACTCACCACCTCGGTCCCTCTACAGACAAGTTGGATCCCCGTGCAGCCAAACATATCTTTGTAGGCTACTTGCACACTCAAAAGGGTTATGTGTGTTATTCACCTACTACCCGCAAGATGACTGTCTCTGCGGACGTCACTTTCCGAGAAGATCTTCCCTTCTTTTCTGTTCTGGATATCGCTCCTGGTCCAGAGCCCATCGTTCGTCCTGTCATCTCTGCTCCCCATTCCTCATCATCTCCTCCTGCACAGCCTCTGGTCCGTCCACATCCACCTGTTATCCGGGTCTATTCACGTCGCTCTCCTCATCCTGTTGCCCCCTGCAGTCGGCTTCGACCTCTGATGCTCCACTACATACTGCTCCGGCTCCCGCATCCACCGCTCATCCGATGGCGAATTATGTCTCTCTACATCGCCTTTCACCGTCACTTCTTCACTTTGCCACATCATTATCCTCTGTTTTTGTCTCTAACTCTGTGCAGGATGCGCTTCAACATCCAGGCTGGCGGGCTACCATGGACGAAGAAATGACGGCCCTTTAGGCCAACCAGACCTGGGTCCTTGTCCCTTTACCTCCCGGTCAGCACCCTGTTTGGTGTAAATGGGTTTTCGTCATCAAACATGCTCTGGATGGCACTATTGCCCGACTGAAGGCCCGACTTGTGGCCCGTGATTTCACTCAGCAGGAGGGCCTTGATTATGAGGAAACCTTCTCTCTGGTGGCTAAGCTCAACACCGTTCGGGTTCTTCTCTCCGTAGTTGTGCACCGTCACTGGCCCCTTCATCAGCTCGATATCAAGAATGCTTTTTTGAATAGAGATCTTCAGGAAACCGTCTACATGCGTCAACCGCCCGGGTTTGAGACCACGGGGGAGTCTCGTGTGTATCTTCTCAAGAAATACATCTATGATCTCAAACAGTCCCCTCGAGCGTGGTTTGACAAGTTCAACAAGGTGGTTCGGGACATGGGTTTCACTCGGAGTTCTGCAGACTTCTCCCTATTCACCCGACACTGGGTCACTGGAACAGTCCTTCTGTTGGTTTATGTTGATGACATCCTACTTACTGGGGATGACTCAAAGGTGATTCTAGAGGTCAAACAGCATCTGAGCACCGTGTTTCAGACCAAAGACCTAGGGCATCTTCGCTACTTTCTCGATCTTGAGATCGCACGACGGCCGGACGGGCTTGTCCTCTCCCAACGGAAGTATTGTCTCGATTTTCTCAAAGACGCTGGCCAGTCTGGTTGCAAGCCACCTAATACCCCGATGGAGGCAAATCACAAACTATGTGCTCATGCCTCTGATGATGATTTGCTTCTCCAGAACCCGGAATATTATCGACGTCTTGTGGAAAAGTTGATCTATCTAACAGTCACGAGTCCTGATATATCGTTTGCAGTTGGGATTGTCAGTCGGTTCATGCATGCCCTCCCGGGTTTCTCATCTCCAGGCGGTTGAACGGATTCTCTGATACATTAAGGCAGCTCCGGGTCAAGGGCTTGTTTACAAAACCTCCAACTCGGCTCCAGCATTGGTCGCTTATTCTGATGCCGATTATGCCGGTTCCATGGACAATCGGAGGTCAACCAGTGGGTTTTGTACTTATTTTGGTGGTCATCTCATTACATGGAAAAGTAAGAAACAAGTCGTGGTCGCTCGATCCTCCGTGGAAGCTGAATACCGATCGATGGCATCGGTTGTCTCAGAACTCACAAGGCTTGAAATTCTCCTTACTGACCTGGGAGTAAAACTTCTTTCATCTGCTGTTCTATTTTGTGATAGTCAAGCCGTCATACACATAGCAAAGAATCTGGTGTTTCACGAGCGCACAAAACAAATCGAGGTCGACTGTCACTTTATTCGAGAGAAAGTTCAATTGAAGAAACTTAAATTAAAGCATGTTCTGGGCACTGATCAAGTTGTTGATATTCTCACAAAGGCTTTATCAAGTACCTTGTTTTACCAGTGTTTGTCCAAGCTGGGTGCATATGACCTACACGCTCCAGCTTGCGGGAGGGGTGTGTTAGAAAAGCTCATTTAGTCTAGGCTCATTATGTATTTTTATTGTTTTTCTCTCTCCTCTTTAGTCTCGCATCATGTATAGGACTTTACTCTCTCTTTCTCTCATCTATATATTTGTACTCATTCTTTGTATTTTATACAAGTGAACATATATACAAGGTTGGCTTTTTTCTTTCTCTACAATTAGGTATGATGATTGAATTAACAATTTGAAACGTGAGATAAAAATGTTCTGATTTATTTTAAATCATGTTGATTAATTAGGTGAATATTATTCTTGATCCATTTACATCAGCTTATATTTTTTTTCATTTTATTCAATTCCAAACATGATATTTATTTTAGTAAATTTTCTTGATCCATTTATGCCGCCACCATCGAAAGACGTCCCGATGAATAATGCTGCCCCCATCGAATGACACCGCCCCCCGACGAATGACGTCGCACATTTTTAGAGTTTGTTATTTTCCTTTTTAAGTATTTAACAACTGTGACAATAATTATTTTACCTCGCATTTAGTTGTCACAAATAGGAAGAGCACCAACTACTGTAATTATTCTTATCATTGATTTTACGAGTACATTGATGTGCTTCTTCAAGTTAATGAGCATCCTCATCTCAGATTTTAGCTTTGATCTTCCTCTTCTCTGACCTTCACATGATTGGATCTATTTGTTACTCAATCACCAGGCTCCACAGTAATTTGGTTCGCTTCTTTGGTTGGACTCGACCCCGGAATCATCGACCTACCTCGCAGCCGCAAACACCAGGTTCTGATTTTCACCATTTCTTCCTTCCTCATCCTATTGTTTTAGCTTTATGCTTACTCATTTGATTCCAACTTGAAGTTAACGCTCACACTTTACTGATTTTAAATTTTGAGCATTCTCAAAATGAAATTTTAGAATCATCTCTCTTACTTAATATTTGCAATTTGACATTTTATTCAGCATGTTCATTAATTTGATGAACTGCAAATATATTTGATGACTCTTCCGTAATTTGTTATCCAGCAATGTTTAATAATTTATCATTTACTTCTCCAAACAATACAACTTCCCTGTCATCAATGATTACTTCCACAATACATAACAGGCTACAGGCGACACATTTACCAAATGAATCGTAGCGACGATCGCTGATACTCACCTGCTCTCATGTCACAATCCCCTCAAGCGCACTGCTCAACAAATATCATTGTTAATAATGCGCTTTGGGGGATTGTGAATCGTGCAGTAACGACGTGTGACGACGGAGTACCCGAGAGAAGGTGAGTATCGATGGTAGCAGTGTCGTGATCTGTGCACTATTGCATCCGTGGAACTGTCGCGCAGGGCACGGGGGATCCTCCGTGCACTGTCACTCGTGTGTGTGTGGGTGGAAGGCGTGTGTGTGTAGGGCGTGTGTGTGTAGGGTCCGGTTTGGAGAGTATACACTCGAGCTAAAACATGAAAAAATAGTGCGAGTTCAGTTTTTTGGGATTCTAAGCCCCAAATGTTTCTCATTTGAAAAAGTGATCAACATGAAAGTCGATGAGATCTACAACTTTCATGTTGATCACTTTTTGATTTGAAGTCATTTAGGCCCCCGATTTAGGCCCCAAAAAAGTCACGTCTGCAACGAGTCGCCCGTACTATGCGACCTGTCGACCCGGCCGCTACCTCCACAACCCATCCTCTGACAAATTATGTCTTGTTACATCGCCTGAACCCGGTGCTTCAAACCTTTGCTACCTCATTAACATCTATTTTTGTACCTAACTCTGTGCATGAGGCTCTTCAATATCGGGCTGGCGGGTGGGCATGGATAACGAAATGACGGCCCTCTGGGCTAATCAAATTTGGGATCTGATTCCTCTTCCTCAAGCATGCACCTGATGGGACGATTGATCGACTTAAGTCCTGTTTGGTGTCGTGTGGCTTCACTCAATAACAGGATCTAGATTATGAGGAAATATTCTCTCCAGTGGTCAAACTCAACACAGTTCGTATCCTCTCCGTAGTTGTACACTTTCAATGACCCTTACATCAACTTGATATCAAGAATACATTTCTCAATGGCGATCTCCAAGAAACTGTCTACATGTGACAGCCTCCTGGGTTTGAGACCACGGGAATCTCATGTTTGTCTCCTTAAGAAGCCAATTTATGGTCTCAAATAATCTCCTCGGGCTTGATTTGATAAGTTTAGCAGGGCTGTTCGGGAGGTTGGCTTTACTCGGAGCTCGGCGGATTTTTCTTTGTTCACTCGACATAGCAAAATAGGAACAGTTCTTCTTTTGGTGTATGTCGATGACATCCTAATCACAGGAGATGATTCAAAAGGAATCCAAGTGGTCAAACAACACCTCAGCTCTGTTTTTCAAACGAAAAATCTCGGAACCTTCGATACTTTCTTGGCCTTGAGATCGCAAGACGTTCTGATGACCTTGTCTTAACTCAACGGAAGTACTGTCTCGACCTTCTTCAGGATGTTGGGTATTCTGGATGTAAACCAGATAACATCCCTATGAATGTCAATCACAAGCTGGGTGTTCATGTCTCTGATGCAGATCTTTTTCATCCAAACCCAGAATACTATCGACGGTTGGTGGGAAAACTAATATATCTAACCATAACAAGACCTGACATATTCTTTGTTGTTGGGATTGTTAGCAGGTTTATGCATTCTCCTCGGGTGTCACAACTACAGGTTGTCGAGCACATTATGGGATACCTGAAGAATGTTCCTGGTTAAGGGCTGGTATACAGAACTTTCTCCTCCTCTACTACAACATTGCTTGCATATTCAGATATTGATTATGCGGGTTCCCTGGATGATTGACATTCCACCGACAGTTTTTGTACTTACTTCGAAGATCATCTTTTTATGGCCTCGCGTAAGAAACGGGTTGTAGTTGCTCGATCGTCGGTCGAGGCTGAGTACCGTTCAATGGTGTCTGTTGTATTTGAGCTTGCATGGCTTGAGAGTCTCTTGAGTGATATGAGAATAAAACTTTCTTCATCAGCCACCTTACTCTGTGACAGTCAAACTGTGATTCACATAGGCAAGAATCTTGTCTTCCATGAAATAACGAAACACATTGAAGTTGATTGTCACTTCATTCAGTAAAAGGTTCAAATGAAGAAGTTGGAACTGAAACATGTTCTGACTACTGACCAAATTGTCGATCTTCTCACTAAGGCTTTGTCAAGTGCTCTATTTTATCAGTTCTTGTCCAAGTTGGGTGCCTACGACTTATACGCTGCTCCTGCTGGGCGTTAGAAAAGAACATGTAAGCCCAGGAAGCATGTCCCTTTAACCGTCAAGTCTTCTCCTCTACTTGTAATAGTCTCACATCTTGAAATTGAGATTCTTCCCTCTCTTCTCACCCTATATATATGTATTCATACTTGTATTTACATATACAAGTATATACAAAGGTTTACATTTTTCTCAAATCCTTGTGCCCATTTCTCTACAAAAACCAAACAATCTACTGATGAAACACAAGTATCATGAGTTGATCTTTGCGTGATAGAGCATCGCTGCTTGATTCAATTTACCTTGATTTATATTCTATGGAAAAGGCAAAACCTAATAATTATGATTAAAAAAATTGATGCTCCGTCAAAGTGACCACGCACATCATTAAATGGTGTAAGCTTTGGTGTTCGGTTCTTATTATGATGTGTGTGCCTAAGTACTAGCATCATTTTTGGACTGCCGCTATTACCGCTAAAAATTCTCTGGTGTAGGTCGATTGAGATTGTTCTCTAATGGTCATTTTTCGACTATAAAATGTTATAAGGTGGTGTCCCTGACTTAACAAATCTTCTATCCCACCTGACTTATCAGTCTCTAATATAAAATAAATTAGTAAATTCGGGTAGGGATAATACAGGAGCCGTGGTTAGTGCTTTTTTCAATAAATTGAAAGCATTAGTTATAGCGTCTATCCATTTAAAGCCATTTGGTTAATAAATTGGCTATCAATGTTGCATTGGTAGCGTAGTTTTTGATAAATCGATGATAGTAACCTGATAATCCTAGGAAAGATAGTAATTGTTTAATATTTTGAGATGTAGGCCATGCTGTAATGACCACTATCTTCTCTGGATGGGCATGAACTCCTGCCGCAGAAACACTGTGCCTGAGAAATTCAATTGTGGCTTCAGCGAATTTACATTTATAGTGTTTCACAAATAAGGAATTGGAGCGTAAAATTGAAAGACTAAGCTTAAATGTGATTTATGGATTGTAATGTTGGGACTGTAGATGAGTATGTCATCAAAAAAATAACCACAATTTTTCTTAGGTAAGGTTGAAAGGTCTTCATCAAGGCTTGGAAAATGATTGGTGCATTAGTAAAGCCAAACGGCATTACAATGAATTCATGCAAGCCATGATGGGTCCTAAAAGTCATCGTATGTATGTCTAATTAGTGCATAGAACCTGATGGTATTTGGATTGTAGATCTAATTTAGAAAATAATCTAGAGTCAAGTAATTCGTCCAGCAGCACATCAACTGTGGGAATGGGAAAATAATCTTTAAATGGTCACGACATTTAATGCGCAGTACTCCACATAGAAGAGTCAAGATCCATCTTTCTTCTTAATTAATAATATTGGGGAAGAAAATAAGGATGTGTTGGGCCAAATCTAACGTTTCAAGTATGAGCTTTCCTATTTACGTTTTCTGAAAATGGGTGTATCTGTATGATTTTACCTTGTTAGTGGTTCTGGATTCAGGAGAAGAATCTTATGATCAATCTGGTGGTGGGTGGGTGGCATTTACTTAGTGGGTGCCTGAAATATATCATTAAATTCTCTTAACAATTGGTCTAGGTTGTCTATTCCAGTAGGGTCATTTGCAGTACGTCGAGTTTGGATTTATAATCATCTTCGTTGGATAGAAGGAAACACAAAATAAAATGAGAAATAGACTGTTGAGAAATCATTTTATTAATTTGACCCACTGATACATTCTTTGTTCTGGTTTTCCCGTGTAAAAATATGATTTTGTTGTTGATTGAATATATCATTGTTTTCTTCTTATAGTCGGTTGTCACCGGCCCCAGAGTCTCTAACCATATTACTCCTAATATGATATCCGATCCATACAAATCCGCAACAAAGAGGTATGTAAAAGTATTTTTTTTTAGCGGAAATTTGTATTTTCTCACACATTCCTAAACACCACAAGATAGCTCTATTTCCTACAGAAACCTAACAAAGGTTTGATAAACTTAATTGGGAGAGAAATAAATGCAGTTGTCTGTCCTGATATGAAATTAGTTGTGCTCACATTGTCAACTAAGATTCACACCAATTTATTTAGGATTTGTCCTTGGAAGCGGATTGACTGACTACTAAAAGCATCTATAGGGCATTCAAACTTATTTTGGGCTCGGGATTTGTGGGTGACAGGAAATTCTTCCATTGATAGGCATATATCATTGGGACTATCTTCTAGTGTCACTTGTTCACCCACAAAATAGCACAATGAAGCTTTAGTTGGCCATTTATGTTCAGGTGTGTATCACTCATAAATTGTAAAACAAAGACCCCTCTCCCATCTATTTTGTAATTCGACCTCGGTCAGTCGTTTAGTTAATGGCCATGGTTGGCCGGTTGGTTTGTGAAACAAGGTGGGGGTGTATAAAATTAGGTAGGATTTGGTTTTGTAAACCTAAGGTCTTCATTTAATTGATCTTCATAGAGGTGAGCTAAAGAATAAGTATCTTGTAACGTTGCCGGTTTTTAGGCTATTATAATTGGTCACCTAATTCTAGGTTTCATACCAAAAATGAAAGGGTTCTTTCGTAATTTAGGGATCAACCTGCTTATTTGACAAGATAAATTTTCAAAATGATCTTTATAAGTTTGGAATATCGTGGTTTACGTTAACTTTGTTAAAATGACCCATAGGGTCTTCATATTATGAAGGACCGAACATGTGGAATGTTGTGATTTTAAATTAGTTCCAAGTCATGCTCAAGGCTTCATATTATGAAGGACCGAACATGTGGAATGTTATGATTTAAATTCGTTCCAAGTCATGCTCAAGGCTTCCTTGGACATGAATGAAACCATCGCGAGTCGGGTCGATCTAAATGTACTGATGCAATCAGTACTTGTACATGATTACAAGCATTAATAGTGTCATGATGCAATTGTCTCATCCCATGATGCATTGATGTGATCCGCATGGATAAGAGGCACCTGATGGTTCCTGATGTTGATATGATTTATTTCTGTTTTCCTAAAGATGGCTATAATGTTCATTTGGCTGAGCATGGGGGATTGGATGAAGTGGATAAGGTGGGCAAGGAAGATCGTATGACTGACCCTGCGAAAATGACTGAGCCTGCGGGAATGATTGAGCATGACTCATAGCGGCAACGGTCACTCCCTGAAGCTGGCTATGATGATAGCCCGTCTGAACCATCAATGTAGGTTGCGTCTGGCAATGAGATTATTTTTGAGCCGGTATGGTGAATGGACTTGGCCCAAAAACATTGCCAGTGCTTTGTCTCAAATGACTGGCCTGCATGCATGTGTAAGGGACAGAACTCTGGCCTTCGAAAGGGTGATAAGCAGTGGCATTGTTGTAGGATTCACAGATGATACGAGTGTCCCCAAGATTTTGGCCAAGAATGATTCTTGGGAGGATGACTCCCTTTGCTGAGGTCGTGACTGATTTTGTCTCATCTCTAATTGATGTGCCATATTGATATCCATGAAAGTTGATAATTCACATCGAAATTCTCTGAATTCTTATTTGGGTTCGCTTGTATCTTCAGCTGATTTTTGGATGGCTAAACTCATCTTAGGCATCTGCTCTTCGAGGCGATTGAAATGGGTAGTAGTGTCTTGTTGGTAGGTTGTGAATTTGATATCATGTTGCTTCAATTCTTGACGGAAATCGGTCCTCATCTACTATTGAGTAGCAGCATGTACCTTCGACATGGTATTTGTAACATCATCATTGTTGTCCATGATCGGGTAGCAGCATATGCAATTATATCTTAACGAGAGCACCCGCGTAATGCAAAAGTTTATAGGAAAGAGAGGATGAAGCCCTTAGGAGATTGGGCAGGGTGGAGAGAAGAATGGAGATAGGGGGAAGACGAAGGATTAACAGTAATATTAACTAAACTTATCATTCCAAATCATAATGCTTACAAACAGCCTACATCTGTATATATAAATATATATACGTGTATTTGAGTCTATACCATGGTTATATAGTTTTATTTACAAGTATGTTACATTTACCATAAATGGTCTTCTTTATAGCAGTTTGACACACGTGGCTAACTAATATCGTCTCCAGATACTTGCCTTGGCTTGTTGAGGTGGACGATCCCAATGTCTTTGTGTTTATCTGACTGGTGATAATCTCGGCAGTTAATGTAATTGTCAGTACACAATGTTGGATCTTGTGCACATAATTGAATAAGGGGTGGTATCTATGAACAACAACTTCGTGATTCTGGCGTGTCCTGTTCGTATTGAGGGTTCAAAGGTCTGTAGATTGAGAAACAGGGAGATCAAGCTTGAGAAAGAGTTCATTGGGATAATTGTGAGCGTGACAAGTTCTCTTGGGAGAAGGAGCTCGTCATGCAAAAGGAGTACCGGAAAAATTTAGTTCAAGTTATGTGATTCGTTTAATTTAGTGGGCAAAATTCTTTAAAGTCGAGTAAGGTTGTAACGCCCTTAGTTACCGGTGCAAGTGTCGAGTTGAGTCATGCTTGGGGTTCTTTTCTGGTAAATTTTGTGGGATTACATGTCTTGTGCATGCACCTTGTGCTCTAGGTGTATGCATTTCTAAACACACGTAGTGTAACTCTTCATGTAGCATTTTTTGGTTTCACAAAGAGTTACACGCCTTGTGCACACGTCGTGTGTCGGAGTACACTACATAGTAGTGGTGTTGTTGGTTCGATTTTGTGTTCTATAATGGAGCACAGGCCCCGAGCACACGTGGTCTACCCAAAGCATATGATAGGTGTAAACAGATTCTGCAAGCTGTTTTTAGCCCTAGATTTTTAAGAAGACTTTGGATGAAGAACTGGGATCATCCTCTGATGGGTTTGCTCTTATTTATGACCTAATAGGCCTCATTTCAATTCACAGAGAGTTACACACCTTGTGCACACATCGTGTGTCGGAGTACACAACATAGTCTTTGTGCACACCTTGTGCGGTGCTGCTGGTTCGATTTTGTGTTCTATAATAGAGCACAAGCCCTGAGCACACGTCATCTACCCAAGCACATGATAGGTATAAACAGATTCTGCAAGTTGTTTTTAGCCCTTGATTTTTAAGGAGGCTTTGGATGAAGGACTGGGATCATCCTCTGATGGGTTTGCTCTTATTTATGACCTAATAGGCCCCATTTCATTTTATTTCAATTGGGCTTGGAAAGACATGATGTACTTACGCATTAGAGAGATAATGACAAAAGATAGGGCACAATGGAGACAAACGATCCATATAGCCGACCCCACTATAGTGGGATAAAGGCTTGAGTGTTGTTGTTGTTGTTGGGCTTGGAGCTTTTAACAGGAGAGGAGGAAGAGTAAGAAGGAAGAGTTGTCATTGGAAGTTCCCAAAGCGTTGAAGATCTGATTGACAATCTTTCTCTGTCATCGTGAAGAGCTTGCCTTCCTCTACAAGAGCATCCCAACCTCTTCAACATACATGGTCAAAAAGTGCACTTCGAGAGTAATAATCCCTTCTCCCGATCTTAGGATAAGATTTACTTAATTTATTCAATGTTTTCTTGCATGGATGATTCATACTCTCACTAATTAGTGGATTATTCGACTCCAATTTATATGAAACCAAGACGTGGGATTACGTCCTCAACATTCTTAGTTGCATGTTTGCTAATGATGGTTTCGGGATCGGCATTGTGCGTGCAAACCACGAGTGACGTTCACAGGTTGGTGATGCTTGTATGTCGTTCATCAAAGGGCTTTTGATCGAAATGTGATATGGAGATAAATCAATCAATTTCTTGTTGGCATGAACCCAGACTAAGGTGCATTTAGTGCTTGTTATAAAACACTCATCCTCGTAGATTTATTGAATATTGTGCTAGAAAAGCCTCTTGGATAGGATTTTTGTTAGCGAAGATTTCTCTTTCGACATTTGATGAGCTAGTAGATGTGATTCTTGGATTAGTGATTTGTATTGTGAATGCATAGTCATGAACTATATTTAAGTTTCATGTGTGCTTATGATGATTAGTGAGTGACAACAATGACATGTGTCATGTATAATCTTGATGGCGAGGATGTTGGCAGTAAAACCCTAGAGCACAAACACCACCCTCGAGATTAGAGTTCGTGGAAGAAGGGACAGTGACTTCAGGCACGACCGACCACCTTTATGTTATGAGGTGTTAGTTGAGGAACCCGTACGCGGGGTATACTCGGCTACTCTCTAATCACTTTGTGGATTGAATCGTCGTTAGTGTGATTACTTTGTGGTGATTGATGTTATGTTATACTCATGACATGTATGTGGAGTCATGGTAACCCCCTTGTGGATCAATAGACATACATTCATATTGCATAGTAGGCCCATTTTGCATAAGCAAATAGAACTATGTTTGATGCTTGTGCCATCCCAAACTGTTTAACATAGCTTTATTAATTGTCTTATTGTAGTTTCTACGTAGTATTGACTTGCAAGGTGATGTGTTTCCCAAGATCCACTAGGGATGCCAGGGAGGAGTGGGTTGTTACATGGTAATGGTTAGCTAACACTAACCCTCTTTTACCTCTCATTAATATATCGTTGTAGGGCAAAATGAGCGTAGCGGAGTTTGACACCCGAGTAAAGTATATGTCTCGTAAAGTGTTTAGATTTAATTCCCAATTTACAACATACTTTGTTCTAGGCCTGCGAGCTCAAAGTTCTTCTTTGTATGTTTTCATGTATTGACTTTCGTAAGGGTCATAAGGCTCATGAATTCTAATCATATGTTCTGCATCTTTCGATTATTAGTGATGGAGAATTTGATATCGTTACTTTTGCTTTGAGTTATTGTTTTCGTATGTTTTTAAAAGTTTAATCTTTGAATTGTTTGGTATGTATTCGTACTCTATTATCATTTCATAATATTGCATTTGTTGAAAGTTGTATGTGTGGGGCCCAACCAAACCAATATTATATGAAAAATACAAGCAGAGTGTTACAACAATATCATTCACAAAGGAAGTCGATATCTGAGAGACTCTCATGTAGTCTGGCCTATCATCTGAGTTTAGTTGTCTGCAAGGCGTATTGGTAACATCCAGACTACTTAATGTCAATTTATCACCCATTTTTCTAGTTTTGTAACTACATCAATTATTCTTAGCTCTTAAGACCATATTGTCTGTATCTTATATCATAAACAGTAGCTAATTTAATAACTTTTGCAGTCCAATTTATTAACCTTGTATTGACTATGGTATACATATCTCTAATCCTAATGGTCATCTCTGAGGTTGCGATTTCTGCTACAATCATGACGTTCAATACTCATTCAGAACATTTTAAAAAAGCTAGTGCAGATAATACACAAGGAAATGTTACTTAAATCATGGATGGAATAGGCTAGGACTCGGGCATTAAAATTAAATAGAATTGAAATTTCCAATCACAAAAAACAATAATGAATACCAATTAGTGGGGCATTGAAACATATAAAAGGAAGAAAAAATGATTATATTTGCAAAGTGATTGTTGTACTGATTAAACAAATGCAAATTTGGTACATGGAGATTATCAACTGACATGCACAAACCTTATTTATACTACATATTCAATGGATATACTTGATATGATGACACGATGCCCTTCCTTTAATCCAAATGATCTAAAAAACATGAACATAAAATCAATGTTGGATTTCCTCTGGTGAATCACATAAGCCCGAGTTTGTAGAGAAATACGGTGATATTTTAAAGGGGATTTTGATGATGGAAATTATATCACTTTAAACAACCATGGCAATACAAAAAAATTCAGGACAATGATAAAATTAAATTAGAACTTGTTTCCAAGAAGGATAAGATTGCATCCAAAGTAGCATATAACAAAGAAGAAAGAAAAGCAAATTCTCTATTAAGCTTAGGGAAGCCAAAGGAGGGACCATGCAAAACAAGAATCAAATTCCTTCCTATTCCTTACAAGAAGTTAAATAAAATGGAAGCGAAGCAAGAAAGGGAATGATTGCAAATGTTGAACCAGAGACACTCTCCAATCTTACTTTTTTTCTAAACTCATTCATCTTTAGGTTTGTGGGGCTTTTTGTATTTTGCACCGTTGAAGTGAAGGGGTTTGGCACTTTGCATCCTAAATCTTTAAAATTAGGACATTGCACCCCACAAGTATTGATTTTCGGGCACTTTGCACCCCCAAGCCAAAAGTTCAAGGGTATTTAGGTCCGGGCAACATCAAAAATGAGCATTTTTGGTGTTGCCCGGACCTAAATATCCTTGAAATTTCGGCCTAAGATGCAAAGTACCAGAAATTGATAATTTGGAGGTGCAAAGTGCTAATTTTAAAGATGAGTGCAAAATGCCAAAAGCCCACCAAACATATATAAATCGTTGTGTACCCTTTCTAATTAAAATTAGTTGTATACCTCTTGATAATATAATTGCAGGCCTTGTAGAGAGTCTGTTTGGTATCAAAGAGGATGTGAGCGTGGCAATAGCTAGTCAGTGGCATCCCCTTCGACTTACACCCAATGTAAGCACACCGCTTTCTCTCACCACCGGCAGAACTGCCAGTTTCCCCTTCCACATGCCCTAACAATGCTTTCTCAGCCAACATCCCTTGGGAAGGGGAAGCGTTGTCCTCCTCCAAGGGGCTCTTCCCAAACTCCCAGTAATAATCCCGATGTTTGACTCTGATCTCCTCCATAAGTGCCCAGTACTGCCTCCGGTAGCATCGATTCAGCTGCTTCAGCCGGCGAGAACGGCGGCGAAGGACCTCCTCTCGAGAAAGGAACTGAGAACTAGCAAGCGCGTCGTCCTCCGCCTCCCCGTCGATGGACATGGCGGCTGATCCAGCGGCAGGTCCGCTGGAAAGGACCAGTGCAGCGGCGAGGTCGGGTCTAGGGTTAGGGTTAGGGTTCGATTCGCCGTTCGGCTTTGAAGGGGAAAGAGAAGAGACGAGGATTTCTTTCCTCATTGCTTTCGATGGAGGTCTACTTCCGCTAGCGGAACCCATGCCACGCTCTTGGCGAAATAGACGACGGGAGAGACGAGAAAATAAACTTATTCCATAAAAATAATTACAGGCTGCGCCGCTGCGGTGCTTAATTTATAAACTCTTACGTCTAAAGTTACTTCACGGTCTAAATATTAAAAATATTTACTTATTATTTACAATTTATTAATGAGAGTTGTTATAGATAAATCGGATTTGATTACATACCCTATTTGGCTACATACAAATCAAATAAATACTTAAAAATGACTAAGAAATCATTCTTCATCCTAGCCTACCACCAAAAATGCATCTTGGTTATCTTGATCCCTCGGTTCTCTCGCTCTCGTTGGGGGCGACACAGCTCGCCGGCGAACATCCAGCGATAACACAACTCGTCGGCGATCATCCCCGACTGCATTCCCGACAACGGCAGCCCCGATTCTTCCACCAGACGACGACAACCACGACTAGCTTCTTCCACCAGACGACCCTACAACCGACAACCCGCCTCTCCATGACCGGCGACCATCTTTCCTCCGTCGTTTGTTGCGGAACCTACGGGATGCACCCTAACTTGGAGGTAAACTCATGTATTTGTTTCCTCAATTATGTCTCTTATCTTGACTTGTTTATTGTTCTATTCTAAGCACAATATTTCTTAGAAAAAAAATTTGATTCTTCTAATTAGATGGAACAATCACTATCACTTGGCGCTAAAAAGTCGGACAACAAAGAGATGATTTCATTTGGACCGGAATATGACATTGACATCTATCAATAGGCCTGCACATAAAGACCCCTGGACCGGTCCTGGGCAGGACCGGTCTTTTGGGACACCGGTCCCGGACCGGTCCTGCCCATACCGGTCCCGGTCCGGGACCGGTTTTTCCTTTGAAAACCGGGACCGTCTGAGACCGGAAGGACCGGTCCAAACCGGTCCTAACCGGTCCCAGACCGGGATCGGTTAATTAAATTAATTATTTTAATTATTTTTTTATATTATTATATTTCAATTTTAATGATTTAATTAAATTAAATATTAACATGTAATAATTTGAAATGCAAAATTGCAAAGTAAATAAATTTTTTTATTAAATTTGAAATCAAACTACAAAATCAAAATACGAATTACAAATCATAATACAAAATCAAAATACGAACATTTTTATTAAATTTGAAATTATATTACAAAATACAAATTCAAAATTTTGAGTTGAGGCTTGGACTCGTCTTCAACTCCGGAGTCGCGTTTGATTTTGATCTCGTCTTCAACTTCAACGTCATTATTCTGCGGCGCTCCCCAGATTTAAGTTATTAAGTTCGTCTTCAACTTCAGACTCACTGTCTTCAATTGACGAGACGTGTTGTCTTCTCCTCAAAGCGTCCAAATGGTCCTTGTAGCAAATGCAAATCTCCAAAGATTCTTCGGTCAAACGGCTCCTTCGCTCGTTCAGAATCCTGCCACTCAAAGAAAATGCAGACTCCGAAGCTACCGTACTAGCTTGGATGGTTAGTAAATCACGGGCCATTAAGGCCAAAATAGGATAATTATTACATTTAATTTTCCACCATTTTAAAATATCAAAATTTTCTATTTCGTACGCGGTCATAAAATCTTGAAACTGTATTTTGCTATATAAACATAATTCGTTTAAAGTACTCGAAGTTCGTTGTTTTTTCTTCGAAGCTAATTCTAAAAATCTATTTTTTAAAATATCTTTTGTTCGAGGGGCGGTGGATTCCTCGCGATGTCGCAATCCATATAGTTGATCGTAATAATTATATAGGCGAGTAAAATCAGAATTAAATTTTGCAACACTAACATTGTGAAAATCACTAGAAGATTCGTTTAACTCTAAATTTCGATTAATTTCCTCTATAAAATTTTCAACCCCGTCTACACTCATTAAAGGGTTTAAAGCCGCAGCACAAGAAAACATAGGTGGCATATGCGTATAATATTTTAAAAACTTTTCCTCCATTACTAATATTAAAGGACGCCACATTGGGTTAATTTTGTAAGTTTTAAACGTTTCAGTAATTGATAAAAAATTTTCAATAACAAGCGAGCTAGTAGGATAATAAACGCCAGATAAAATAGTTGTTGCCCGATAAAAACTTTCTAATAAATTTACGTAATCTTCGATTATAGCCCAATCTGACGCATCTAAATCATGTGATTCTTCTACACTATTATAAAATTCTATCAATAACGATTTCTGTGACAAAGCCCGTTTTAACATTTTGTACGTGGAATTCCATCGTACCGGCATATCATAAGATGGACCCAAAAATTTTTTACCCTGTGCTATAACAATTTTTTTGAAATCTTTTTTTCGTCGTTTTGAACTATAAATAACTCGTAACATAGTACGTATTTTAATAACATAATTTTTCATAAAAGTTAAACTATCTTGCACAATTAAATTAAGAACGTGGCATACGCAACGTGTATGAAAAAAAATACCATCTAGCATAGGTTCCAAATCATTAATCAAATATTTAATAGCCATATTATTATTCGAGGCGTTATCAAACGAAATACTTAAAATTTTATCTTTTATTTTAAAATCTCTAATACACTTAATAATCACCTGATAAATAGCTTTACCGGTGTGCGGATATTCAAAACCTTCAAAACAAATTATACGTTTATTTAATTCCCAACTATCGGGATCGACCCAGTGACAAGTTATGCAAATATAAGAAAGTCCGTCAACTAAACCACTAGTCCAAACGTTGCTCGTTAAACTAACTCGACCGTCGAATGTTTCAAAAAAATTTTGTAAATATAATTTTGATTGCAGGTAAGCTTGTAAAGCATCACGTCGAGTTGTAGTACGACTTACCTGTTGATATTTTGGTTGGAGTGCTTCGTGAATGTAAGACGTCATTTCGTCGTTGTCGTAGTGGTTGAACGGAAGTCCGCTTTTGATGACATTTTCCATTTGTCGCTCCCGTTGCCGAGCTTGGTCATACGTCCAAATGTGCCCCGTCGTCGAAATTTGAGCTTGGTTGGCCTCCGACGGGGCTTGTTTGGAAAGACACGATTTGTTGTGTCGGGCGAGCGTTGTGTTGCTACTATTAGCGGCCATAAGCTTCGCGCAAAGTTTGCACTTCGCCTTAATTTCGCCGCCGATCCGCACTTTATCGAAGTTATCCCATACCGCTGCTTTATGCCGGTGCTCAACGATCTCATGATCGACGGACGCTGAGGAGGACGCCGGCATGGAGGAGGAGGAAGTCATTAAACACGAATATGAGTGAGAGAGAGAGTGAGAGAGATAGTGAGAGAGATAGTGAGAGAGAGAAAGAAAGAAAAATGAGAGAGGGGGGGGGTTAAATATAAAAAAAAAATTTAAAAAAAAATTATAGAGCCAAACGGCTCTTTTAATGAGCCTGCCACGTGGCAGGCTCATTAAAAGAGCCGTCAAGGCTCTTTTAATAGAGCCGTAACGGCTCTATTAAAAGAGCCTTAACGGCTCTTTTACCGGTCCCGGTCCGGGACCGGTTTTTACCCTTTTTAGAGGGGCTGGCAGGGACCACAGGACCGGTCCGGGACCGGACCGGTCCTACTGGGACCGGTCTCTGTCCGGTCCCAACCGGTCCGGTCCCAACCGGACCGGTTGAGACCGGTTATTTTGTGCACGCCTATCTATCAATACCTAATATGATATAAAATGCGTACAAAAATCTTTTATTATTATTTTTGAACTGGTTATTATATAACAGTTTTGTCTATGTATAATAATTCTTGTTTTGTATAGTGAAAATTTATATTTAGTCAAATCTGATTTGTCTATAACAACTCTCTTAATTAATTATAATTTATCTATACTATATTTAAAGAGAAAAAAACTTCGTGAATGATTCGATTTGTTTATTTTGCCTTTTTTATTTTTATTTTGTTATTATTTTTATTTTAAAAAAGTGATTAAATATAGGTAAAGTGTAACGCCTCCATCCGTTATATGACATATAATAGAAGGTATGGTCGGGGCCCCACACTATATACCACAAACAGGAGGAGGGGTTACATGTTAATATCAAAAACTAGTACACTCATCCTAACACAGAGCATTCTAGCGGAAATATTAGGGGTTAATATTGAACTCATCAACCATGAATGTCCACTCTATATAAACAATCATATTTATATATCACCAAGGAATGTTTACAAAAATACACAAAAAGTTTGGCATTAAGGCTTTACAGTTAATTTTCACAACTGTGGATTACATACATCGGCACATAGGCCGGCCACACATGAAAACAGAAAACTTTTCTTTATTTGGCCTTCGAGGGCCAGCATAGCAGCAGCAACAAGTTCGCCTAAAATAATAGTTATCAAGATAGTTTAAATATGACGCCTTTTGAAGATTTGTATGGTATGAAGTGACGTACACCATTAGCATGAGTGGAAACAAGCGAATCGAAGTTATATAAGCGTAAGGAATTCGAAGAAGCTAATTCGACAATACGCTCTATCCGGAGAGGTTGTTGATAGCCCAAGATAGGCAGACAAAGTACTACAACGGCAAGCACCGAAACGTAGAGTTTGCAGTTGGTGAATGTGTATACTTGAAAATCAAACTTTTCAAAGGCACGTCCAGGATTCGGCGCTTGAAAAAGTTAAGTCTGAGGTAGCTTGCTCCGTTCAAGGTAGTGGAGCGAGTTGGAGAAGCTGTCTATCAGCTAGCACTTTCGGCGGAATCACTACAAGAAAAAACATGATTTAGCAACGAAAATTAGAAAGGCTAACTAGTTTGTTGCTAATTAGGAACGAATTTAGCAACGAATATAATATTTGGTTTTAGCTACAAAAATAGCAACGAAATTTTTTGTTGCAAAAATAGCAACGAAATATTTTGTTGCTAAATACTTGTTGCTAAATTGCAACGGAATTTTTCCTTCCAAAAATTTCATGCTAAAATTTTTGCATTAAAATATGCAAATATTATGTGCAAATCAAATTTGGATACGTGCAAACCAATTTTATGTGCACATCAAAATATTCTAAGTGCAGACCAAATTGTTATGTGCAAACCACAAAAAAAATTTGAAGAAAACTTATTTTAATAGATATACGATAAAACCAAACACATTAAATATTTGTGAAAGTTATACATTTGGTGACAAGTAAATCAATCGTGTAACTATATATCACAAGTATGATCTGATAATATATATATAAATATTGCTTCTTTGAAGGATCGATCAGATCATAATTTATCGAAAACAAACTAAAAAAGAATGGAGACGGAGGATACTAAACATTCATACTTGCATTGTACGTCATTATCAATGTCATTAACCCATTTGAATCTAGACTGATGAAGAACAAAATAATATTACGTATAAAGCACTTTATTTGAATGTTAATAATTTACAAATAAATTAAGTATAAATAGTTGTGTATATTTTAAAATCAAAATTACAAAAAAAAATAATGCACTTTATGGAGGGAAATTTTTTGTTTCCCTCCATTTTATTTCATTACTACTTTAATAAAGTAAATTAGATTTAATATAAATAGAAAAACCCTAACACTCTCCCGTGAAAACCCTATTCAATCCTCTCCCGTGAAATCTCGCGCAGCTGAGAGCGATCCTCTCCCGTGAAATCTCCGCGAAGCTTCTTCCTCCGGCGATATCGCCGCGAAGCTTCTATACTCCGGCGAGTTTTTCCGGCCCTGATCTAGAGTGATGTGACTCTAGCTTCTTCCTCCAGGTGAATCGGCCTCCAAATCCCAGTCCGATCGATCTTGGTAAGCTCTGCGTGATCTTGTCTCCCTCTTCACCATTCACCATTCAGTGATTTTCTAACTCATCGGGGTTCGTCCTTCTCATTCCGAGCAGCTGGGGATCATCTTTCCCATCCCGAGCAGCAGAGCCCGAAACCCTATCCCTAGCAGCAGAGCACACCGGAACCCCATCCCGAGCAGCAGAGCACACCGGAAATCCCATATACTCCGGCCCCTCCACTTCGTTGACATCGGCAAGGTATAACATTCCTCCCCTTTGCAACTCCTAGTGGCGGCCATTTTGATGTATTATAGCATCTTTTGTTTCCTCTTTTACAATATGCGCACATTTTGTTTGATCAAATGCCCAAGAGAATCTTAATTTTTTTGTGTGTTTTTTTTTGATTCCATCAATGAGCTTTGGATGTTAAATCAATTAGCAAGTTGTAATGGCCTCAATAGCGTGTTTCACGATTGGTCATTGTTATCTCATTAGGTTTAAGACTCTCCGATTAAGTGTGCAATCTTAAGATGCTAATAAGATATACCTAGGTGATTTTGTGATGACTTTGTTAAGTTATTAGAACGTTGTATTGACACACAACGTAGGATAAAACTAGATAATATTATCTGTTCATAAGTATATAACAATGGGTGATCCTATAGTATAATGTTGCTTAACAACTATCATTAAGTAGGGTTAACCGGCTTGAGATACGATATCAACACAATATTAAATAATGGCACTTTCTTATTTGATACGATCTCCCATTACGATCTTATCATGTTTTATCTAAAAGATGATTGCATTTGACGCTTTGAATATGGTGGGTAAACCTGGTCTACAGTAGATCGTGTTTGCCATTGTATTATAAACAATTATAATACCGTGAGGCATTATATTCGAAATTATAATGATTTAGATAGCCTAATAATTAACAAGCATGACTAATAGGTGGAAGTAAATAATAGTCAATTGGTATTAGACCTATTAATTACTTCTAACAAGCACTATATACTTATTATGATAATCGTTATGTATCAAAGTGATACTTGCACAGAGGTATTTCACTTGATGAATACCACCATAATTCCACATTATGCGTCATTTAATCCCTTAACCTAACTAATAGTATATTCCAGCTCAATGTACTATTATTCGTATTTGCACTAACCTTGGTGTGGCATACATTAGCCTCGATATTGATAGAATATATCTGTATTAGTTAACATATCTCAATAACCTATTCTATGCGGGTAATCATTGTAATGGGGTGTATAGCCCAATCGGTCACCCAAGGTTTAAATCCAAGCTATGCCTCTCCCCCGAGCAGTAGCTAATGTATATAAACTTGCTGATACCTATATAGGTGTATTTATCAAGTGAAATCCATTTATATGTTTTTTGTCTTACACGTCCGCTACAGATCGACACTTGTCGCATGACCACATTAACTAATCCTCCGTTATCATACTTAACACTATGTCCATGTAACCACACCATATCCCATTTTGAACATACACGATATACTTGACAAACTTAACCGTGTTTGCATATCCAGTGATAAACATGATCGATGAGTTCAAGTGAATCATTTAACTACGATCATTACACAACGATCGTATTTTATGAGCTTTCGTAAATTGGGAGGCAATCCATAACTGTATCTAACGTTTATGTACAGTTAGATAGTTATATTACAAGTGATTAGAGAATTATGGTAATCACCTATGTAAACCAACATGATTATGCGCTCTCCCCTATACACTAGCCTTGTATAGGTGCTTAACTGATAGTCTAATGTGCTATTAGTTATTTATCCAATCACTTGTAAATACTAATACCTGGTTAATCCAGATGGTAATTAATTCCTTAATTCTCTGTTAACTCAGCACTGTCCTATTGTCATAAAACCAGGCAATAGGAAGCTTAGCCCGGCCGATTGGTGGTCTTCAGGGCGCGAGAATTGTTATATTAGCATTTTAGTATAAGTTATAGCTATAACTCACTAGAGTTCGCACTGTAGTTATTACTAAGGGAATACCATTGAGTATTATTCACGTTAACATCATATATCGCATACTAGTCGTGAATATTATAAAATGTGAACAGTGTCAGTAAGCTGATACATCCTAATGTAGGAAACACCTGTCGCGGAGCTATGGTGATATAATACTACAGTGCCCAATATCACCTAATATTGGTCATGATTAACATGGTTCGGCTAATACATTAATTTCAACCTATGGTATTAATATTACCATTTTATTTTGTTAGGAAACTTTAGTAGTATCGGTCAAGACAATTTATATAATTGTCTTCCTCAACTTTCCAAGTGGTTATATCTATAGTACAATGAATTGTTTATCATAATATATCGGTAGTCAAGAAGAATGAGTACAACCCATAAACTTATTGTGTTACCGTGTACTAAATACTAATGAATTGTTATAGTGTATCATACAATTCAGAATGATTCATTGAGATAGGCCAAATTTATCTACTTAATTTATATCTCCACTTGGAAAGTTGAGGAAGACAATTATATAAATTGTCTTGACCGATACTACTAAAGTTTCCTAACACAATAAAATAGTAATATTAATACCATTTGTGTGGACATGTATACTGCTCAATACAATTGGTGAATTAGGATTTTCAAATAGAACGGTGCCACGTGATAATTGAGAGCCTCTTGACCACTGTCCTCATTAACAATCATTTTCGGTTATCTAGATTAGTGCTCCCGTTATCATTGTTAATGCTATATTCTACACAATGTCTATCCAGTATTTGTTACAATCATGCTGTTATTATGGAATCACTAAACTTAATATTGATTTATAAGCCCTGACACTGGCCCATTATAACCATAAGTATAATGTTCTTATCAATAATAGGGTAAACATCCATAGGGTAATACATGACTTTTAGATAATAACTAAGTAGTGTGGTATCAGTCGGCATATCCTAGTACCATGACCTAGGATAGTGGTATATGATGTTGCTTACAAATATGTCGCGCAAATGAAACACCTAAGATATCATAGGGTATGGTTTAGCTATAATGGGACCACATTCACGAGCTATTTTTACCTACTTGGGTTTTAGTAATTTAGTGTATCATGGTTACACTAAATGAACACTCAATATTGATAAGAAAAAAATCAACATACATTACTTTGATCATCATAGAATAAATTGTTTGTTATTTGATAGTTAATGTCTAATTTGATATAATATCATAGTTATTGCATTTATCAAAGAAGACATTGTTGTTTTATGTAATAAGTAATCATTTGTTTTGTTGTATTTGTAGAACAACAATTATGCATCCAGATAGAAGTTGGATCAATAATCGTGTTTGCCCAGATGGATATGGTATTACAGATGAGTATCAAATGGGGGTTAAAGGATTCATAGAATTATGTCAACAATATCCAAGATATATGGACCGAGAAAAAATTCGGTGTCCATGTTACGATTGTAGAAGCTTAAAATTTCTTGTGCCTGATATGGTCAAGTTTCACCTCATTTCTAGAGGTTTTGAGCGTGGTTATATTAATTGGGTAAGACAAGGTGAGCCGCATTGGGATGAACCATCTGTTAAAGCACATACTAGTCATATGCAAGAGCAAATAATGTCTGAGCCGAGAGTTATTGAAGAACAACAAAATACTTTGATTGATATGATTGTTGATGTAGCTGGTCCTGAATTTGAATGGGATACTAGAGATCATGAGCCAGAAGACCCTAACATAACTGCTAAAAAGTTCTTTGAACTGAAGGATGCTGCAGAAAGTCCTCTTTGGCCTGGTTGTGAGGAATATTCAGAGTTATCAGCATTGTCAGAACTTCTAAATATCAAATCTGAATCAAACTTGAGCGAAAGACATTTTAATCGGTTTTTAAAGGCATTTGGTCGGATGCTCCCAAAGGGACATAAACTACCCGATAGCTTTTATTCAAGCAAGAAGGTGGTTGCTCCACTCGGTCTAGGCCTTCAGAAGATTGATGTTTGTGAAAATGATTGCATGTTGTATTGGAAATATGATGAAATGTTGAAAGAATGTAAGGTATGCCGACACCCTAGATTCATGCCTAGAAATCGACGGGGGAGTAAAAAGCATAAAGATATATCATTTAAACGTTTGAGTTACTTACCACTTACACCGAGACTACAAAGGTTGTACATGTCCAAAACCACTGCAGAACATATGAGATGGCATAAGGAAAATATTGGTGATGAGGGAAAATTATGCCATCCACGGGACGGTGAGGCTTGGAAGCACTTTGATAGGACTCATCCTACCTTTGCAGCTGAGCCACGAAATGTTAGACTTGCTCTTTCCACCGATGGATTTAATCCACATAATCAAGGATCTAAACCTTACTCGTGTTGGCCAGTTATTGTTACACCTTATAATTTACCTCCTTGGATGTGCATGGATCAACCTTATATGTTTCTCTCTTTACTCGTGCCAGGTCCAAAGAGTCCAGGTAGGAGCTTGGATGTGTATTTACAACCTTTAATAGATGAGTTGAAGATTTTATGGGATGTTGGGGTTGAGACTTATGATGTGTCAAAAAAACAAAATTTTCAGATGAGGACAGCATTAATGTGGACTATCAGTGACTTTCCTGCATACGGAATGTTGTCGGGTTGGAGTACACATGGTAAATTGGCGTGTCCATATTGCATGAATCATATCAAGTCTTTTAGACTTAAACATGGTCGAAACCATGTTTCTTTGATTGTCATCGTAAATTTTTACCATTAGATCATCCATATAGATATCAAAGAGACAACTTCACCAAGGGAAGGATTGAGACAGATGCGCCTCCTATTCAGTTAACTGGTCATGAGCTCGAAGCTATAGTCGCATTCTTACCCAAGATTGACTTTGGTAAGACTAAGGACAAGGACAAAATAGAAGGGTTTGGCGAGTCTCATAACTGGTTAAAAAGAAGCATCTTTTGGGAATTACCTTATTGGAAAACAAATCTGATTCGCCATAACCTAGATGTGATGCACATTGAAAAAAATATGTTTGATAATGTATTTAACACTATTATGGATATAAAAGTAAGACTAAGGATAATGTAAAAGCCCGTCTAGACCTTCAAAACATATGCAAGCGTCGTGATCTTGAGCTCAAGGAGGTGAATGGGAAACTTCTTAAACCCAAGGCAAGTTATACATTATCTAAGGATGAACGAGAGATTGTACTAAAGTGGGTAAAAAATTTGAAACTTCCAGACGGGTATGCATCTAATTTGGGTAGATGTGTTAATTTGGAGGATTATAGTATGCATGGAATGAAGAGTCATGATTGCCATATTTTTATGGAGAGATTGTTTCCTCTTGCTTTTCGAGATTTATTACCAGAAGTTGTGTGGAATGGCTTAACTGAATTAAGCCAATTTTTTAGAGACTTATGCTCAACAACTCTCTATGAGTCGGATATGAAAAAAATGGAGGAGAACATAGTTGTAATCTTATGCAAACTCGAGAAAATCTTTCCTCCAGCTTTGTTTGATTCCATGGAGCATTTGCCAATTCATTTGGCATACGAAGCAAGGGTTGGTGGGCCTGTTCAATATCGCTGGATGTATCCCTTTGAGAGGTAATTATCTCTTGAAAATTACTTTCTTATTGCATGTTATATATATTAACTTTGATATTTATAGGTTTTTGAACACATTGAAACGTAAAGTAAAGAACAAGGCACGTGTAGAAGGATCAATTGTTGAAGCTTACTTGATTGAAGAGACTTCAACTTTTTGCACTCATTTCTTTGCTCCTCATGTAGAAACAAGATCTAGGAGTACAGGGCGCAATGAGAATATAATTCAAGTTGAACCATGTAGTCGTTTATCTGTGTTCAATTGTACAGGTCGGCCATTTAGCCCAAAAGATCCCATGCACATTTTAACTCCGCTTGAGAAGGATGCTTGCACGATATATATTTTGTTGAACTGCCTTGAGATCTCTAAATATGTTGAGTAAGTAATATTATGGTTAATATTTTATAGTTATCATTACTGTTAATAATAGTAAGTAATATTAATTATGTAAGTGCTAAGAATATATGTTTTGTAGGCTTTATGATGCCGAGAAACAAGCTGAACTACCAAATTTGACTCCCATAACATTAGGAGTTATGCGTGATAAAGAGTTCTCAACGTGGTTTAAAACTTATGTAAGATGATATTTTATTAATACGTATATAGTTATATAATATATATTACTAATAATTTTTTATTTTAATAGGTTGAAAATCCAGTCAACCAAATAAAAGACAGTGATATCAAACAATTTGCGTATGGATTTAGTAGCATTGTTAAACGTTGGAATGGATATTTTGTGAATGGTTATAGATTCCACACACTTGAGTATGGAGAAGGAAAGTCTACAATGAATAGTGGAGTTTGTGTTAATGGGAGTTATTATAATGATTCTAATGAAGACTATTATGGTGAATTGTTAGAAATTCTTGAGTTGAGTTTTTTAGGGCCCATCACAAATACTATAGTGATGTTCAAGTGTAAATGGTTCGATAGTGGAAAAAGAGGAACAAAAGTTCATCCAAGATATAAAATCGTTGATATTAATAATGATCGTAGTATGGCTAAAGATAACCCATTTGTGATGGCTTCTCAATGTCATCAAGTGTGCTACACATCATATCCTTGGAGAAAGAAAGCTCTTGATCGTCGTTGGCATGCAGTTTTCAAAGTTAAAGCAAGAAGCACATATGAGATTAGTGATATTCCAGTAGAAGAATTTTACCAAGAGACTTCAACTATGAATCCAACTCATGTTGTACCAGATGATGACATTGTTCTAGTTGATATTCATCGTCAAGCGGAACAAGTAAATCCTGATGAATTACAATCACTAGAGAGGGATCTTGAACATAATTTTGAGTCTGATGAGTTCGAAAAACGATCAACAGAATCAGATGATGATGAATCAAATGATGATGGATCAGATGATGCAGATTCATCGGAGGAAGAAGATGACATCACTTTCAATGATATCCATGCTATATAACTTTTATGTTTGTGTAAGCTTGAGAATATATCTCTTGTGTTGGTTATATATACTTACTATTGTACATGCATTTTTTTCTTTGGTTGTAAATGTGTGTTTTTAATATGTTTAAATTAATAATGTATTAATAAAATTTGCAGTTACTATGCGGACTAGAGGACGCGGAGGTAGATTATCATCTAACAAAAATCGAGATGATACTTTTTTGAGACTCTTAATGGAAGATATGAATCATCAATCAAGCACAAATTCCGAGTCGCACTGTGATACAGATGAGGAGCATGAGACGTCTGATGATGTGAATTGTCATGATTGCTCACCTCCTGATATTGAGACGCCTCTTGATGTAGAAAAACTTGAGCCAAAAAATTCAAATAACAAAGATGAGATTGAGCGTGATGAAGAGGGACGAGAGATACTCATCATTTCAGGAAAATGGTAATATTATCCCTTTAATTTTTATTTTATTTTATTTTCTTATGATGTATCATTTATAAAAAGACATACATTTGATAATGTAGTTTATTTAATTATATTGCTTTATATCATGTTTGCAGTTTCATTAGTACTTCTGCACCTCGTTCTATGTTGAATTGTTTGAGAGGTTGGTTCAATGGAGTTTGGGCCACATTTAGTGCAATTCCAAATGATGTAAAACAAAATATGTTTAACATATTCAAGGTAAAAATATTTTGATTATTTATTAGTATTTTTGTTACAATGATTTGCATATAATATAAGTTTTTTGATAATTGTAGGCAAAATATACTTGGCGTGCTTCATCAACAGAGCAACAAGTATATAAAATTTGGAAAAGTTATTTTAGCAGAGCAATGGCTTCGGAAATGAGGCGTATCCGAAATGCAGCAAAGTCAAGGTCTGCTCCTCCACCGACGTGGATGCGAAGAGAAATTTTTGAAGGATTATGGGACATATGGGAAGCACGTAAATTTAAAGATATCCAAGAATGTAATCGCAAAAATAGACTCTCCGATAGAGATGGCCAAGGGGTAGTTAAAAGCACCAGTGGAACCATTTCCATTCATCATCATGCTCATAGGATGGTAAGTTTTTTTATTATATGTCACAATTATGTATTTTACAACGAACTGGGCGCTGGACAACGCACAACGCCCAGTTCGATGTTTTTCAAACGAGAAACAGGAACTGATGAATCTTCTACTAGTTGAGTAGTGAGCTAAGACGAAAGCTAAGTAGGGGTGTTTGGGATAGGTGGTGGCTGAGGCTACTGAGTAGTATCAGGGAATGAACTCAAAATGTCTTTTGCGTTCTTTAGGGAATCAAGACGGGTTTGATTTCCTTGAATGTATTGCATACTCATTCGATGAAAATCAGCGATCTGGGCGCTGGACAGCGCCCCGTTCGCTGAAAATCAGCGATCTGGGCGCTGGACAGCGCCCCGTTTGCTGAAAATCAGCGATCTGGGCGCTGGACAGCGCCCCGTTCGCTGAAAATCAGCGATCTGGGCGCTGGACAGCGCCCCGTTCGCTGAAAATCAGCGATCTGGGCGCTGGACAGCGCCCCGTTCGCTGAAAATCAGCGATCTGGGCGCTGGACAGCGCCCCGTTCGCTGAAAATCAGCGATCTGGGCGCTGGACAGCGCCCCGTTCGCTGAAAATCAGCGATCTGGGCGCTGGACAGCGCCCCGTTCGCTGAAAATCAGCGATCTGGGCGCTGGACAGCGCCCCGTTCGCTGAAAATCAGCGATCTGGGCGCTGGACAGCGCCCCGTTCGCTGAAAATCAGCGATCTGGGCGCTGGACAGCGCCCCGTTCGCTGAAAATCAAACGAGAATCAGGGAATGACTCAATGTCTTTTGAGATATTTAGGGAATCAAGACGGGTTTGATTTCCTTGAACACTATGGTTAATGTACACCAATAGTGTAATATTATACTCAATGTATGATGTTAGCCCATTTATGGTATTTATCGTTCATACATACCCGTGTGAATTCAATTGATATACTAACCATAGTGTAATTTATCACTGTAATGGATTTGTACATGGGCACCTATATATCCTATTAATCTGGAATGATACTAGGACTAGGCTATTAGTTTAGGATTCACGGATGAGTATATTCTATATGTTATACAATTAGAATAGCCATCAATCCATTATGGGGTTAATATAGATGGCTAGTGTAACGGTAAGGGCCCATATTATTCGAGTCAAACATTTGCACCTAGAATGGACATGAATAGCGTGGTAAGTACCCAGTAATATAGCATTAGGATGTGATAATTAACCATATTACATGGGCCACTACGTTGTATATACATGTGTCCCTTCATTACAGATTGGCCATTATACCACTAATAGTATCCATTATAACATTTGGACCAAATATGTTTGCATACCCGGATGCATGTCTTGGTTGTGGTTTTGTGTACTGTCCTTTTCATCTAACATAGATTTACTTTTTAATTGGTTGATATGGAAGTGAGTTGTTGTGCCTGACTTGCTTTAATACCATTTAAGAACCCGTGTATAACCCGAAACCAATTGGTACATGGATGACTTAAGATCTATATTAAGTGAACAAAACTACATGAATTTCACGTTGTTGGACTATATGCTCCACAATTACTATATATGATTTCGTGAAATGTATGTCACCGTCTTACTTTACTTTTATTGATGGTGTGCTCTGAGTGATCACTATTACTGTTGTTGTCATTTTATTTTATTTGTCTATTTAAATTATTTGATGATCCAACCCAATAACACCTACTTACCCATTGGTCTATTTGATGATCCGTAATTTAAAAGAAAACTTATGAGGACATTGATCTATTTGATGATCACTGGGCGCTGGACAGCGCCCGGTTGGCTGTTTTTACAGCGAACTGGATGCTGTCCAGCACTCGATTCGCTGTTTTTCAGCAAACTGGGCGTTGTTCCGCGCCCAGTTGGCTGTTTCTGCAGCGAACTGGGCGCTGGACAGCGCCCAGTTCGCTGTTTTTGCAGCGATCTAGGCGCTGGACAGTGCCCAGTTGGCTGTTTTTACAGCGATCTGGGCGCTGGACAGCGCCCAGTTGGCTGTTTTTGCAGCGATCTGGGCGCTGGACAGCGCCCAGTTGGCTGTTTTACAGCGATCTGGGCGCTGGACAGCGCCGAGTTCGCTGAATACCAGCGCTGAACAGCGCCCTGTTCAATGTTCGCTGTTTTTCAGCGAACGGGACGCTGGACAGCACTCGGTTCGCTGTTTTTCAACGAACGGGGTGTTGTCCATCGCTGTCCAGCGCCTGGTTCTTTGTTTTTCAGCAATCCGGGCACTGTACAGCGCCCGGTTGGTTGTTACTGGGCGCTGGACAGCGTCCAGTTCGCTGATTTACAGTGATCTGGGCGCTGGACAGCGCCCAGTTGGCTTTTTTTCGCTGAACTGGGCGCTGGACAGCGCCCAGTTGGCTGTTTTACAGCGATCTGAGTGCTGGACAGCGCCCAGTTGGCTGTTTTACAGCGATCTGGGCGCTGTCCATCGCCCAGTTCGCTGTTTCACAGCGATCTGGGTGCTGGACAGCGCCCAGTTGGTTTTTTTTCGCGTAACCGGGCCCTGGACAGCGCCCAGTTGGCTGTTTTTCAGCGAACTGGGCGCTGGACAGCGCCCAGTTGGCTGTTTTTCAGCGAACTGGGCGCTGTCCAGCGCCCTGTTGGCTGTTTTTAAAGCAAACTGGGCGCTGTTACAACAAACTGAGTGCTGTTACAACCCAGTTGGCTGTTTTAAGTTGTGTGAGGGTTTCGTTCGATAGTACCTCCTCCCACATGACTCTGGCACATGGTTACTTTACAATGATCCTACTTATTTTTGATTACATGATTGTGTCATCTATGATGAAGTAGCTCTGATTATCTCTTACTTTAGTCTCTTTCTCAAGTAGAATTCTATCAGGAGTTATGTTTACAATCATTGTTTGGGTGTTCTTCCTTGTAATTCCCTTTCTCATTTAAAGAATTAGACCTTGATTTTTTGTGTGTTTGCATATATGTTGAATACTAATACTCTCATCTTCAATCTCTCAAAAGCTATTATTTTTTTAATGACATGCAAAATCGTTAAGTATTTTTTTTGTACTGTAGGCCAGGGATAATGGAGGAATTCCGGTGCCTCATGAAAAAGTTTTTACTCGTACTCATCGAACAAATAAAGGGAAAGGGCCTTTTGTAGATGATAAATCAAAAAAAGCATTTGTAAGTTTTTTATTTATTATTTTTTGAAGAAATTGTAATGTGATGATATTATTAAATATATTTCAATTTATTTATAGGAGATTTATACTTCTAAGTTAAAGGAGAAGCAATCTGATCAGAGCTATTTACTTTCTACTCAAGGTTCATGCATATATTATCCTGAATTATGGGTTGAGGCATCAGGGGGTCCAAAAAATGGCCGTTGTTATGGATTTGGTAATTCATATAGTGAAAATATGGCTCTTTCTGATACTAGCTCAAATAATACCGTACAAGTTGAAAATGACAAGTACAAGGACCGTCTTAAAGATTTAGAGAATCAACAAGTGGAGATGAATAATAATTTTGAACGAAGAGTTGATGAAGCTGTTCAAAATATTGTTAAGAATGCCATCTCTACAGCTCTAGAGATGCACGGTATTTATCAAGGTCATCAATTTTCTTCCGGGCAGTTTCCTTCTCAAAGACTATATAATTCTTCAGGTCATTTCTCTGCTCCAGGTCCTGGCTATTTTTCAGCTGCAGCTCCCGGATATTATACTTCTCATGGTTATTTTCCAGTACCAAGTCAACATCCTCATGCTCAATATCAAGTTGAAAGTCAAGCTCATGCTTCCACTCAACGTCAACCTTTTGAAAATCGTCATTCTTCAGATCCACAAAATACTCAATCATAGTTGTTGATATTGTTTATTTTTGTGTAGTTTTGGGGTTCAATTCTATGTTAGATCACTTTATTTTTGTTATATTGATGTTTTGGTTATATATTAAATTTTGGTGATCATGATATTGGAAAGTTTGATGATTATGATGTATGGAAGTTTGACGATGTATGGAAGTTTGATGATGTATATATAAATGATTGATGATGTATGGAAGTTTGATGTATGGAAGTTTGTTTATGTATGAAAACAGTTTCATGTTATATTAAAGTTTGTTAATATATATGAAAATTTGGTTATATAAGCTCGATATTGAGTGTATACGTAGTTTGTTAATATATATGAAAATTTGGTTATATGAGCTCGACATTGGGTCTGCGCGCATCGTATATATTTAATCACGCGTCTTTTAATTAATTATATTGCATGTTACTAAAAATTTATGAGCATAGTTTTAATCAAAATAGTATTGTATATTATAATTAATTAAATTTTAATTTGGCTTAATTTAAAATAAAATTAATTAAAATTATTTGTGATATATAGTGTTATTATTAAAATAAAATTGACACCAAATATTTTTATTATTAATTATTTTTAAAAAATGATTCATCATCAATTTATTCATGAAATAATGTATTATAAATATATTTATTTCTTTGATTTGACATTTATTAGCATCAAAATTTGCAACAATTTTAATGCTAGGTAATATTAGGATCAAAATTATTTGATGGTGATTAGCAACGAAATTTTTGTAGGTATTATCCCTTGCTAAATTAGCAAGCAATATATTCGTTGCTAAAATATCCTTGCAAAACAGCAACGAAAAATATCCTTGCTAAATTTAGCTAGGCTCAATATAGAAAGGAATGTTATTTGTTGCTAAATTCCTTGCTAATATAAATTAGCAACGAATTTTTTGATTTAGCAAGGGATTCTTCCCCTAGCTAATAAGGATTTTTCTTGTAGTGAATTGAGTGTATTGTATGATGTGTTACACATATTAGTGCTTTGAAATGTCGTGAAAGATCCAGCTCAAGTGATTGTGAATGATTGCGTACCGGTCAAATTTGGGGTAACGACGAAGGTTAGGTCCATTCAGATCGAGGAGCTGCAGAACAAGACAATTGGGATGGTCAAGGTCTGGTGGGACAACTATGGTCATGAGGAGTTAACATGGGAGCGAGAGCAGACCATGCGTGCTGAATTTTCCGAGTTGTTTAGCTAAAATGTTGCAACATTTTCTGAGGAAGAAAATATATGTTGTAACATATTTGTTATTGGTTGGTTGCTGCACGTTGTATTAAATTTCAGGACGAAATTTCTATAAGGAGGGGAGGGTTGTAACACCTCAAAAGTAGTTTGTCGTAACAGGCTTAAAGTCAAGCAGAGCTCGACGGAAAGCATCGAGCAGAGCTCGAAGAAATTGGTTGTTATGTGTTATGGCCCGTTCGATGAATTCTCTCCTGTTCGACGATTTGTGTTCGACGAACTTGACTCGGTTCGACGAATTGTCGAAGTAAAATGTCGCTGAAGTACCGACTCGTGTCAGGTGGCTGGTGTGCGCCCACTGAGCGGTGATTAACTTTGCCAGCTCAAACCCGAGCCATTGCTTTGTTCTGATGGGAAGAAACAGTGTGGTTGGGGTAAAACCCGAGGCCTTATCTGTAGAGGAATGAGAATCAGGAAATCATTATTTCATTTTCTCTCTCTTCCTTGCTTCCCGAGTTCTGGAGCAGAGAACTCTCGACTGGTGCTAGGGTTTGGGTGTGACTTGTTGAGTTTCTAGAGAAGATCTTGGCTGGAATCAAGAGCCGAAGCGTGAATCGCGAAGGGGAAAGTGAGGGGATCATTTCCATCTGCATAGAAAAGCTTTGTCATGGCTCCGAAGAAAGATCCAAGGGTAACGATCTTTTTTATTGGACATGTGAAGTCCTTATTTAGCGTATGTATGGATTTCCCCCACCAAAGGTGGAATGTTGAGGGATTTCCATTGGGTCGATTCTTGAAATCCCCAAGAAGTCTTGCATATAGATCCAGAAATGTGTAGTACGGAATAAGCATATTGTGTGAAGCCCATCTGGACAGGTTGCTCTGAATTGGTGATGTTTTATTTTGCGCACCGGAGAAGACTCCGCGTATAAATGAGTATTTTGTGGAGTCGGTGGGTTATGCCTGTGAAGTGGAGTAGCATGAAGTACTGGAGTGAAATTCCATGAAAATACCCTCGAAGTGCATGTGTTGTATGCTATCAAAGTCTAGTGTTTCTGGCATTGCAGGTGGTTGCAGAGTTTTTTGGATAGTTGGTCCAGATATGGTTTGGGTTGGGTACAGAAAGGTGTTCTGTCGCTAACGTCAGGCGATAGTGGTTGTCACTGGTGATAGCTTCTAGCTAACCTGTGATTGTGAAGCTAGTCCTTCGGGGACGTTGTGACTATTGTGAGTTATGCGCTCTTAAAGGCCAGTGTGCCGAATGGACAAGGGGAAGCCCACCCACGTCAGTCTAGACATTGAACTGTCGATTTGAGCAACGGGCAAGCACTGAACTGTATCTGCATTATGGTTGTCTAACTTGTGTGCCTAAGTTTTTGGCTTTGTTAGGATCACATAATGAGAGTCTTGGGATGTTCATCATCAAGACTAAAGTCTCCGGTCGTGGGCCATGGAGCATGAATACTCAAAGTTTACCGTTCGGTTTGAGACCTGAGAACGGTGGTGGGACCCTGGTTTTCCAATACACCGAGAATGTGCCCTGAGTGCACCGAGCATCGGGCTGTGTGGTCGACGTTTGTGATATATTGATTGTGCGTGAGTACACGTCTTGTGATATATTTGCTTGTGAAAATGCTATGCCTGCAGGGAAGGATTACCACTGCCCCGGGAAAGGGGTAGAGTCGTTATAATTTGTTCAGCTGAGTGCTGACCGTTGCTTTGTTTGTCATCGTTGCGATGGATTGTCCTCATGCAAGTGCTGGAGAGCCGAGCGGAAAATAGTGGGCTGAAGCCCTTGCAGTTAATCTTCACAAGTGTGGATTAAATACATCGGTACGCAGGCCGGGCACACATGAAAACAGTAAACTTTTCTTTATTTGGACTTCGAGGGCCAGCATTGCAGCGACAACAGTAGCAACAAGGGCTTCAACTCACTATTTTCTGATCGGCTCTCCAGTACCTGCATGGGGACAATCCACCGCAATAGTGGCAAACAAATCAACGATCAACACTCAGCTGAACAATTTATAACGACTCTATCCCTTTCCCGGGACAGTGGTATTCCTTCCTTGTAGGCATAACATTTTCACAAGCAGATATATCACAAGACATGTACTCACGCACAGTCAATATATCACAAACGTCGACCACACGGCCCGACGCTCCGTACACTCAGGGCACATTCTCGGTGTACCGGAAAACTAGGTTCCCACCATCGTTCTCAGGTCTCAAACCCAACGGTAAACTTTGAGCATTCATGCTCCAAGGCTCACAGCCGGAGATTTTAGTCTTGATGGCGAACAACCCAAAACTCTTATTATATGATTCTAACGAAGCCAAAAACTTAGGCACTCAAGTTAGATAACCATAACGCGGATATAGTTTAGCCCTTACATGTTGCTCAAATCGACAGTTCATTGTCTAGACTGACGTGGGTCGGCTTCCCCTTGTCCGTTCGGCACATTGGCATTTAAGAGCGCATAGCTCACAATAGACACAACATCCCTGAAGGAATAGCTTCACAATCATAGGTTAGCTAGGAGTTATCGTCAGCGACAATCACTATCGTCTGGAGTTAGCGACATAACACCTTTCTGTACCCAGCCCAAACTATATCTGGACCAACTATCCAGAAAACCTTGCAGCCACCTGCAGTGCCAGCAACATTGGACTTTAATATCATACAACACATGCACTTCGAGGGTATTTTCCTGGAATTCTACTCTAATACTTCTTGCTACTCCACTTCACAAGTACAATCTACCGACTCCCCAAAATACTCGTTTATATGTGGAGTCTTATCCGATGCGCAAAATAAAACATCACCAGTCCAGACTAACCTGTCTAGATGGGCTTCACATAGTATGCATATTCCGTACTACACATTTCCGGATCTACATGCAAGACTTCTTGGGGATTTCAAGAATCAACACAACGGAAATCTCTCAACATTCCACCTTTTGGTGGGGGAAATCCATGCAAATGCCAAATAAGGACTTCACATGTCCAAGGAGGAAGATCATTACTCTTGGAGCTTTCTTCGGAACCATGACAAAGCTTTTCTACGCGGATGGAAATGATCGCCTCACTTTCCCCTTCGCTATTCTCACTTCGGCTCTTGATTCTAGCCAAGATCTTCTCCAGCAACTCAACAAGTCCCACCCAAACCCTAGCACCAGCAGAGAGTTCTCTGCTCAAGAACTCGGGAAGCAAGGAAGAGAGAGAGAAAAGGAAAAAATGATTTCCTGATTCCCATTCCTCTATAAATAAGGCCTCGGGTTTTACCCCAGCCACGCGATTTATTCCCATCAAAACAAAGCAATGGCTCGGGTTTGAGCTAACAAAGTCAATCACCGCTCAGTGGCCGCACACCAGCCACCTGACACGAGTCACTACTTTGGCGACATTTTACTTTGACAATTCGTCGAACGGAGTCAAGTTCGTCGAACGCAAATCGTTGAACAGGAGAGAATTCGTCGAATGAGCCATAACACATAACAACCATTTTGGGGTGTTACATAAAGTCACTTACCTGGAATATAAAGTGAGTTCTCCTCGCCACTCACAATCCTCTGTATACGCAAAAAAAATGAGTGGTGAGCTGTAACAACCTAAAAATTAATTTGGTTCAATTTGGGTTCAGGCATGGGTGACACGGATTGGGACACGGGCGTGTTCCAGGGCGTGTCATGCCTGGGTTGTGTCGAGTCGTGCGGTCGACGAATTTTGCTCGACGATCGTCGAGTGTCGAGTGAGGACACGGCCTGTGACACGGGCGTGTCACAGGGCGTGTCAATGTGGTCGACGAACTGAGCTCGATGTTTTGAGCCAGGGCGTGTTTGCGGGACACGGGTGTGTCCAGGTGCACACAGCCTGGAACACGGGCGTGTCCCAGGGCTGTGTGAGTCTCGGTGGTTTTGAGGCTATGCAGCCTGATGCACACGGCCACAGACACGGGCGTGTCTGAAGGCGTGTCAGGGAACACGGCCCGTGACACGGGCGTGTCCCACGATCGTGTTCTGGTTGGCTATAAGTCGGTTGGCTGCCGCTTAAGTGACACGGCCTGTGACACGGGCGTGTCACAGGGCGTGTCAGGCTGTGTTCATGTTTTTCTGGACGATTCTGAGCCATTTGATTCCCTCTTTCTGGATCCAATGGATAGGCTCTGGCCAGGTGTTGCCAAGGCCGGGGAAAAAGGGGATTTAACCCTTCCTCTTCATTATCTTCTCCTTCTTCTCATTTCAAGAGAGAGCAAGAAGAAGGGAGTGCAAGGGAAGGAAGGAGGAAGAGAAACCAGCTGCTGGAGGAGCTGCGGAGTGCGGAACGAAGATCCGAGAGCGGATTCGGGAAGGCTAAGCCGAGGCGGTGACTGCCATCCGGCTACTTCATGGCACCAAAATGATCTTCAAGGGTAACGATCTCCTTCTTGGACATCAAAGTCCTTTCGTTTATGCAGATGCGTGGAATCCTCCACCAAAAGGTGGATTCGCGAAGTGATTCTGTCGTTGACTTTGCATCTAGATCCGAAATTGTGGAGTACGGCATAGGCATGCTGTGTGAAGCCCATCTGGACCATTAATCTGGATTGGTGATGATCCTGGATAAACCGAAGAAGCCTCTGTGGATTTGCAAAGATGTTATGTGCTTTGTGATTGAATGCTATGTGTGGATGGTATGCTCATGCGTGGGCTAGCCATGGATATGATCTTGGATGCTTTGTGAAGCTCCTTGTGGTTTGCTCTGTGAGAGCGGGAAGCTGCGGCTACCCAGGAAGGGAAGGCCGACCCGCGTCACGGTGCGCCAGTGACGATGTGAGCACGGGCAAGGCTAACCTGTACCTGGGCATGATGGAGAGATCGATTGGTGGCAGTGTTCGGGAGCGTGCGATAGCCCGACTTGCTACACCGAAATAAAAGCGGGTCGATCTGTTGGATGAATGCTCATGTTTGCCATGCGGTACGTACCTCTGCTTGGTTTGGGCAGGATGCAACCAGCATGCGTGTTGGGGTGACTAGGACCGGCCAGCCAACAAGTTAATTACCGTGCGATTGGTGGTGTTACCACGGGTTTCCGGTACACCGTAAGGTGCCCTGAGTGCACGGAGCGTCTGGCTGCGGTCGGCGTTTATGATTTGATATGTATGCTTGTGATTGTTAGCTATTATACTTGCAAATGCATACAGGGAAGGAACCGCTGCCCCGGGCATGGGGTAGGGTCGTTATAATTGGTCAGCTATAGCTGACCATTACTTTGTTTGCCGCTCTTTGGTGGATGTTTACTTGCAGGTGCTGCGGCTTGAAATGAAATGCATGGATTGAAAGCTTGCTGCTAAGTCCCTTGAAGGCCAAGTGAATCATGGTTGGATTTCATGTGTGGCCGGCCTGCGTGCCAATGTACGAACTTGTATATGTGTACAAAGAGCAACTTGTAAGGCCTTAAGGCCATGTGTGTGTGAGTTGTATACATTCCTGGTTTTGGATATATAAATATGACATTTATGTATTAGTGGACATTCCTGGAGTTGAGTTCATGCAACTGAATGAATGTTGCGCTAGAATGGATTGAGTTAAGGACACGAATAGAATTTGATCACCACAAGTAATTCTGTCACTTGTCTTTGACATATGGCGTGGGGCCCCGGCCGGACCCACCGTTATATGCCATGTGACGAGTGGGGGTGTTATAAAGTGGTATCAAAACCCGGTTGAGATTGTTTGGGAGGAGAGAACAGAATTGAACTCACGAATGTCCACTAGGAATATATTTCATGCACATGATGTGCGTGAGTGTGTAGTCAATGTAGCAGTACCGTTATGATATGAATTATTAATGGTGTTCTGTACATTGCTAGGAGGCGAGGAGTGGAGCTGGGTCGTCTGAGTCCCAGTGGTCTGATGAGAGTGTCGCACCGGTTGAAGCGCCTACGCCTCCTTTGGCGGAGACCATTCAGATGGTGACGGAAACAGTGCTCGCAGTATTGCAAACACAACCGGCAAGGCCTGCAGTTGTACCTGTTTGGCAAGAGCCTGTTGATGAGAAGTTGAAAAGCTTTATGGAATTTCATCCACCTACGTTTGGCGGGGCGATTTCCCCAACGCAGACGGAAGATTTGTTGGTTCGAGTGAAGAGGATCATGACTGCAATCAGGACAGTGGAGGAGCAGAAAGTGACTTTAGTCACTTTTTTGTTGGAAAGAGACACAAGATTATGGTGGGATGAGATGGAGGTGCATTACTTGGCCGGTCGAGTGTTAGCAGAGGTTTCTATGGAAGAATTCTCATGCTTGTTTTTAGCCAAGTACGTGCCAGTGTCCCAGCGGATTGCAATGGAAAATGAATTTTTACGTCTAGTGCAGGGTGAGCGGGATATTGATACATACCTGCATGAATTTACTAGACTGGGGTGGTATGCGGGATCTACTTTCGCCGAAGAAGCCCGAAAGACGAATCGATTTTATGAGGGCCTTCGGGATGAGTTAAGGTTGGCACTTCCAAGTTCGGTGAGCCAAGATGAAAGTGCAAGTTAGATTTGATATACTCTAGAGGGGGGTGAATAGAGTATGGTGCTTACAAAAAAACTTTTACAACTATTGTTGTATACCTAATTGAACAGGGAAGCAAATAACATAAAGTAAACACAATAACTAACTAAACACAGAGCAATCACAGATCACAGCCAGAAAATAAAAGAAAATAAGCAACCAGAAGACACAATGAGCTATAGTGGTTCTCCAATCAATCTGGGTACATCCAATCTTCTACCACCCTAGGTAGGAATCCACTGCAGGATGAGTTGATCAGGTGTCCTGGGCACCAATGGGTTTTGATCAGGTCCCCAAAAACCAAACCTTCAAGTATTTTGGAAGGAGACTTGCAACCAGAATAATTTTGAAGGGATTTAAAACCTTGTACAGGAATAAGAGAGAGGATGATAGTGTCTTCTATGTCAACAGTCAGAGAGAAGACTTGTGGATTGATGTAGCAGCTTTTGCTCCCCCTGAGGTCTTGAATTGGTCAGGAATGCTGGAGCACTGCTTCAGGGTGATAGGCCTTCAATGACCTAGAATGCCTGGACCAGAACTGCTTCAGGAACTTCTTTGACAGATTGATTGATTGTTGTCCTTTGAAGTTATCCTGTGAATAGAGAGAAGAAGACTCTTGATTGAATTTAGTTGTTCTTCTTTCTCTTCTTGAGAGAGTTCTCTGGTCAAGGCTGATTGCAGTCAAGAACTTTTGATTTTGAAAATGATTATTCTTCTGCAACTTTTGAGTATCTTCTGTACTGTAATTCTTGAACTCTGCTTGATTCTGTATTCTTTTTGTGTCTGTCTGTATCTGTGACTGACTGAGGGATATTCAAACTTTTTGAATGTCGAGCAGTAATTACAATCGACCTTGGAAAAAATCAGCAATCAATGACTTTCCTAACTGTCCCATGGAAAAACGGCATGAGATCGTTCATAGTCAATGCACGTCCTAACGGTAACATTCCGTGAAGATCTGGCATTAAATGTTCAGGAATCAGCGCCAAGAAACGGGATGGGAGCCTTGAAGAAAACCTAATCTGGATTCATCGAACGCAGAACACAATTCGTCGAGCTGAACTTGTATTCGTCGAGATGAGCTTGAGTTTGTCGAGCTGAGCTTGAGTTCGTCGAGCTGAGCTTGAGTTCGTCGAGCTGAGCTTGAGTTCGTCGAGCTGAGCTTGAGAGAGTTCGTCGACCAGACAATCTTCATTCATCTAACAAACAATCTTCATTCATCTAACAGACATTCTTCATTCGTCGAGCTGAGAAACAAAATCGTCGACCTGAGAAAAGTTCTGGACTTAGACAAAATATCCTGCATCTGCTGAAATGCTGTGTCGACATAAGCTGGTGTCGACAGATTGATCTTGGTGTCGACACAAATCCTCTGGTGTTGATAGAAGCTGGTGTCGACTGAAATCCTGGTGTCGACACAAGTTAGTGTCGACTAAAATCCTGGTGTCGACACAAGTTAGTTGGTGTCGACACAAACCCTAAGTGTCGACACAGATTCTCTGAGTCCAGAAATCGTCGAGTAGAGAATAGCATTCGTCGACCTGAGAAGCTGTGAACTTGAGGTCCAAGTTCGTCGAGCTCAGAATATAATTCGTCGACCGAAACATGAAGCTGGACTTAGAAAAATTTGAAGTCCTTCTGACTTTGGCTTGATGTAGAACCTGAGTTTTCGTCGAACAGAGAACATAGATCGTCGAGCTCAGCACTAAGAATTGTCTCACGATCGTCGAGCGCAGAATTCCTTTCGTCGAGCTGAGTTCGACGAACGTCGAACTCACTTTACTTGGTCTCAAAAACTTGTGAGTCTGGAGTCTCTGAGGGTCTTGTTGAAAGCTGGTCCATCTGGAGTTGAGCCTAAGGACTTAACCTAGACTCTAGGACACAAATTGACCCTGGCTATACATGATGGGTCACAACCTAAGTCAGTGAACCTAGCCCAAATCAACTAGGGATCCAACAATCTCCCCCTATTTGGGTGAGGTCACTAACAGAGACTCAAGACAGAAAAACAAAGCAAGAAAAGAAATATATCTGGCAGAGAATTATAACAAATGCAACAGATATATATATACACACAGCTTTGTTTAACAGATAGCACAGTTTAAAAACAAATATCAGACAGAAATGAATTAACAAGAAAAAATACTTCTTTGGCTTCTTCTGCTTTCTTTTCTCCTGGCTTCTTGAAAAAGATTTCTCTGTTAGGATTTTGAGCTTGAGCCACTGTCATGGTCATATCAGCTACCCCAATAATTTTCAATGATGTTGCTCTGGGGACAACTGCTTCTGGGTGAAGTTTCATATAGTCATCAACATTAAATAATTTGTTGCCTTGGTCAAACCTTTTCAGCTCTTCCTTTCTATACTTTGACATTGTTGAAAGACCAAAAATATCTTTTCCTTCTGCTTTGGCTTTATTTATCAAAGATAGACCAATCAGCTCTTGGTATCTAGCCATTCTTGCTGTATTAGCAGCCTCTGGATCTTCAAAAGGAATTGGAGGGGAGTCTGACTTCTTTGGGCTTTCAGCTTTTTGTACTTTAGAACTTTGTTGCTGCTTATGCTGTTGACTACCTGAGGAGGATGGCCTCTACTAGTTGCTTCCAGAAGATCTCCCTGATTGTCTCTGATAAGTTTGCATTGGGGCAGATCTCTGGGAGCTAGAGCCACTGACACCAGCTGCTGGAGGAGGAGGAGGAGGAGGATCCTTCCTGTATCTGTGTACTAGAGGAGGGGAGTATCTCCTGCTTCTCTTTCTGTCTTTCTGCTGGTTTTTGGAGAGCCACATCCATGCTGGCATTCCCTTATATGGAGTCACATTGTGCAGAATATAGTAGGGAGTGTCTGCAGTGGGATTTGGCTTGGGAGGAGGAGCAGCCTTTCTCTTCTTTACCAACAATCTCTTTTTCCTACTTGCTGCATCCTCATCAGAATCAATATCATCATCATCAGATTCTGAATCCTGAGGGGTATCACACAATGCATCCAAAGCTTTTAAAGTTTTATCAGAAACAACAGCCTTTGCTGGAGGAGGGGCAGAAGGTTCAAGAATAAGAGTTTCAACAATAGGAGAAGAAATAACTGTACAAGAATCAGAAATAAAAGAGACAGAGCTATCAGCTACTGCCTTATTCTCTTCTTCAATGTCTGCCTGAATAAGCTCATCTAGAGTAGGCATTGGAGAGTCATCCATAATAAAGTCTGGTGCTGAAACTGGCACTAGAGTATCTTCTGGAATGACTTTGAGCTGGAGGCAGATAGAGCAAAATTGTCACAGAGTTGCTTGGCAACTGCTGGACTAGCTGGAGAGGTATATGGTACCATAGCCAAATAAGGCTTAGAGAAATCTACTGGAGGGAATTGCATATGTACAATATCAAAACTTCTCAACAAAACTGATAAATTCACTGTGGGATTTAAATAGAAATCACCAACAGGAGTTATTGGAGCAACTGACTCATCCAAATCAATGTTAGTATTCATAAATTGAATTAACTCAGGCATCTCAGCATCAAAGTCTGTTAAAATTATGGTATCCTCATCTGAATCTGAATCTGCTGGAGAGGGAACTGCTGTGACTGCTGCTGCTGCTGCTGTATCTACATCTGCTGCAACTTCATCACAGAGCATCTCCCCCTGCCTGGGTTCAGGAAGACCTGGAGCCAGACCCCTAGATGAAGAGGGGACAACAGATAGAAGAGAGATCTGAGCAGATAAGGAATTGATGGAGGTCACAAGAGGTGTAATTGCCTCTTGGATCAAAGATTTTATGAGAGGGGTGAGCAAAGAAATGAGGGTAGATGGATCAAATGGGGAAGGGGATGGAATGGGAGGAGGAATAACAGATCGAGGAGGGGCATCTAGCATGATTGCATCTGATGATATATGATAAGATGGGATGGTGGATAAGTGTGGGGGAAGAGGAGACTATGGAGGTGTAGGAATAGGAATGTCCTGAGGGGAATCTGGAGGAGTGGGTTGTTGATGAACTTGCAGAGGGGAAGATGGAGGTGGAGATGGAATGTTTGGCAGGTCAAGTGGTGGAGATGGATGGGTAGGTACATGAGGAGGCTTCTTTGGAGGAAGAGGTGTTGGAATAGATGGTTGAGATGGAGGAACCTCTTCAACAGGGTGGGGAGCGGCCCTGACAGCCCTTGTGCTCTCAAAAGTTTGGAGGGAGGAGGAGGAAGCCTTGGAGGGCTTGGAGATGTTCCTCTCCCTCCTGCCAAACAGAGCGCAAGTGAGGCGCTTGCTGGCGTTTATGGAGATGGTCGGGGAGACCATACATTCAGCAGCCTTCTCTTTGAGGAAAATACCCAATATTCTGCCAAAGCAAACTTCCTTCTTGTTGTTCTTCTTCTTGATCAATTCAAAGAACACCTTACTCCAATCAACCTGTCGCTTATTCACTACTGCGCACATTATCAGAAACTGGTGATGGGTGATATAGTCGTGAGCAGAGTGCTTGGCCATCAGAATCTTTCCCGTAATATCTGCCAAAAATTGATAGGCGGCGGATAATTGCTTTTTCAACAACTTATTAGGGTTGTTCCCAGAGAAACCCATTAGTTTCAGCATATCATTGAATTCCTCAGAATCCATTTCCAGATTGTCTTCTCCGTTCACTAATCCAAATAATTCAGTGAGAACTGCGGGAGAGAGGGAAACAGTAGTGTTCCCTATATTGCCGGTCAAAACATCTTCTTCAGAAGCTGTAGATGTATAAACTCATTCTCGTATTTCCGTTCCATGAAATTTGATGCGCCTGGTCATGAAATCCTTTAAACTAAGTTCTTCTAGTAGTTCTAAGATGTATAGAAAGATGGGGTCAGAATGTTGAAACGACTCAAAGTCCATGTCGAAACTGCTGTCAAACTTCATTGCAACCAAAGCACCTGAGGGAATCGCCATTGATGTCCTGCAAGAAAAACACAGAGAAAAACGACGATCAAGAGCAAGGAAACTGAAAGCGCGGGACGGAGGTCGAAGAAAACCTAGATATAGGATTTTCAGAATATGAATCGACAAACTCCGTTGCACAAAAAAGAAAAATTCTTCGAACTGAGCTCGACGAAATAAATTATAGACAGATAATTCGTCGATCTCATCCAGAAGAATCGAAAACAGTTCGTCGAACTTCGTTCGACGAAGCGTCTTCTGAAGCAAAGTTCGTCGATCTCTGGTCGACGAAAATTATTCCCTCACACAGAGAATTCATCGATCTCCGTTCGATGAGAATCTCCCAAACATTCCCTAATTCGTCGAACTTCGTTCGACAAACTCTGGAAAATTCGTCGAATGCAGACAGAAACTAGGTTAACTCTTCTTCATCAATCATTCCCAGTTGATTTATAAAGAACAAATGGGTTTTCTCATCCAATGGCTTGGTGAAAATATCTGCTCTCTGTAGATCAGTAGGAATGTGGATCAAGTTAATTTTCTTTTTGTCCACATTATCTCTAATGAAATGATGTCTTATTTCAATATGTTTAGTCCTAGAATGGTGAACTGGATTCTGTGCTATAGCAATAGCACTAGTATTATCACAAAATAAAGTTGAATTATTTAAGTTGACACAATAATCTAAGAGTTGATTTTGTATCCATAACATTTGTGAACAGCAACTACCAGGAGTCATGTATTCTGCTTCTGCAGTTGATGTAGACACAGATGTCTGCTTTTTACAAAACCAGGAGACAAGTCTCATACCAAGGAACTGGCATGTTCCAGAGGTACTTTTACTGTCCACTCTACATCCAGCATAGTCAGCATCTGAGTATCCAGTTAACTCAAACTCCGACTCTACAGGATACCAGAGTCCTAGATTAGGGCAACTCTTTATATATCTCAAAATTCTTTTTAGGAAAATAAGGTGAGATTCTTTAGGGTTCACTTGGAACCTAGCACAAAGGCATGTGACAAACATTATATCAGGTCTGCTAGCTGTTAGGTATAATAGGGATCCAACAATTGCCCTATAATTCTTCTGATCTATAGGTTTCCCTGCTGCATCAGAATCCACAACAACATTTGTAGCCATATGGGGTTTTCATCCCTGAAGCATCACCCATCCCAAACTTTTTGATAAGCTCTTTAGCATACTTAGCTTGGGAGAGGAAGATATCATCTGGGAGCTACTTCACTTGGAGACCAAGGAAGTAGGAAAGCTCATCCATGCTACTCATCTCAAATTTTGAATGCATGAGGTCAGCAAACCTCTTGCACAATTTGGGATCAGTAGACCCAAAAATAATGCCATCCACATATATTTGTACTAACATGGTTTGGTCCTTATGATGTCTAGTGAAAAGTATTTTATCTATGGTTCCTCTTGTAAATTCATGCTCTAAAAGAAAGCTTGCTATGGTCTCATACCAAGCTCTTGGAGTTTGCTTTAAACCATAGAGAGCTTTATGCAATTTAAAAACAAAAGAGGGTTGAGTTGGAGAGATAAAACCTGGAGGTTGTTCTATATAAACCTCTTCTTGAAGTATTCCATTCAGAAATGCACTTTTGACATCCATCTAGTAGACCTTGAATCTCTTGTAAGCTGCATAGGCAAGGAATATCCCAATGGCCTCTAACCTTGCAACAAGGGCAAAAGTTTGGTCAGAGTCTATTCTTTCCTCTTGTCTGTAGCCTTGAGCAACAAGCCTAGCCTTATTCCTCACTATGTTGCCTTGAGCATCCAACTTGTTTCTGTAGACCCATTTAGTTCCAATAACTGGATAGTTATGAGGTCTTGGAACCAAATCCCAAACTCTACATCTCTCAAATTGATTGAGTTCCTCTTGCATTGCAATGATCCAGTGAGGATCTTGCTCTGCCTCATGTATGGTGAGAGGTTCAATTTGAGAGAGAAAACAGGCAAGCATCAAGTCTTGGTTGAGTTGATGCCTTGTCTGTACACCTACTGAGATGTCTCCAATTACTTGAGATCTGGGATGATCTCTAAGTGTGACAAGATCAGTTGGTGGAGTTGGTTGAGCAACAGCTTCAGTATTTAATTCCTCTTGGGGAATGATACTAGCTGTTGGGGGAAGTTCAGCCACTTCCTCTTGACTTTCCTCATCACTATCTTCAGCATCCTGTGGAGTGGGATGGTTTGATACCTCTTGGGTAAGATTCAGTCCATCCATAGACTCATACAGTGGTGGAACCTGCAAAGAGCTTATGGTAGAAATTTCTTTCTCCTTGTATGACATATTAGTTTCATCAAAAGATACATGAACAGATTCTTCAATTTTAAGAGTTGATTTATTATACACCCTATAAGCTTTACTGATCATGGAGTGTCCCAGAAACACTCCTTCATCAGCTTTAGCTTGAAATTTTGCTATGTATCTCTTGTCATTATTATGAATGTAACAAATACAACCAAAAATTTTAAAGTAATCTACTTTAGGTTTCTTTCCTTTGAGTAATTCATAGGGAGTCTTGCCCTTCAGTTTATGTATTAAACTTCTATTCAACACATAGTTGGAGGTGTTCACTGTCTCTGCCCAAAAGGATAGAGGAAGGTGAGCATCTGACAACAATGTAGTAGCATATTCAATAAGGGTTCTATTTTTTTCCTTTCAGCTACCCCATTTTGTTGAGGAGTTCTGGGAGCTGAGAAAGTATGCCTGATCCCTTCACTTTGACAAAACTCTTGCATAAGAAGAGAATCAAACTCTTTCCCATGATCACTTCTGATCAGGGCAATGTGAGTGTTGAACTCAATCTATATGCGTTTGAGAAACTCTGTCAAACACTTAAAGTTATCAGACTTCTTCCTCAGAAAAGAACACTCATGTGAATCTAGAGAAGTCATCTACAACTACTAAGGTATAAGATTTCCCTCCTAAGCTTTGTACTGTAATGGGTCCAAAAAGATCCATGTGTAACAGATACAAAATCCTAGGTGAATCACTCTTATTAAGTGACTTGAAACTATTTTTGGTTTGCTTGCCTAATTGACAAACCCTGCAAAGTCCTTACTTCTTGTAGGGGCCAGAAGGTAATCCTCTAACAAGGTTGTCCTTGGATAACCTAGCAATGGTTCTAAGGTTTATATGCCCTAGTCTCTTATGTCATAATTCATTAGGTCTACAAATAGAGTTGAACAAGCATATGTCTACTTTAGTTGAAAGAAAGTCTACTAAATAGATGTTACCTTTCCTTTTACCTGTCAACACAATTGTGTTGTCCTCTGATTTGATCTTGCATAAGGATTTGTTGAAAGTCACTTGGTAGCCTTCATCACACAGTTGACTGATGCTGATTAAATTGTGCTTCAGTCCTTCCACATAGGCTACTTTCTTGAAGGTGACTGTTCCAATCTGGACTGCACCATATCCTTTTATTAGTCCAAAGTTTGAATCACCAAATATTACTTTGGGTCCAAGCTTGGCTTTGAAGGATGTGAAATTGTCCTTGTTTCCTGTCATATGCTTTGAGCACCCACTATCCAGATACCATTGTTGGTTTGATGTTGGATAGGTCTTCACCTGCACATAAAGCAATTTACTTGTTTTTGACACAGTTTACCTTGGGCCTAGGTTGATAACCTTTGAATTCAGAAATAAAAGACATCTCTGGTTGACTCTTATAGCCTTCGGGATAATATCTCCTAGGAGGCATTATCCATTCAGTATAGGGGTTAAACCATTGAGATATAGGACCTCTAGGATTGAACTTTGATTTGCCTTTGAAAGAGTTTTCAAAACTCTGAGCTCTGTTCGACGATCTCTGAGCTGAGTTCGACGATCTTGGGTCAGATCGTCGAGCTCCGTTCGAAGATCGACTGTACCAGAGTTCAGGGTTCAGAGTTTGTCGACCTGAGTTCGACGATTTAGCCTAAGATTGTTGAGCTCCATTCGGCGATCGTCGAGCTCCGTTCGACGAATTCTGTTGAACTTTGGTTTTCTTAGGTAGATCAGAATTCTTCCTAGCTACCTCTACAACTCCCTTACCTTTATCATAGATAAACTTGATTGGGGTTGATAATACTACAGGTTGGCTAGATGAAGCACCCAAGCGCAGTGTACTGTTAAATCTTGAGTTCACTGTGCTTGTGATGTCCATTAGTTTGGTGTTTCTCCCATTAAGGGATTCTTCAAACTTCTTGGCCTTTGATAGTTCACTTTTCAGTGAGGCTATCTGCTCCCTACATCATTCCAACTCCTCAGAGAGTTTGAGGTTATCTGATTTTAAGGTGCTTTGTTCAAATAGTTGATTTCTGAGAGAAATAATTTTTTTTTCAGATTTCAATAGATCTAAATAAAGTGCCTTAAACTCACATTTAAAGTCCTCTGAATTGAAATCAAATGAGTCTATTACCTGGTCCTCTTCAGATTGAGTCTCTGATTCAGATTCTGACTCTTCTGCATCAGAATTTTGTTGTGAGGCATTGATAGCCATCATGCAGAATTCCTTTTCTTCAGCATCATCTTCATCATCACTTGAGCTGGATGAAGCTTCAGATTCTTCTTTTGTCTCACTCCAAGTTTCAGCAACAAACCCCTTCCTTGTATGTTTGTTCTTGCTGGAGGAGGGTTTGTCATTGCTGTTCTTCCTGAAGTCTTTGTCTTTTCTTCTTTCCTTCCTGTCCTTTTTGTCCTTATACTGATTTTCTGAACAGTCAGACACCATGTGGCCTGGCTTCCTGCATCCAAAACAAATAATCTCTTTGTTATTTGATTTGTCATACCTTGGCTTGTCATGCCCTCTGGCAGACTTTTTCCTGAAATCTTTCCTGACCATTTTGTAGAATCTTTTGGCCAGTAGACTTAGCAACTCTTCATTGTCTGTGACTTTGTCTTCAGGCTGATCTTCAATGGCTTTGAAAGCTATTGATTTTTCTTTTCTTGTAGCTGGTGAGGCAGCCTTCTGCTCTTCTTCTCTATTCTTGATGAGCAGCTCATAAGACTTGAGCTTGCCCAAGAGAGCTTCAGTTGTGATCTCATTTAGGCTTCTGGCATCCTTGATTGGTCAAATCCTTGAGTCCCAAGTGCTTGGGAAGCACATTAGGATTTTATCATTGAGCTCAGTCAATGAGATCTCTTTGTCCAAAGTCTTCAGTTCATTGACTATAAGACTGAGTCTATTATACATATCTGCTACTGACTCAGCTTCTCCTTTCTTGAAGTTCTCATATTGGGTTATGAGATGAGATCTTCTGTCTTTTCTCTAATCAGCAGATCCTGAGACTATCTCTGATAGCTTGTCCCAGATGTACTTTACTGAGTTGCATTCAGCTACCTTTTGGAATATTTCATCAGACATAGTCTGGGATAGAATGTTCATAGCCTTTGCATCAGCCAATTTCCATTTCTTGATTTCTGCATCTGTTCCTGAAGGAGGTGGAGCAGCACTTGTACTTGTATTTTCTGGAGGTCTTGGACACACTGTCAAAACAGAATTGAAAATGTCTTCATCAATAGAGTTCATGTACAATCTAATTCTTGCCTTCCAAAGTGCAAACTTAGATAGATTGCACACTGGAGGTCTGGTGCTAGCATAATCTTTGTTTTGGGCCATGTTCTGTGGAGAAATAAATCTAACAACAAACTTAAACAAGCAGATCTAACTAGAGGGATCTTTGGGTTCAGGTGTTAGCCTGTGCAACCACTGAGGTGTGGTATTTTAACCAACCTGGAAGATGTGATATTTTTAACCAACCTGGGAGATGTGGTATTTTAACCAACCTCCCTCTGATACCAATTGAAAGTGCAAGTTAGATCTGATATACTCTATAGGGGGGGGGGGTGAATAGAGTATGGTGCTTACAAAAAAACTTTTATAACTGTTGTTGTATACCTAAGTGAATAGGGAAGCAAATAACATAAAGTAAACACAATAACTAACTAAACACAGAGCAATCACAGATCACAGCCAGAAAATAAAAGAAAATAAGCAACCAGAAGACACAAGGAGCTATAGTGGTTCCCCAATCAATCTGGGTACATCCACTCTTCTACCACCCTAGGTAGGAATCCACTGCAGGATGAGTTGATCAGGTGTGCTGGGCACCAATGAGTTTTGATCAGGTTCCCCAAAACCAAACCTTCAAGTCTTTTGGAAGGAGACTTGCAACCAGAATAATTTTGAAGGGATTTAAAACCCTGTACAGGAATAAGAGAGAGGATGATAGTGTCTTCTCTGTCAACAGTCAGAGAGAAGACTTGTGGATTGATGTAGCAGCTTTTGCTCCCCCTGAGGTCTTGAATTGGTCAGGAATGCTGGAGCACTGCTTCAGGGTGATAGGCCTTCAATGACCTAGAATGCCTGGACCAGAACTGCTTCAGGAACTTATTTGACAAATTGATTGATTGTTGTCCTTTGAAGTTATCCTGTGAATAGAGAGAAGAAGACTCTTGATTGAATTTAGTTGTTATTCTTCCTCTTCTTGAGTGAGTTCTCTGGTCAAGGCTGATTGCAGTCAAGAACTTTTGATTTTGAAAATGATTATTCTTCTGCAACTTTTGAGTATCTTCTGTACTGTAATTCTTGAACTCTGCTTGATTCTGTATTCTTTTTGTGTCTGTCTGTATCTATGACTGACTGAGGGATATTCAAACTTTTTGAATGTCGAGCAGTAATTACAGTCGACCTTGGAAAGAATCAGCAATCAATGACTTTCCTAACTGTCCCATGGAAAATGGTATGAGATCGTCCATAGTCAATACACGTCCTAACGGTAACATTCCGTGAAGATCTGACATTAAATGTTCAGGAATCAGCGCCAAGAAACGGGATGGGAGACTTGAAGAAAACCTAATCTAGATTCGTCGAACGCAGAACATAATTCGTCGAGCTGAACTTGTGTTCGTCGAGCTGAGCTTGAGTTCGTCGAGCTGAGCTTGAGAGAGTTTGTCGACCAGACAATCTTCATTCATCTAACAGATATTCTTCATTCGTCGAGCTGAGAAACAAAATTATCGACCTGAGAAAAGTTCTGGACTTAGACAAAATATCCTACATCTGCTGAAATGTTGTGTCGATATAAGCTGGTGTCGACAGATTGATCTTGGTGTCGACACAGATCCTCTGGTGTTAACAGAAGCTGGTGTCGACTGAAATCCTGGTGTCGACACAAGTTAGTGTCGACTGAAATCCTGGTGTCGACAGAAGTTAGTTGGTGTCGACACAAACCCTAAGTGTCGACACAGACACTCTGAGTCCAGAAATCGTCGAGTAGAGAATAACATTCGTCGACCTGAGAAGCTGTGAACTTGAGGTCCAAGTTCGTCGAGCTCAGAATATAATTCGTCGACCGAAGCTTGAAGCTGGACTTAGAAAAATTTTAAATCCTTCTAACTTTGGCTTGATGTAGAACCTGAGTTTTCGTCGAACAGAGAACATAGATCGTCGAGCTCAGCACTAAGAATTGTCTCACGATCGTCGAGCGCAGAATTCCTTTCGTCAAGCTGAGTTCGACGAACGTCGAACTCACTTTACTTGGTCTTGAAAACTTGTGAGTCTGGAGTCTCTGAGGGTCTTGTTGAAAGTTGGTCCATCTGGAGTTGAGCCTAAGGACTTAACCTAGACTCTAGGACACAAATTGACCATGGCTATACATGATGGGTCACAACCTAAGTCAGTGAACCTAGCCCAAATCGACTAGGGATCCAACACAAGGCTTCCAAGCGTTGGTAGATACAGCCCGTGCATTGGAGAAGGACATGAAACGAGTGCAAGAAACGAGGAGACTGGCGATGGAGAAGCCAGAATTTAAAGTTCCGCAGTCGGAACAATTGGATTTGCAGAAACTAGAGAAGAAGAGATTCAAGCCTGTGGAACAAACCTCGTCGAATGTTGCATCAGAAGCAACGTATGGACAAAGGCGTGTGGAGACACGTATCTGTTTTAAATACGGAAAACAGGGGCATATAGCCTCTAACTGTCGAAGCGGCCCTCCTAGAAGTGAGAAAACGACGGGTGCGTCTTATGAAGATAAAGGTAAAGCAGTAGCCGGATCATCTGCATCTCGGACGCAGCCTCGATTGCATAATATGGAAGTACAAGAGCCGCAAAGTGCACTTGGTGAAATTCAACCTCAGGTTTTCAATTTGGCATTTACCGAGGAGTTTAAACGCTACTTGCAAAATAATACGGATGAGCGGAAATAAGTGTGGTCGTCATCTATGTGTATATGTGAATATTATGGCTTTGTATCTGTGAAATATGATATGTACATGACGGGAGCTCAAAATGTCTTTGGATCTATGAATATGTTGATATTGGTTTGTTTGTGCGATGGCTTGGGGTGAGACATGCTGCGGCCTCTGAGCTCAAACCCGGCTCGCCTTTTTGCGTGCGCGGATGCGGTGGGTGTAAGATTTTGTGATGTTATGACTGATTGGAGTGAGCCACATTTCGGGGACGAAATTCTTTGAAGGAGGGGAGGATTGTAACACCCTAAAAATTAATTTGGGTCAATTTGGGTTCAGGTATGGGTGACACGGCCTTGGACACGGGCGTGTCCCAGGGCGTGTCATGGCTGGGTTGTGTAGAGTCGTGCGGTCGACGAATTTTGCTCGATGATCGTCGAGTGTCGAGTGTCAAGTGAGGACACGGCCTGTGACACGGGCGTGTCACAGGGCATGTCAATGTGGTCGACGAACTCAGCTCGACGTTTTGAGCCAGGGCATGTTTGCCGGACACGGGTGTGTCCAGGTGCACACGGCCTGGAACACGGGCGTGTCCCAGGGCCGTGTGAGTATCAGGTGGTTTTGAGGCTGTGCAGCCTGATGCACACGACCACAGACACGGGCGTGTCTGAAGGCGTGTCAGGGAACACGGCCCATGACACGGGCGTGTCCTACGGCCGTGTTCTGGTTGGCTGTAAGTCGGTTGCCTGCCGCTTAAGTGACACGGCCTGTGACACGGGCGTGTCACAGGGCGTGTCAGGCCGTGTTCATGTTTTTCTGGAGGATTCTGAGCTGTTTGATTCCCTCTTTCTGGATCCAATGGATAGGCTCTGGCCAGGTGTTGCCAAGGCCGGGGAAAAAGGGGATTTAACCCTTCCTCTTCATTATCTTCTCCTTCTTCTCATTTCAAGAGAGAGCAAGAAGAATGGAGTGTAAGGGAAGGAAGGAGGAAGAGAAACCAGCTGCTGGAGGAGCTGCGGAGTGCGGAACGAAGATCTGAGAGTGGATTCGTGAAGGCTAAGCCGAGGCGGTGACTGCCATCCGGCTACTTCATGGCGCTGAAGCGATCTTCAAGGGTAACGATCTCCTTCTTGGACATCGAAGTCCTTTCGTTTATGCATATGCGTGTAATCCTCCACCAAAAGGTGGATTCGCGAAGTGATTCCGTCGTTGAGTCTACATCTAGAGCCGGAATTGTGGAGTACGGTATATGCATGCTCTGTGAAGCCCATCTGGACCGTTAATCTGGATTGGTGATGATCCTGGGTAAACCGAAGAAGCCTCCGTGGATTTGCAAAGATGCTATGTGCTTTGTGATTGAATGTTATGTATGGATGGTATGCTCATGCATGGGCTAGCCATGGATATGATCTTGGATGCTTTGCGAAGCTCCTTGTGGTTTGCTCTGCGAGAGCGGGAAGCTGCGGCTACCCAGGAAGGGAAGGCCGACCCGCGTCACGGTGCGCCAGTGACGATGTGAGCACGGGCAAGGCTAACCTGTACCTGGGCATGATGGAGAGACGATTGGTGGCAGTGTTCGGGAGCGTGCGATAGCCCGACTTGCTACACCGAAATAAAAGCGGGTCGATCTGTTGGATGAATGCTCATGTTTGCCATGCAGTACGTACCTCTGCTTAGTTTGGGCAGGATGCAACCAACATGCGTGTTGGGGTGACTAGGACCGGCCAGCCAACAAGTTAATTACCGTGCGATTGGTGGTGTTACCACGGGTTTCCGGTACACCGTAATGTGCCCTGAGTGCACGAAGCGTTTGGCTGCGGTCGGCGTTTGTGATTTGATATGTATGCTTGTGATTGTTAGCTATTATACTTGCAAATGCATACAGGGAAGGAACCGCTGCCCCGGGCATGGGGTAGGGTCGTTATAATTGGTCAGCTATAGCTGACCGTTACTTTGTTTGCCGCTCTTTGGTGGATGTTTACTTGCAGGTGCTGCGGCTTGAAATGAAATGCATGGATTGAAAGCTTGAATCGTGGTTGGATTTCATGTGTGGCCGGCCTGCGTGCCGATGTACGAACTTGTATATGTGTACAAAGAGCAACCTGTAAGGCCTTAAGGCCATGTGTGTGTGGGTTGTATACATTCCTGGTTTTGGATATATAAATGTGACATTTATGTATTAGTGGACATTCCTGGAGTTGAGTTCATGCAACTGAATGAATGCTGCGCTAGAATGGATTGAGTTAAGGACACGAATAGAATTTGATCACCACAAGTAATTCCGTCACTTGTCTGTGATATATGGCGTGGGGCCACGACCGGACCCACCGTTATATGCCATGTGACGAGTGGGGGTGTTACATGAGCGGAGTATAGTGCTTGGGAGTTTGTGAACGACGTCAGTGTTGTCGCGCCGAGATAATGTCGTAGCTGGAGCACTGCCTCCTGGGGGCGCCGGAGGCCCCAGTGCACTTTCAGAGATAATGTTGTGGCCGAAGTACTGCCGCTTGAGGCACTGGGGGCCCCAATACACTATTGCAATCAGGATACTGTCGCGGTTGGCCGTAGGGGCGAAGCCCCATGCTCACTTGTTAACTATGATGAAATAAATGGGCGATGTGCCCAATAGGTATCCTCAGCTAGAAGCTTAACACTTTATTTGAAGAGTTAATCGCATGACACCTAGGGCCATCAGATGGAACGACGCTCTTAATTGATCTTCATTATTGGACATTTGGGGTCTTCGCATGCATAAAACTTACATGGGATAATCTTATGCTTACTATGAAAAACCGAATCCGAGTGCGGATGAAAAAACCTATTTCAAATAATAATTTTTTTTTCTAACGGTCAAACGACGAAAAGCGATAAACACAAAAATTAAGAAAAATAAAAATAAAATAAAACAAGCACCACAAAATGAAGAACACAGAATTTAAAGTGGTTCCCCAAAATTAGGTACGTCCACTGTTCCGACAGAGGTAAATTTACTATTAATTTCTCAAACATATAATATGACTAAAATGGAGGAGAAAAATAGATCGAGAAAATTATGAAAATCTTGAATCCTCCAAGATCTGGTCATACACGTTACAACGAGAAAATAGTTCTTGTGGCGAGAGGAGAACTGGGCGGCGAGAATAACTCGTTGGCCAAGAGGAAGAGGCCGACCGAGAGGAAGAAGCCTGCCGAGTCGAAGAAGCCGAATATCTCTCTGCCAGAAAACTATTGCTCTGCACTATATGTCAGGGAAGAAGCCGACCATACCTATTTAAAGGTGAGAAGAGCCCTAAAATCGGGTTGAGAGGTGGGGCCGGCTGGATCCAATCAAAGAAGGAGAGAAAAATCTCTTCCAAAAAATCTCCTTCATTAGCGGAAGGAAAATATATTCTGTCAGATGGAACGACGCTCTTAATTGATCTTCATTGTTGGACATTTGGGGTCTTCGCATGCATAAAACTTACATCGGATAATCTTATGCTTACTATGAAAAACCGAATCCGAGTGCGGATGCAAAAACCTATTTCAAATAATAATTTTTATTTTTTTTCTAACGGTCAAACGACGAAAAGCGATAAACACAAAAATTAAGAAAAATAAAAATAAAATAAAACAAGCACCATAAAATGAAGAACACAAAATTTAAAGTGGTTCCCCAAAATTAGGTACGTCCACTGTGGCGACGGAGGTAAATTTACTATTAATTTCTCAAACATATAATACGACTAAAATGGAGGAGAAAATAGATCGAGAAAATTATGAAAATCTCGAATCCTCCAAGATCCGGTCATACACGTTACGACGAGAAAATAGTTCTTGTGGCGAGAGGAGAACTGGGCGGCGAGAATAACTCGTTGGCCAAGAGGAAGAGGCCGACCGAGAGGAAGAAGCCTGCCGAGTCGAAGAAGCCGAATATCTCTCTGCCAGAAAACTATTGCTCTGCACTATATGTCAGGGAAGTAGCCGACCATACCTATTTAAAGGTGAGAAGAGCCCTAAAATCGGGTTGAGAGGTGGGGCCGGCTGGATCCAATCAAAGAAGGAGAGAAAAATCTCTTCCAAAAAATCTCCTTCATCAGCGGAAGGAAAATATATTCTGTCACCAATGCTCTTCCATAATTGCCGGAATTTGGGGAGTTACATATTTGGAGTGGTCTCCAAAAATAACAGCGCCAAAATAGGCTCTAATGTTGGATCCATAATTGGCGGGAGAGGTGGCACGCGTAACATTTTTGCTCCTGTAAATTTGGACAAAAACGTCACCACCATAGAATTTATGTTTGAAGTAAGAACAGTTTCTACTGTCATAAAAAAAGTAATTATTATTCGCAAAGTAGAAACGGCTATCCACACACTACAGATCTTTAGATTTTCATCTTTAATATTTCTTGTATTTTCGTACGGACAAACCCTTACTCTAACTACAGACTTGTTCTCTCGTCAATCTCATTCGTTGAAACCCTCGTTGAAAACTTCACCAAAACCCTCCTTGAAACCCACGCCAATGCCCCTTTCTGAAACGCCACCCGATTTCCATCTCACTATCTTAAGATGTAGAACAGACTGAGCAGTGAGTTGGAGTCTAAATTAAATCTCACACACAATACAAACATAAACTCTTGAAATCTTGATCCGCAATATCAAGCTATATCTAAAAGAACATTTGATATGAAGACAAAAAATGCAAATCAATTGGTTTTTTTGAAAAATCCCTATTATCCTAATTTATAACATAAAGAAAACTAATATGAAAATTATAAAAAAACCCATTTAACCAAGATATGAATGGTGACTCATTATTAAAATTAACTACTCAACTCCACACATGAATTCACATTCATCATTGTCACATTATAGACCACTTCACTATGTTTGGGTACCCAAAGGGACATTCACCTTAGGTTTGATTTGGATTCTCAAATCACCCACTCATTAGTTATCATAAGAGATCATGAAGTAAAGCTAAAACTTGAAGGAACACATTCACAGTCTACTTCATGCTAAAAACTTGGTCCAAACAAATATTTTTGCGTGCGCGGGTGCGGGCACACACACACATAATTACTCATAAATAAACGACAGTTCAATTTCCACATCACATAAAGATAAAATAAGTCACAATAATCCCAAAATCCATCAGACAATTAGCGCTAAATAAAGGTTCAAAGAAATTTCTAATGATACTTATTTACATAGTACTGCTGGAGAAATTACCTACAGTTGGGTGATAACACCCAAAATAGAAAAAAATAGTGGCGTTCTTAAAATAAACAACATCATAATCATAAGACACTAAAATATGATTCATCCTCCGCTACTATTCTCTAAGGGGTCATGTCAAGTGTACACTCATGATATGTCATCATTCGATTCTTTCCACTCTTCTTCCTCAACAGTTTTGGAACCATGGTCATATGTTGCATCATAAACACATTATTTTTCATCACACCCATTTTCTTATGCAGCTTGTCGTACTTCCCTTCAAGTCTAGATATTAATTCCCCATGAATATCCTCAATGGCTCGATATGTATGCCCATGACGAAGGTGAGGATCAAGTTCATTGGGGAAGAAGAATCAACCCAATAAATAGAGGATGCACCTCTGAAATAGAGGTAGTAGGGAGAAAATCCATGAAATAATCCGCCTCTGCCAACTTGATAAACAAGACTCTTTGCATGACCCAAACACATGGGAGTGCATTCATATGATGACAAGATGGGTATCTCAATTTATACGTATGCTTCATAAGAGAAAAGAGGAGATTAGCAACATTTAAGGGTTCATGCACCATGACATGAAAGGTGACAAGTCTGAGGTGAGTTGTATTTGTCTTTATATCACCTGCCTAAAACAGAATGGTATGACATAGAATATCCTAAATACCGTGTGCGTTAGAACACAAGGTAGAAATGGTAGGAACCAAGTCTCTTCTATGATTCATTCCAGGAAGAACTTTGTTTACGTTAGGCCAATCCATTATAGTGAGGAACTGCACAACGTCCAATATAAAAAGATTCTCCAAAATACCAAACATAGATTGTAATGCCCCGGATTTTTTTTCGATGATTTTATTTGATTTGATATCGTTATATTTATGACATCAGGGCGTTACCCTTTTTACGTCATGTTGTCGGCGATGTACCGTTAGTGCGTTTTCGCGTTCGTTTGGTCTGATTGACCAGATTTTTGGGATTTTCGACAAAACTGAAAGTTTTTGAGTTGATAAGTTAAGTTTTGTGGTTTTGACTTCGCCGTTAAATTTGTAGCGTCATTATTCACCTTCGGTGCAAGTTTCGTTTAATTCGGCGCGCGTTTGGACTTCCGTTCTGAGTCTTCTCGAGCAGCTATGGCTCTACTCGAATAGCCCGTTTCAGATTTTGCTCGGACACCGTTTTGAGTGTCAAAACGGCGTTGAATCAAAAAATGGTTACCATTAAATTTGTTCGTCTCATCGAGATCTCCAACTTTCATGTTGACCACTTTTCGATTTGAAGCCGTTTTGAACCTATAATTTCATTTTTTTCTGCTAAAACTCGAGTGTTGAGCTGCTACTCGAGTATATTATGCTACCACTCGAGTAATATGTGTTGGAACTCGAGTAATGAGCTGCTACTCGAGTATATTATGCTAATACTCGAGTAGGTATGCTTCTACTCGAGTAGGTATGCTGCTACTCGAGTAGATATGTTGGAACTCGAGTGGTTCATGCTGCCACTCGAGTAGGACGTTCCTGTCTGCGTTCGGATGTCATTTTGAGGGTCACAACGGCGTCGTATCAAAAACTGGTTGATATGAAATTTGTTCGTCTCGACAAGATCTACAACTTTTATGTTGACACTTTTCTATTTGAGTCCGTTTTGAACCCCTAATTTTGTTTTTTCTGCTGGAACTCGAGTGTTGAGCTGCTACTCGAGTATATTATGCTACTACTCGAGTAATACATGTTGGAACTCGAGTAATAAGCTACTACTCGAGTATATTATGCTACTACTCGAGTAGTTAAGCTGCTACTCGAGTAGGTATGATGTTGCTCGAGTAGGTATGCTGCTACTCGAGTAGATATATTGGAACTCGAGTGGTTCATGTTGCCACTCGAGTAGGTCATTCCTGTTTGCGTTCTTAAAATAAACAACATCATAATCATAAGACACTAAAATATGATTCATCCTCCGCTACTATTCTCTAAGGGGTCATGTCGAGTGTACACTCATGATATGTCAACATTCGATTCTTTCCACTCTTCTTCCTCAACAGTTTTGGAACCATGGTCATATGTTGCATCATAAACACATTCTTTTTCATCACACCCATTTTCTTATGCAGCTTGCCATACTTCCCTTCAAGTTTAGATATTGATTCCCCATGAATATCCTCAATGGCTTGATATGCATGCCCATGACGAAGGTGAGGATCAAGTTCATTGGGGAAGAAGAATCACCCCAATAAATAGAGGATGCACCTCTGAAATAGAGGTAGTAGGGAGAAAATCCATGAAATAATCCGCCTCTGCCAACTTGATAAACAAGACTCTTTGCATGACCCAAACACATGGGAGTGAATTCATATGATGACAAGATGGGTATCTCAATTTATACGTATGCTTCATAAGAGAAAAGAGGAGATTAGCAACATTTAAGGGTTCATGCACCATGACATGAAAGGTGACAAGTCTGAGGTGAGCTGTATTTGTCTTTATATCACCTGCCTAAAACAGAATGGTATGACGTAGAATATCCTAAATACCGTGTGCGTTAGAACACAAGGTAGAAATGGTAGGAACCAAGTCTCTTCTATGATTCATTCCAGGAAGAACTTTGTTTACGTTAGGCCAATCCATTATAGTGAGGAACTGCACAACGTCCAATATAAAAAGATTCTCCAAAATACCAAACATAGATTGTAATGCCCCAGATTTTTTTTCGATGATTTTATTTGATTTGATATTGTTATATTTATGACATCAGGGCGTTACCCTTTTTACGTCATGTTGTCGGCGCTGTACCGTTAGTGCAATTTCGCGTTCGTTTGGTCTGATTGACCAGATTTTTGGGATTTTCGACAAAACTGAAAGTTTTCGAGTTGATAAGTTAAGTTTTGTGGTTTTGACTTCGCCGTTAAATTTGTAGCGTCATTATTCACCTTCGGTGCAAGTTTCGTTTAATTCGGCGCGCGTTTGGACTTCCGTTCTGAGTCTTCTCGAGCAGCTATGGCTCTACTCGAATAGCCCGTTTCAGATTTTGCTCGGACACCATTTTGAGTGTCAAAACGGCGTTGAATCAAAAAATGGTTACCAATAAATTTGTTCGTCTCATCGAGAGCTCCAACTTTCATGTTGACCACATTTTGATTTGAAGCCGTTTTGAACCTATAATTTCATTTTTTTCTGCTAAAACTCGAGTGTTGAGCTACTACTCGAGTATATTATGCTACTACTCGAGTAATATGTGTTGGAACTCGAGTAATGAGCTGCTACTCGAGTATATTATGCTACTACTCGAGTAGGTAAGCTGCTACTCGAGTAGGTATGCTGCTACTCGAGTAGGTATGCTGCTACTCGAGTAGATATGTTGGAACTCGAGTGGTTCATGCTGCCACTCGAGTAGGCCGTTCCTGTCTGTGTTCGGATGCCATTTTGAGGGTTACAACGGCGTCGTATCAAAAACTGGTTGATATGAAATTTGTTCATCTCGACAAGATCTACAACTTTTATGTTGACCACTTTTCGATTTGAGTCTGTTTTGAACCCCTAATTTTGTTTTTCTGCTAGAACTCGAGTGTTGAGCTGCTACTCGAGTATATTATGCTACTACTCGAGTAATACATGTTGGAACTCGAGTAATGAGCTGCTACTCGAGTATATTATGCTACTACTCGAGTAGTTAAGCTGCTACTCAAGTAGGTATGATGTTACTCGAGTAGGTATGCTGCTACTCGAGTAGATATGTTGGAACTCGAGTGGTTCATGCCGCCACTCGAGTAGGTCATTCCTGTTTGCGTTCGGGCGCCGTTTTGAGTGTCAAAATGGCATCGTATCAACAAATGTTTAACATGAAATGTGTTCGTATCGACGAGATCTACAACTTTCATGTTGACCATGTTTCGATTTGATGCCGTTTTGAACCCCTAATTTCATTTTTTTGCTGGAACTCGAGTGTTGAGCTGCTACTCGAGTATATTATGCTACTACTCGAGTAATACATGTTGGAACTCGAGTAATGAGCTGCTACTCGAGTATATTATGCTACTACTCGAGTAGGTAAGTTGCTACTCGAGTCGGTATGCTGCTACTCGAGTAGGTATGCTGCCACTCGAGTAGATATGTTAGAACTCGAGTGGTTCATGCTGCCACTCGAGTAGGCCGTTCCTGTCAGCGTTCGGGCGTCGTTTTGAGGGTAAAAACGGCGTCGTATCAAAAATGGTTAACATGCAATTTGTTCGTCTCGACGCGATATGCAACTTTCATGTTGACCACCTTTCGATTTGAAGCCGTTTTGAGCTCCTAATTTCGTTTTCCGCGCACCAGCTTATAAATAGTCCGTTTTTAGATAAAACTATTTATAAATACCTATATATATATATATGTATACTTAGAATTAGAACTAGCCCCACTCTTCCTTTAGAACTTCTTCTTCTTCTTCATTGAACCGAACCAGAACTGAAGAAACGTGAGGACGGCGATGGCGGAGCGTGAGATTTTGTGAACCTTCCGGTCGCCGCCGACGGAGTTCCGGTGCTCGAAATCTTCATTCGAGCATAGATTTGAAAAGCTCTCGGCGAGATCTACGTCACCGTGGTAATTTTTTTTCCATTTCTTGAGATTTCTCGTTAGGGTTTTTGGGCCCTAACCTCTATTTCATCCACTCTTGTCCAGATTTCGGGTTCTCTCGTCTCCCTTAGTCCAGATCTGCGACGAGGTGTGATTTGAAGGCTTTCTTTGATAAAGCCAAGGCAAGTGACTCCTTTTCTCTCCTTTTTCTTAAGTTCTTATGGTAAGACTTTCATCTTATATTAATGTTCTTGGTTCCTTTAGAGTATAAGATGTTTAAATTTTTTTAGGCTTACGCTTAGGGTAAATATTTCGACGTCGTTGAGCGTAGGATACGTTACGCTTAGTTTAGATCGATTGTAAGTCGTGGTCATCGATTTAGTATTGTAATACTTAGGTGTTGTGCTAATTTTGAGATGGTGGTGTTGGGGGTATGTGTGTTGGTTGTGGTTAGCATACTACCAAACTGGGAGGCCCCTTCCATATGTGGATCATCACACTAGGGGTATGCTTAGTTTCTCTTTTCCTGAACTGTTGGGTTCTGGTTGGCCCGGTTTGGCCATGTTTGTGGACCACAGTACCGATTATGAGACGGTTGAGGATCCGAAGTTGGGCTTAGGGCGCTTGAGGTCGTCGCCCTCTTCGGCCTGCAACGTAGTCATACCACGTGTTGATAATCCACCCTCTTCCGAGCCGTATTGTGATCAGTTGTTTTCTTGTGGTATATGCCACAGTTTTGCTAAATTTTGTTGGTTATGCCCAAACTTGTTCACCTTCGCACTTGGTGCATTCTTTTAAAATTTAGAGGTTATGATAATGACTAACCTTTCTCTATATATTCTATTTGGCTAATTATTGTTGTTTTCTTTTGCATTCTTCCTCCTTTGGTTGAGTTTGATACACCCTCCTTTGTTTGACTTAATCACTTGCTTACCTATTCTTTTGCCACTTGTTTTTTTCTGCTTGCTGAGGTGTTCTTCTCTTGAATGCCTCAGGTTCAGGGCTGTAGCCGATGGTGCGGCTGAGTAGTTTTGTTGCTGGGTTTGCTGAGGGTGCCTCGAGGTTGCGAGGTAGCTTATGTTCTTTTGTAGTATGCTTCAGACTTGAGAACTTTTAGTGGATTCGTGTCAGGTGTTTGACGCCCACTGATTGTTTATTGTCATTCTTGGATATTTGGCTAGTTGCTAGTGTCTACTTTTGTGTTAGTAGTTCTTGCTCTCTGGGAAGGATTTATGCTAGGATGCCTATAGGTATTTTTAACTGTAAACCCAACTAATATTACTATATCATGCACATCATGTTTTAAAACTCTAAATTACTATATTTAAATATCGTACAAACTACTTCGATATTATTACTATAAATTTAGGGTAATGCATGCCTTGAGTCTTTTTTTTGGATGCTAGACTCATGTAGGATGTCTAACCTGTTTACTATAGTATTTTCCGCTGCGTTTAATTACTTTTCTTCTGGTGGACTCGTGAGCCACTAAGCCGAGGGATACGGCCAATTGCCTAACTTAAATAAACTTCTTCAATAAAACATTTAAATCATATTTTTAGTATTGAGTAGGAGTGTTTCCTGAGCGTCTGCAGTTATCCCCTGTTGACGTGGCATCATGACGCGCATTTTCCCTTACTCTAATATTTCGTCGTTGTGCTGAAAATGCGGGTTGTGACAGTTGGTATCAGAGTTAGGTTTTGCAAGAGGGGCAGTTGGTTTGGCAAGTTTGTCGAACAACTTGCCCTCAAGCAAACCTTTTGTCGTGTCATTCATTGCATACACACACTGGTATGCCATCAGTAGATCTTGATGGAAGCATGAACACTACACTCATAACACAAAAGAAGAAGTATATGGGGCATATTATGTAGTATGAGATGCATAATATGTATTTGTATATAGATCCACCATAGGTGGTGACATGTGACGGTTATGTAGTATAGGATGCATAACCACCATCACATGGATGCCCATTAGCACGTTTTACCTTTTTCGTTACATACAATATTATGTAGTATAGGATCCATAACATTGTATGTGTACGCCGCTCATACATGCATTAAGGCTTTTCTTTAGAATGCATTGCACTGCATACATATCATATCATTGCATAAACACACGTGTCAAGTTAAATATCTACAGGATGACATATGTACACGCATGATTTGAAATAAAATGTAATCATTCATGCACTCATATAATAGGCACAAGAGTCATAAGGTTGAGGGTGTTTCCCCCTAAGTAGGACATGTCATCATTTATTTTAAATCCCAGAGCAAGCTAGCAGCATGAGCAAGTATCTAAGGTTTTAAGTCTGAGCTAAGTTGTAAGTCTAGCATGTTATGTTAGGTGTTGATAGATCGTTTATTGATTGTTTAGAATGCCGCCTAAGCGTCCGGTGACGAGGACTACTCCCCAGTCGGAGGGAGAATCTTCTGGTGCTCAAAGTGAGGCCGTGATAGAGGGATTGCGACAGAGTAATGAGGCCATATCGAGGCAGATGCTGGAGATGCAGTCGCAGATTCAGTCATTGTTGTCAGTCGTGACGAGTCAGTCGCAGAGGGCGTAAGAGCCCGTCGTGGATCTAGCTGTTCCCATTCCCCCCGCTCCTCTGGTGCCCCCGGCAGTGTTGCCACCAAATATTACTTTCATTTCGCAATTTCAAAGGTTAGGACCCCCTACGTATGATGGCAAGGCAGATTTTATGGCATTAGATGACTGGATGATTTCCATCGAGGAGATGTTCACCTACTCTGGTATCTCTGCGGACCAGAGAGTGATGGTTGCCGCTTATAAACTTAAGGGCATGGCCAAGAGTTGGTGGTTGAGGGAGAAAGAAAGCTTGAAGGATGGATGCTCGTGGGAGTCCTTCAAGGAGTTGTTATTGAAGAAGTTTTTGTCGTCTGTGGAAAGAGACCGGTTGATGAATGACTTCTTTCACTTAAAGCAGAGGCAGCTTACTGTCAGTGAATACGAGGTGGAGTTCAGTAAGCTGAGCCGCTTTGCTCCTGACTTGGTATCTTTAGAATCCAACCGAGTCAAGCGATTTCTGGGTGGTCTTCGGAATGACATCCAGCAGCTTACCAGTGCCTACGGATCCGAGACTTATTCTGAGGTGGCAGAGGCTGCTCTGAAGGTGGAATCCATTGACAATGTCAAGGTCAAAGGTCAGCAGATGAGGAAGGATAAGAGGAAGTCTACTGAAGGTAAGGAATCACAGGAATCCGGGACTATTGGGAAGAAAAGATGCAAGGAAGTGTGCAGTTTCTGTGGTCGGCAGGCCACCCGTTTGAGAGATGTTACCAGAGACTGGGAGCTCGGAAGCAAGAGCAGGTGCATGCGATTTAGGGCGCCCCCAAAGAGAGATTAGTTTGTTCCAGTTGTAACAAGACGGGGCATGATGCAGCCCATTGCTGGAAGGACACGACCTATTATCTATGTGGGAGGAAGGGGCATGTCAAGACCCGTTGCCCGCAAGCTCAACCCTTGTTGCAGCCAGTGCCACTTCAGGCCTTGCCGCCACTGCAGCTCTTGGACAAAGGGAAGGGCAAGTTGAATGTGGTGTCCGCGGATGAAGCTTAGACGTCGACCCAAGTTATTTCATGTTAGATCCTAACCTTATTTTTTTCTAGGTATGATCTAAATGTCAATATTCTTTTCCCTTAGTCATATATTTAATCTTATAGGAAAGTTTAAGGTAAGTAACCGCTGGGCGCGTGTCTTTTTCGATTCCGGTGCTACCCACTCATTCGTGGCTAGATCTTTTGTAGAGCGTCACCGTTTGACCCTCAATCCGGTTGGCGACCCGTTCTGTGTCAAGTTCCCCTCAGGTGATTCTGTTGTGTCAGATCAGGGAATTTAGGGTTGTCCAGTCCAGTTGGGAGATTTTCTCGCGGTTGAGGATCTAAAAGTTATAGACCTGGAAGATTTTGATGTAATCCTGGGCATGGATTGGCTATCGAAGTACAATGCAGTAATCCAGTGCAAGGTCAGGCGTTTGGACTTCAAGATGGATGACGGTCAATGCAGGAGCGTTTATGGTTATTCACGCCAAGATTCTCCGATCATTTCCGTGGTAAGTGCTTGAAAGCTTTTGAATTCAGGATGCTTTGCCTGTTTGGTTTTAGTGTTGGAGACCGTTGTTAGTTTGCCGTTTGTGGAGGAGATTGTTGTAGTGCGCGAGTTTCCTGACGTGTTTCCTGATAATCTTCCTGGTCTTCCGCCTGAGAGAGATGTTGAGTTTATTATAGATTTAGAACTGGGTACCCGTCCTATCGCTAAGGCTCCGTACCGTATGGCTCCGCGTGAGTTGGGAGAGCTGCGTACCCAATTAGACGAGCTGTTGCAGAACGGTTTCATTAGGCCAAGTTCGTCACCGTGGGGTGCTCCCGTTCTGTTTGTAAAGAAGAAAGATAGATCAATGAGGTTGTGTATAGATTGCAGAGAATTGAATAAAGTGACCATCAAGAACAGATATCCCTTGCCGAGAATCGATGATCTGTTTGACCAGTTACATGGTAGCTCTGTATTTTCCAAGATTGACCTGCGTTCGGGTTATCATCAGTTGAGGATTCGTGTGGCAGACATTCCACGAACTGCTTTTCGTTTGCGACATGGACATTTCGAGTTCTTGGTAATGTCTTTTGGATTAACTAATGCACCCGCCGCATTCATGGATTTGATGAATAGAGTATTCAAGGACTTCTTGGATCATTTTGTCATCATGTTCATAGATGACGTTCTAGTCTACTCCCGCAATGCTGAAGAGCATGTGCAGCACACGTGATTGGTTTTGTCAACTTTAAGAGAGCATAAGTTGTATGCTAAGTTGAGAAAGTGCGAGTTTTGGCTACCTCAAGTCTCCTTCTTGGGCCATGTGGTGAATAAAGATGGGATAAAGGTTGATCCGGAGAAGATAGCTGCAATGATGGATTGGAGTAGGCCTACCACTCCCAAGGAAATAAGAAGTTTTCTAGGGCTGGCATGCTACTATAGAAGGTTTGTGGAGGGATTCTCTACATTATCTGCGCCTTTGACAAAGTTAACGTGGAAGCATGCAACCTTTATTTGGAGTGATAAGTGTGAAGATGCGTTCCGGGAGCTGAAGAGGAAATTATGCACTGCACCAGTTTTGACCCTGCCTACTGAAGGAATGGAGTATGTCGTGTATGTGGACGCATCACATGTTGGGCTCAGATGCGTGTTGATGTAGGAGGGAAAGGTTATTGCGTGTGAGTCTAGGCAGCTAAAGGTTCATGAACGAAATTACCCTACGCATGACCTGGAATTTGCAGCAGTGATCTATGCCCTCAAGTTGTGGAGACATCTGTTGTATGGCGCTATATGCAAGATTTATACTATTATAAAAGTTTGAAATACGTCTTCACACAGAAGGAACTCAATTTGCTCCACCGTAGATGGCTGGAGTATGTGGCAGACTATGATGTTGAGATCCAGTACCACCCGAGCAAGGCTAACGTGGTAGCCGACGCCCTGAGTAGGAAGATAGCTAAAATTTTTAACCTTTCGGTGGATTCACTGGTGGAAGAATTTCTACTGATGGGAATATCAGTGGGAAGTGGCAGCTCGACTAGTGAATTAGAAGTGTTAGAGCCTTCATGGATTACTGAAAGAACTAGTGCCTAAACACCTAGAGGGGGGGGGGGGGTGAATAGGTGCACTTAATCTTTTTAACTTTTAAGGCAGAAACACTGAATTATTAGACCTGTTTATGCAATCTTCTACAGCAATTCAGCACATATAACACAACAATCACAGAATAAAGCACACACAGAGTACACACAGCTTTTATAGTGGTTCCCTAAGGTCTGGGTACATCCACTTTCCCCCTTCGCCTATCTAGTAGTGTATTAGATTCGGCCTAACTTCTTCACTACTTCTCAGATCCACAGATCTTACAACTCAGAACCCCAAATAGGTTCCTACAACTCAGAGTGATCCCACTCCTACAACTCAGGCACAAAGCCTTACCACTCAGTCTTCACCAAGACCTACACTCAGCCTTCAACAAGGCCTACCCTCAGCCTTCAACAAGGCCTACACTCGGAGAAATGTATCTCCTACACTCAGGCACACAAGCCCTACCACTCAGCCTTTATAAATATAGGCTTACAACTCAGATCCCTTAGGATCCTACAAAAATAAAGAGTACAAAGATTAATAACCACAACTCTGATTGAGAAAGATGAGTTGACTGGCTTCTTGATGAGTTCTTGAAAGAACTTTGCAGAGATCAACCTCCCTTGGCTTTCTTCAAAGCTTCTTGAATTAGAACACAGTAGGGTTGAATATCTATGCAGATGATCTTCAATCAACTGCTGACTTGAGAATCAGATCTCAATCTGAAACTTTCTTATTAGCCTGGTTCAATAGCTGTCTTCTTAGAAGGAGCTTTCTCTCTCCAACTTATTAGATCTTCACTTGAAGGTCTTCTTCTTGTTGTGTTGTAGTTCACTTCATTGATTCCTTTCTCTTGTCTCCTTCTGTTGAAGAAATAAGCCTTTATATAAGCTTTCTTCATGGTGACCGGCTGATCCGGTTTCTAACGATCTTCTGACAACTCTGACAGTAGCAGTTGACCGGTTGAAATGGCAGCTGTCAAGTCATCCAGTCACTTCTTGAAATCTCTATCACTATCTGAAAGTGTCGAGACAGATAGTCTTTATGTGTCGACACAAATAGACCAAGTGTCGACATAAATAGACTAAGTGTCGACACTAGCCTTCATGGTGTCGACACAACTCCTTGTGTTGTAGAAACTGCTTCTCGACACTGCTTCTTTAGAATGTGTCGACACAGATCATGTGTGTCGACACAAGTCCTTCTTCTTCAATACTTAGTTGATTTCTGCTAAGTGTCGACACAACTCCTTTGTGTCGACACATCTTCTTGTGTTGAAACTTGTTAGATGTCGACACATCTTCTTTGTGTCGACACATGCCTTCTGTGTTGAAACTTCTGCTGAGTGTCGACACATCTCCTTTGTGTCGACACATGCCTTCTGTGTAGAAACTTTTGCCGAGTGTCGACACATCTCCTTTGTGTCGACACATTCTTCATGTGTTGAGACTTTTGCTGAGTGTCGACACATCTCCTTTGTGTCGACACATGCACTTAAACTTTGTTGAAGTTTGTTGAGTGTCGACACAGCCTCCTAGTGTCGACACTTTTGATGTCGACAAAGTTCCTCTGGGTGTCGACACTGCTTCTAAGTGTCGACACTGATTCTTTAGACAATTCTTCACTGTGTGTCGACACTGCCTGTATGTGTCGACACTTTTCTTCTGGTGTCGACTCTGCCTTCCTGGTGTCGACACAATTACTCCAAGTGTCGACACAACTTCTCTAGGTGTCGACACAACCCTTCTTAAGTGTCGACACTTTTCTTCTGGGTGTCGACACATGGACTTAGAAACTTTTCCTGCAAACCTGCAGTTACTTAACCTGCACAAAGAAACTCAAAGCACATCAAATACACCTTGATGTATATCATTGAGTAGGGTGAGGCTTCTTCAAATCAGATACATATATTCCAATGTACCCAACAATCTCCCCTATTTGGAGAAGTCATAACACTTAGTCAATGATATACACCATACATAACAAATTCTCAGTATGATGTACAACAATATTATGTGACAGGGAAAATACTTAAACATGCATGAACAGAACATGTATATACAATTAGCTCAGAACAATTAATGTAATAGAATTGAATCATGATACAATATTCTTACAAATTCCAACATTTTCATTAGTCAAAAGTTTACATAGAATTTTAATACAAATGATTACAATTTGTAAACTTAATAAAAAGCTATCCTATGGCTGCTCTGATTCCTTGATTACAATCCTCTTTACAGATTGAATCTTTGCTTGAACTGTAGTTTTAGTGTCCTCAGCAGCAGCAGGCTTCTTCCCTTTGAGATCTTTCTTTTTCAGCTCTTCAGCCTTGATCTACTACCTTTCAAAATAGTGATAATGCTTGGGGAAATACTTGTTAGGCTCCTGTGCATTAGGAGGTAGCTTTCCCAGTTTAGCCTTTCTTCTATATTGTACAATGACCTCTTGTCTGTTCTCATGTTTCCTCCACTCCAGGTCAGAATACCACTTGCCTCTATCCAGGACATTGTCCTTAGCAGCCTTCCATGCAGTCAAGATGATATTCCTGGAAGTGGGGCTCCATTGTTCAAAATCAGGCCTTAATTCAGCTTGCTCTCTGAATCTTTTCTTAGACAATTGAGCCTCTTATTCTTTTAACAAAGCCTCTTGTTCTTTTAGTATAGCCTCTGGCACAGGCTGAACTACTTTCTCAATGATGACATTCTGATTTCCCTCAGGAGGACTATACATATACTGTATCTCTTGATGTATCATGTCAAAGTCTGGTGGAGGGTATATCACTTGAGCCACTTCAGCTTGCGCTCCTCCAAGCTATGCAGGATTGATTCCAGACTCTGTAACATTGTCATCATCACATAAGGGTGGATATCCAAGGGTGGCTCTGATGGAATTTGAAATCCATTTGACATGATCAGAGCCTGCCTTGACTAATACCCTCTCCCCCTTTATGACTTCTCTCTCTATATGATCCCTCAGATCATCTTTCTGAAATCTTATCTGTGCATTCAGATAGTTAGCTCCATCTTTATAGAAAGGTTTTAACCTTTGGAGTTTGTCAGTAATTGCCTTCTGAGAATCTTCAATGGCAGTTTTCACAGCAGTGAGACTCTCCTGTAATTTCTTATCAAATTCTTCTTTGGCACTTGCACTTACTGCAGTCTGGGCAGCAGCTATATTCCTCATTTCAGTTACTATGGCATCATGAGAAGCAGTCAAGTTTTCATTCATTCTTATTTGGTTTTTCAGGACATATCCTTGCTTGACTTCTAGGTCATCAAGTTTTGTCTTTATTTTCTCTTGATGTGTAGCCAGATAGACCATTGCATTGCCTCCCTTATGGAAATAATCAGTCATTTCCTTCTTGTTAAGATTCACTTCAAATCTGATAGACTTGATGTCTTGTGCAAGATCAAATTGCAGGAATTTATGCCCTTCATCCATATACTTTTTTAGAGCTTGTCTTTGCTCATCCAGCTTAATCTGTAAGGCCACCATCAGTGAACTGTAATCAGTATTGGTGGCAGGCTGTGGGGCAATTGTCTGTAGGGCTTTCTTATAGTTCTGGCTTCTTCTCTTGAAGACCTGGAACTTCCTTTTCTTGGCTCTAACAGCCTCTTCATCCTCTAAAGCAGATGTGCTAGCTATATCCACTCTGTCCTTAGGACTAGGATGTGAATCCTTCTCAGTCCTTGGTAGCCCTTCAGCATCTCTTGGCTCCTCAGTCTCCTTCCTTGCAGTTTCTTCTACAATCTCCACATGCTCCCCCTCAATATGGGCCTTCTCCCCCTCAACAGCAGCTATTTCTTTCTCAAGATCTGTCTGTACAAGATCAGGGAATAGCTCTTCTAATGTAAATTCCTGTTGAGGAAGGGCTGGAGAATCTCTGCTCTCATCAACCACTTTATCAGCAACAGATGTGTCCTCCATGACAACATCTTATGGTTGAGGTTGTATCTGTGTTTGCTGATGAATATTAGGTAATGAATCAGTCAAAACTTCATCCTCTCTAATGAAATCTAATTGATTAATTTCAGTGATTACCTCCAGAATGGTTTGAGTAGCTCTTTCACTCTCTAGTTGAGTTGCCTCTTCCACAAGTAGAGGCTCCCCCTGGGGTGGATCCAGGTGAATTGGGCTTGCTGAGGGTAGCTCCCCCTGCCTCTGTGCATCTTCTTGTCTTGCTGGAGACTGTCCAGCATTTCCAGTCTCTTCATCACCAGGAGTAAAAACCACTTGCTCTTCAGAGCTGCTGGAGGATTCTTGAGCCACAGTGGTTGTCTTCTTCTTCTTCTGAGGTGTGTCCTTTACTGGAGATGGTAATTCCTTTGTCAGCACCCTATCCCATCTTAAGAAAATTCTGACATCCATTCTCCTCATGTGATTTATCTTAGAACCAGCTGCTTAATTCATCACCTCTGGAATACTTCCAGCTAGGTATAAACTCAGAATTCTTCCCAGATTGGGCTTCTTCATACTCTCTTTTATCTTTTCAAACATAACTACTGACCAGTCAGTCTTAAGTTTGAAGATAATTATTGTCATCAAATTGAACATCTGAACAGAAATTCTATCATGTCCTCCAGGCTTGCTCAGAATGACCTTGCCCACTATTTCAGACAGAAACTTTCCTTGGATGTTCATCACTTTTCTATTAAAAACTAATCCAATTTTCAGATTTGAATCCAGTCCACACCATCTCAATGACTCTCTAATCTTAGAAGCAGATACATCTTCTTCCTCTTTTGTTCTTGGTAGTTGAAGTACCTTCCTTAGACTTTTTTGTGTGACCTTAACTTTGGTCCCATGAACTCTGAATTTAATCTTGAGTCCAGAGTCGTCAAGTGAAGCTGCACTCAAAAATTCAAGGACCTCTTTCTTCCAGATCTTGATTGGTTCTGATACAAGGTATTCCAGTACAGTTTCAGCAATTAGGGTTACCACACCTTTGATTTCGGGTTCCGCGTCATCAAAGGCATGTCGCACGAGCTCATATCCTTCATTTATGTTTTCTTCTAGCTTGGGCATCATTAGGGTTTGAAGAAAGTTTGAATTTAGAGAAGAGAGATGTCGACACACAAGTTTGGTCTCAAAACTTTCTTTGGTGAGCGTGTCGACAAACAATGATGAAAAACTATTTATACCTTTCTAGAATCGAAGATGAAAGGGCGCGTCAAAATACTTAAATTGTGTCGACACTGTTGAAAAGTGTCGACACTTACTGCTAAGGTCTCGAAAACTATGTGTCGACACAAGTATAGTCGACAGAATATATGTGTCGACACTTGTATATGTGTCGACACCACTTAACTCGACACTTAGTCGAGACTCTACTAGACTAATTCTGTGTAAAGTCTAAGTGTCGACACCACCTTGGATGTGTCGACACCTATACTCATGTGTCGACACTAATTCTCTGAAGTGTCGACATTGACTTCCTAGATGCGTCGACACCATTTCTCTGAAATGTCGACACCACTTCTATGTGTCGACACAGACAACTCTGTGTGTCGACACCATTTTACTTAGCCAATTTTTGTATACTATTCTAAGTTTAGCATCCCTAATTCAATTTTAAATTTACTGAATTTGGTTTCATCTAAGGGCTTAGTATACATATCAGCTAGCTGATTATCTGTATTAATATAATCTGCTAGCACTTGTAGAATCACAAAATAAAGGTGTTCTACTTACTTGAATACCATAATCTTCTAGCTGCTGTTGTATCCATAGTAGTTGTGCACAACAGCTTCCTGCAACAACATACTCTGACTCAACTGTGGAGATAGCCACACTGGTTTGCTTCTTGCTACTCCATGATACCAGCCTTCCACCTAGAAATTGACAGGTTCCAGTTGTACTCTTCCTATCTTCCTTGCAGCCTGCAAAATCTGCATCTGAATAACCTGTCAGTTCAAAGTCTCCATTCCTAGGGTACCAAAGGCCTAGATAAGGTGTGTCCTTAAGATATATCAAAATTCTTTTGACTGCTGTCAAATGAGATTCTTTAGGGCAAGCTTTGTACTTAGAACAGACACATGTACCATACATGATATCTGGTCTACTTGCAGTCAAATATAGTAGGGAGCCAACTATCCCTCTATACAAAGTTTCATCTACAGGTTTCCCTGCATCATCTTTGCATAAAGACATTGTTGACCCCATAGGAGTTTTCATGGTAGTGGATGATTCCATACCATACTTCCTTATCAATTCTAGGGTGAACTTAGACTGGCATATAGATAAACCATCCTCAGTGTGTCTAACTTGGAGACCCAAGAAGAACTTAAGTTCTCCCATACTGCTCATTTCAAATTGTCATTGCATTAGTTTTGCAAACTTCCTGCAAAGACTACTTTCTGTAGACCCAAATATGATGTCATCTACATATATTTGGACTAAGATAATCTTGCCTCTGGATTCCCTAAGGAATAGAGTCTTGTCTATTTTCCCCCTTGTGAATTTATTCTCAATGAGGAAACTAGACAGGGTTTCATACCAAGACCTAGGGGCTTGTTTTAACCCATACAAATCTTCCTAAGTCTATAAACATAATTAGGTTTAGTAGAATCAACAAAACCTGATGGTTGTTCTACATAGACTTGTTCCTTCAGATTTCCATTCAGAAAAGCTGACTTAACATCCATTTGATAGACCTTAAATCCTTGGAATGTTGCATAGGCAAGGAACATCCTTATTGCTTCCAGTCTTGCTACTGGAGCAAAGGTTTGATCCAAATCAATACCTTCTTTCTGCCTATATCCTTTAGCAACTAGTCTAGCTTTATTCTTTATAATAACTCCATTCTCATCCAACTTGTTCCTAAAGATCCACTTTGTTCCAATAATGTTGTGGTCTTTTGGTTTAGGAATTAGCTCCCAGACTTTGCATCTTTTGAACTGGTTCAGCTCCTCTTGCATTGCCTCAGTCCAATGAGGGTCTAGGATTACTTCTTCAAATCTCTTTGGCTCTACTTGGGATAGAAAACTGGAGTAGAGAACTGAACTTAGATTCCTGCTCCTTGTTTGTACCCCTTGTCTGAGATCTCCAATGATTTGATTGGCTGGATGATCTTTTAAATGCCTATTTTCTGGAGGCAGCCTGTCTTCTGGTTGTATACCTTCAGCTTCTTCATTCAGCAGCTCCTCTTGGTCTTCTTCAGCAATAGGAGTATCTTATACTCCCCCTGGACAGCAGCCACTATCATCCACTTGCTGACTTGCAGTAGAACCTTCTTCAATAGTAAACTTGTCCATCTTCTCAGTCACACATGTGGAGCTGCAAACACTTCTAGATAATTCATTGTTAATGAGTCTAGCTTCATCAAACACTACATGTACTGACTCTTCTACAACTTGAGTAGTCAAGTTGTAGACTCTATAAGTCTTACTGTTGTTGTTGTACCCAACAAAGACCCCCTCTTGGGATTTGGCAGCAAACTTGGTTAAATAAGACTTACCATTGTTAAGTATATAGCATTTACAACCAAAGATCCTGAAATAGGATAGATTTGGTTTTCTTCCCTTCACAATCTCATAGGGGGTCTTATTGTGGCTCTTGGTGATAGTAGCCCTATTGATCACATGACATGCAGTATTAACTGCCTCAGCCCAGAAATATTCTGGGAGAGATGTGTCACTCAATAGGGTTCTATCAGCCTCTATCAAGGTTCTATTTTTCCTTTCAGCAATACCATTTTGCTGAGGTGTTCTTGGTGAGGAAAATTCCTGAAATATCCCAAACTCTTCACATAGCTTTGTCATACTATCAGACTGGAATTCAGTACCATGGTCAGTTCTTATTTTGACCACTATACTGTCTAACTCATTCTGAATTTGTTTGACAAAACTATAAAAGATACTAGGAGTTTCAGATTTTTGCCTTAGGAAGAATACCCAGGAAAACCTTGAATAATCATCTACAACCACAAATGTGTAGACCTTCCTACCTAGGCTGTGAACTGGCATAGGACCAAAAAGATCCATATGCAAGAGGTATAGGCACCTCACAACATCTTTGTTCTCAATGCTATTAAAGGTGGATCTGGTCTGCTTGCCTTTTTGACAAGCTGAGCATATCCCATCCTTTATACACTTAACCTGATGATCATTCCTCACTAACTCTTTGCTAAAGAGTTGGCCAATTGTCTTATAGTTAAGATGAGCCAGCCTCTTGTGCCATTTAACACAATGTGAGACTCTTTTATCAGCTACAAGACAAATAGGAGAAGCATTGTTCTCACACATAATGTCTAGACAATAGATATTTCTCTTCCTATATCCTGTCAGAATGATCATTTGACCTCCTGATATGATAACCATCCTTGACAAATGAGATGTCATATCCTAAATCACTCAGCTGACTTATGCTAATGAGGTTATGTTCCAAACTCTTTACATAAGCCACTTGAGTAATTGTAATTAGGTTGCTAGAAATGTTACCAAAGCCTTTGATGATTCCTTTTTCTGAACCACCAAAGGTAACCTTAGGACCATCCTTGATTGGTGTATAGTCCTTCAGCAATCCCCTAGTTCCAGTCATGTGTCTGGAACATCCACTGTCCAAGTACCATATTGGGGCATGGCTACTTGGACTTACCTGCAAAACAGATTACTTAACCTTAGAACCCAAATAATTCTTGGGTCCTTGGTGCAAGTTAGTCTGACTCTTAACAAAACTACCTGTAGCTTTTCTAGCAGGCAGTTTGCTACTCACCTTGACACTTGAATTGTGCCAACAGTCTATGGCAAAGTGGCCTATCTTGCCATAACACCAACACTCAAATCTGTTGTACCTTTGTTTAGGTACAATCCTGGCTGTTGTATCTACAGCAGGCTTCTTGTTGAGTACTGGGGCTTTGCCCTTAGACTTGGATCTAACTGTCCTGGCAGGTTTTGTAAACCCCAAACCAGTCTTACCCTTTTGAGGAATGAACTCATCTATCAAAGGTAGAACAGATTTTGGTTTAGAAAAACTTGCTATAATATCGCTCTTCTTCTGAAGACTAATCTGCAGATTTCTAATTTGATCATTCTTGAATATAATAGTCCCCATCTGAATAACAGTAATGTTCTTCAGCCTGGCTATTTCATTTAGTTTCTGATCTAATAACTTGTCAAAATCTGTTGCAGCCTCTTTAAGACTAGCAATCTCCTTAACCTGAGTTTTGGTCAAGAGTTTGCTTTTCTTCAAAGCCTGCAACAATACTCTATATTCATCAATTAACTGATGAATGCCTCCTTCTGATTCAGATCCACTCACATCACTTGATGCTGATGTATCTGAATTTGACTCAGTACTAGAAATTGAACTTGAAGAACAATTTTGTACCTGACTAGGTTCAGGCTGATCCTGGATTTTGTCTTCTTCTGATAAGGCCATCAGTCCCTTGCACTGAATGTCCTCATGCTCATAAATTGAGTTCATTAGCTGCATGAACTCATTTTCTTCTTCTTCAGCAAACAAGCCAATATAGGCTTCAGCTTCTGAATCTGTTTCTGAAGATGACATATCAGTCAGACTTTTATCCTTCTTGGCAACAAAGGACCTTTCCTTTTTGCCCTTGAACTGTGTCTTCTTCTTGTCAGTGGACTCTTTCCTCTTTTCTGGACAATCAGCTATTACATGTCCTTGTCTATTGCAACAATAGCATACTATCTTTGAGGATGTAGTTTTACTAGACTTGGACTTTCTCCTGTCATTCCTTAATGACTTCCTGTTCTGATAATAGTCATCTTTTGTCTGTGGAGTGGATGGCTTGGACCTCCACTGCTTCTTCTTTAGAAACTTCTGGAAATGCCTAGTAAATGCAGCAAAGTCTTCATCACTTTCACTGCTTTCTGACTTCTTGCTATCTGAAGTATCTGTCTCATCCTCAGCAACTTTTTAAGGTGGAGATGGAGACTTGCTTTTATATTTCCTAGTGGCTTCAATCTTGAAGGCCACAGCTCTTTCTTTGTGCTCCACTCTTGTAGTCTTTTCTTCCTCCTTTCTAACCATTAACTGCATCTCATAAGATAACAGTTTTCCAAACAAAGTTGGAGGAGGAATGTCTGCTAATTTGGCCATTTCCCTTATGGCACAAATCTTGGTATCCCAGTCCTTTGTCAGGGATCTCAAGAACTTTTCATTCAATTCATAATTGCTGAATTCTCTTCCATAAGACATCAATTCATTGACTATCCTATAGAATTTCTTGTAGTATTCTGTTATGCTATCAGACCTGCCTTGTCTGAAGCTTTCATACTCTTGATTTAATAAAGACTTCCTGTCTTATCTTACCTCTTCTGATCCCTCCATATAGACTATCAGTGTGTCCCACATTTCTTTTGATGCTTTACAATGAATCAGATTCTTAAATGTGGCATCATCAATTGCACTTACAATAATATTCTGGGCCCTCTTGTCCATAGTGTCAAGAATTATTTCATCTTTTGTCATTTCTGAATAATTTTTGGGAGTTCTCTGATTGGCATCTAGAACAGATACTTTCATTGGCACATATGACACTTCTTTGAATGTAATGTAAATTCTTGGGTCAGAGGCTTCCATAAAAAGTCTAACCCTTTCTTTCCAAATGCCAAAGATCTCCTTTCTGCAGATTGGCAATTTCATGGATCCTAGCTCTTTGTGATTCTCAGTTGAACCCATTTTCTTGATTCTTGATTATACTGATTCTGCCTACAAGATCTTTACTCAGACTGTTATGTCCTTTTTGAGTAACCTCGCTTTGATACCACTTGAAAGAACTAGTGCCTAAACACTTAGGGGGTGAATATGTGCACTTAATCTTTTTAACTTTTAAGGCAGAAACAGTGAATTATTAGAGCTGTTTATGCAATCTTCTACAGTAATTCAGCACATATAACACAACAATCACAGAATAAAGCACACACAGAGTACACACAGCTTTTATAGTGGTTCCCCAAGGTCTGGGTACATCCACTTTCCCCTTTCGCCTATCTAGTAGTGTACTAGATTCGGCCTAACTTCTTCACTACTTCTCAGATCCACAGATCTTACAACTCCGAATCCCAAATAGGTTCCTACAACTCAAAGTGATCCCACTCCTACAACTCAGGCATAAAGCCCTGCCACTCAGTCTTCACCAAGACCTACACTCAGCCTTTAACAAGGCCTACCCTCAGCCTTCAACAAGGCCTACACTCAGAGAAATGTATCTTCTACACTCAGGCACACAAGCCCTACCACTCAGCCTTTATAAATATAGGCTTACAACTCAGATCTCTTAGGATCCTACAAAAATAAAGAGTACAAAGATTAATAACCACAACTCTGATTGAGAAAGATAAGTTGACTGGCTTCTTGATGAGTTCTTGAAAGAACTTTGCAGAGATCAACCTCCCTTGTCTTTCTTCAAAGTTTCTTGAATTAGAACACAGTAGGGTTGAATCTCTATGTAGATGATCTTCAATCAACTGCTGACTTGAGAATCAGATCTCAATCTGAAACTTTCTTATTAGCCTGGTTCAATAGCTGTCTTCTTAGAAGGAGCTTTCTCTCTCCAACTTCTTAGATTTTCACTTGAAGGTCTTCTTCTTGTTGTGTTGTAGTTCACTTCATTGATTCCTTTCTCTCGTCTCCTTCTGTTGAAGGAATAAGCCTTTATATAAGCTTTCTTCATGGTGACTAGCTGATCCGGTTTCTAACGATCTTCTGACAACTCTGACAGTAGCAGTTGACCGGTTGAAATGGCAGCTGTCAAGTCATCCAGTCACTTCTTGAAATCTCTGTCACTGTCTGAAAGTGTCGAGACATATAGTCTTTATGTGTCGACACAAATAGACCAAGTGTCGACACAAATAGACTAAGTGTCGACACTAGCCTTCATGGTGTCGACACAACTCCTTGTATTGTAGAAACTGCTTCTCGACACTGCTTCTTCAGAATGTGTCGACACAGATCATGTATGTCGACACAAGTCCTTCTTCTTCAATACTTAGTTGATTTCTGCTAAGTGTCGACACAACTCCTTTGTGTCGACACATTTTCTTGTGTTGAAACTTGTTAGGTGTCGACACATCTTCTTTGTGTCGACACATGCCTTCTGTGTTGAAACTTCTGCTGAGTGTCGACACATCTCCTTTGTGTCGACACATGCCTTCTGTGTAGAAACTTTTGCTGAGTGTCGACACATCTCCTTTGTGTCGACACATTCTTCATGTGTTGAGACTTTTGCTGCATGCACTTAAACTTTGTTGAAGTTTGCTGAGTGTCGACACAGCCTCCTGGTGTCGACACTTTTGATGTCGACAAAGTTCCTCTGGGTGTCGACACTTCTTATAAGTGTCGACACTGATTATTTAGACAATTCTTCACTGTGTGTCGACACTGCCTGTATGTGTCGACACTTTTCTTCTGGTGTCGACTCTGCCTTCCTGGTGTCGACACAATTACTCCAAGTGTCGACACAGCTTCTCTAGGTGTCGACACAACCCTTCTTAAGTGTCGACACTTTTCTTCTGGGTGTCGACACATGGACTTAGAAACTTTTCCTGCAAACCTGCAGTTACTTAACCTGCACAAAGAAACTCAAAGCACATCAAATACACCTTGATGTATATCATTGAGTAGGGTGAGGCTTTTTCAAATCAGGTACATATATTCCAATATACCCAACAATTACACTTACTAGATTGCCTGAAAAGGAGGATACATATCTGTTGCATCTTTATAGTAGAGCTGTGAAGGGTGAGTTGCCAAAGTTTTCTATTGATGATATGGGAACCCTGAGATACCGTGGTAGGCTTTGCATTCCCACTATTAGGGATATTAGGTATCAATTGTGCAAGGAGGCACATGGTTCTAATATGGCCTGCCACCCCGGTTCGACCAAGATGTACCAGGATCTGAAACAGATTGCTTGGTGGATGGGTATGAAGGGTGATATAGCAAGGTTTGTACCTGAATGTTTCACCTGTAAGCGAGTTAAGGCCGATCATGGAAGGCCTGGAGGCAAGTTAACACCTTTGGAGATCCCGAGTTAGAAATGAGAGAGTATCTCGATAGACTTTATTACTGGATTGCCGAGATCTCCAAGAGGGCATGACTTAGTTTGGGTGATCATGGATAGACTTACGAAGAGTGCTCACTTCGTGTCATTCAAGATTGACTACTCCATGAAGAAAATAGCTGAATTGTATTTGGACGAGGTCATCAGGTTGCATGGAGTACCTGTCAGTATTGTATCTGATCGAGACTCCAGGTTCACGTCCCATTTCTGGAAGAGCTTGCAAGAGGGGTTGTGTACCAATGGACAAACGGAAAGAGTAAATCAGATTGTGGAGGACATGATTAGATGTTACATTTTGGACCACGGTGGAGCGTGGATGAGCGTCTGAGGCTAATGGAGTTTGCCTACAATAATAGCTACCAGGAGAGCTTGCAAATGGCTCCATTTGAAGCTTTATATGGGAGACGTTGCAGGACTACTTTATTTTGGGCTGAGGTTGGTGAGAGACCGTTGCTAGGTCCAGAAGCCCGTGAAGAGATGGAAATTTCAGTTAGGCTCATCCGAAAGAAGCTTCGGGTAGCCCAGGAGCGCTACGAAAAGTATGCCAATCGGCGCAGGAATGATTTGGAATTTGTCGTCGAGGATATGGTTCTCCTAAAAGTTTTCCCAATGTCTAGTGTGAAGCGATTTGGTAAAAATCATAAGTTGGACCCGAGATATATGGGACCCTTCCGAATTGTTGAGCGGATTGGTGTTTCAGCTTATAGGCTGGACCTACCGGCAAATTTTCCCGGAGTGCACGATGTTTTCCATGTGAGACAGCTGCGGAAGTGCGTGTTGAGCGACAGACAGATTCTCGATGTTGTGCCCCAGTTGGAGCCAAACCTTTCTTTTGTAGAGGTGCTTGTTCGTATTTTGGAGTCTCAGGATCGAGTGCTGCGGAGAAAGACAATCCTCATGGTCAAGGTTCTTTGGAAAAATCAAGACGTCGAGAGCGTGACGTGGGAATTGGAGTCGGCAATGAGGAAATCTCATATGCATCTCTTCCCTTAGTTTTGGTAAGTCTCCTTGTTTTTGCGATGTTTGATTCTATCGTTTTGGATTGGTTTTGGTGTTGTATTAAGTTTCGCGGCGAAACTTCTCTTTAGGGGGAGTGACTATAACGCCCTAGATTTTTTTTCGATATTTTATTTGATTTGATATCATCATATTTATGACGTCAGGGCGTTATCCTTTTTATGTTATGTTGTCGGCGTTGTACTGTTAGTGCGTTTTCGCGCCCGTTTGGTCTGATTGACCAGATTTTTGGGATTTTCGACAAAACTGAAAGTTTTCGAGTTGATAAGTTAAGTTTTGTGGTTTTGACTTCGCCATTATATTTGTAGCGTCAGTGTTCACCTTCGGTGCAGGTTTCGTTTAATTCAGCGCGCGTTTGGGTTTCCATTCTAAGTCTTCTCGAGCAGCTATGGCTCAACTCGAATAGCCCGTTTCAGATTTTGCTCGGACGCCGTTTTGAGTATCAAAATGACATAAAATAAAAAATGTCTAACATGAAATTTATTCGTCTCGTCGAGATCTACAACTTTCATGTTGACAACTTTTCAATTTGAAGCCGTTTTGAACCTCTAATTTCATTTTTTCTGCTGGAACTCGAGTGTTGAGCTGCTACTAGAGTATATTATGCTACTACTCGAGTAATACGTGTTGGAACTCAAGTAATGTGCTTCTACTCGAGTATATTATGTTACTACTCGAGTAGGTAAGCTTATACTCGAGTAGTTATGCTGCTACTCGAGTAGGTATGCTGCTACTCGAGTAGATATGTTGGAACTCGAGTGGTTCATGCTGCCACTCGAGTAGGCCGTTCCTGTCTGCGTTCGGATGCCATTTTGAGAGTCAAAACGACATCGTATCAAAAAATGGTTAACATGAAATTTGTTCATCTCGACGGGATATACAACTCTTATGTTGAACACTTTTCGATTTGAAGCCGTTGTGAACCCATAATTTTGTTTTTTCTGCTACAACTCGAGTGTTGAGCTGCTACTCGAGTATATTATGCTACTACTCGAGTAATACATATTGGAACTCGAGTAATGAGCTGCTACTCGAGTATATTATGCTACTACTCGAGTAGGTAAGCTGCTACTCGAGTAGGTATGCTGCTACTCGAGTAGGTATGCTGCTACTCGAGCAGGTATGCTGCTACTCGAGTAGATATGTTGGAACTCGAGTGGTTCATGCTGCCACTCGAGTAGGCCGTTCCTGTCTGCGTTCGGGCGCCATTTTGAGGGTCAAAACGGCATTGTATCAAACAATATTTAACATAAAATTTATTCGTCGCGACACGATCTACAACTTTCATGGTGACCACTTTTCGATTTGAAGCCGTTTTGAACCACTAATTTCATTGTTGCTGCTAGAACTCGAGTGTTGAGCTGCCACTCGAATATATTATGCTACTACTCGAGTAATACATGTTGGAACTCGAGTAATGAGCTGCTACTCGAGTATATTATGCTACTACTCGAGTAAGTAAGCTGCTACTGGAGTATGTATACTGCTACTCGAGTAGATATGTTGGAACTCGAGTGGTTCATGCTGCCACTCGAGTAGGCCGTTCCTGTCTGCGTTCGGGCGCCGTTGTGAGGGACAAAACAGCGTCGTATCAAAAAATGGATAACATGAAATTTGTTCATCTTGCCGAGATCTTCAACTTTCATGGTGACTACTTTTCGATTTCAGGCCGTTTTGAGCTCCTAATTTTATTTTCCGTGCACTAGCTCGTAAATAGTCCGTTTTTAGACAAAACTTTTTATAAATACCTATACATATATATACACGTATACTTAGAATTAGAACTGGCCCCACTCTTCCTTTAGGACTTCTTCTTCTTCTTCACTGAACCGAACCAGAACTGAAGAAACGTGAGGACGGCGATGGCGGATCGTGAGATTTTGTGAACCTTCCGGTCGCCGCCGACAGAGTTCCGGTGCTCGAAATCTTCATTCGAGCATAGATTTGAAAAGCTCTCGGCGAGATCTACGTCACCGTGGTAATTGTTTCCCATTTCTTGAGATTTCTCGTTAGGGTTTTTGGGCCCTAACTTTTATTTCATCCACTCTTGTCCAGATTTTGGCTTTTCTCGTCTCCCTTAGTCCAAATCTGCGACGAGATGTGATTTGGAGGCTTTCTTTGATAAAGCCAAGGCTAGTGGCTCCTTTCCTCTCCTTTTTCTTAAGGTCTTATGGTAAGACTTTCATCTTATATTAATGTTCCTGGTTCCTTTAGAGTACAAGATGTTTAAATTTTTTTTAGGCTTACGCTTAGGGTAAATTTTTCGACGTCGTTGAGCGTAGGATGCGTTGCGCTTAGTTTAGATCGATTGTAAGTCGTAGTCTTCGATTTAGTGTTGTAATACTTAGGAGTTGTGCCAATTTTGAGATGGTGATGTTGGGGGTATGAGTGTTGGTTGTGGTTAGCATACCACCCAACCGGGAGGCCCCTTCCTCTTGTGGATCATCATAGTGGGGGTATGCTTAGTTTTTTCCTTTCCTGGACTGTTGGGTTCTGGTTGGCCCGGTTTGTCCATGTTTGTGGACCACAGTACCAACTGTGAGACGATTGAGGATCCGGAGTTGTGCTTAGGGCGCTTGAGGTCGTCGCCCTCTCCGGCCTGCAACGCAGTCATACCACGTGTTGATGATCCACCCTCTTTCGAGCCGTATTGTGATCAGTTGTTTTCTTGTGGTTTATGCCACAGTTTTGCTAAATTTTGCTGGTTATGCCCAGACTTGTTCACCTTCGCACTGGGTGTATTCTTTTAAAATTTAGAGGTTATGATAATGGCTAACCTTTCTCTATATATTCTGTTTGGCTAATTATTGTTGTTTTCTTTTGCATTCTTCCTCCTTTGGTTGGGTTTAGTACACCCTCCTTTGTTTGGCTTAATCGCTTGCTTACCTATTCTTTTGCCACTTGTTTTTTTTTCTGCTTGCTGAGGTGTTCTTCTCTTGAATGCCTCAGGTTCAGGGCTGTAGCCAGTGGTGCGGCTGAGTAGTTTTGTTGCTGGGTTTGCTGAGGGTGCCTCGAGGTTGCGAGGTAGCTTATGTTCTTTTGTTGTATGCTTCAGAATTGAGAACCTTTAGTGGGTTCGTGTCAGGTGTTTGACACCCACTGATTGTTTATTGTCATTCTTGGATATTTGGCTAGTTGCTAGTGTCTACTTTTGTGTTAGTAGTTCTTGTTCTCTGGGAAGGATTTATGCTAGGATGCCTGTAGGTATTTTTAACTATAAAACCAACTAATATTAATATATCATGCACATCGTGTTTTAAAATTCTAAATCACTATATTTAAATATCGTACAAACTACTTCGATATTATTACTATAAATTTAGGGTAATGCATGTCTTAAGACTTTTTTTGGATGCTAGACTCATATAGGATGTCTAACCTGTTTACTATAGTATTTTTCGCTGCATTTAATTACTTTCCCTCTGGTGGACTCGTGAGCCACTAAGTCGAGGGATACGACCAATTGCCTAACTTAAATAAACTTCTTCAATAAAACATTTAAATCATATTTTTAGTATTGAGTCAGAGTGTTGTCTGAGCGTCTGCAGTTATCCTCTGCTGACGTGGAATCATGACACAAATTTTCCCTTACTCTGATATTTCGTCGTTGTGGTGAAAATGCGGGTTGTGACATAGATCTTATTTCTGGATGAGAAATCTCATCTAGGATCCCTTGGACTATATAAGTAATAGATGCTTGTACATTAGTTTTTGAGGGGTCATCCAAATTATTTTATGTAAAAACCGAACAAAAAACAAACCAAAATGGTTTTAACTGAAACTTTATTATCCGAAAAATATATCTATTACAAAAGTATGACCTCCCTTATATAGAATGGATGAGAGAAGAGAGAAAACAAATAAGAGATGTGAGACTAAAAATTTACAGGACACTAGCGGACTATACAGACACAAACCGCACAAGCCGCGCGGTTAGGCAGAAGGGCTAACCGCTCAGCTACTACTAGAGAGAGAGAGATTGCCAAGGGAGACCGCTAGACCGCCCGGTCTCCAAGCCGCCAGAGACAACCCGCTAGACCGCTTGGACCTCAGACAGCAAACCACAACAACCAAACCACTGAAAGGAACAACAAAGCCGCGCGATCATCAACCCGCCAAGCTAGACCGCCAGACCGCCCGGTCACTAACTTCAACACTCCCCCTCAAGCTGGAGCATATATATCGATCATGCCCAGCTTGTCACAAATATGAAGAAATGAGACAGATATTGGCTTGGTGAAGATGTCAGCCAGCTCTTTATCAGAAGTGAGAAGGGAGTGCAAATTTGTTCTTTCAAAATCTCTTCACGAATGAAATGACAGTCGACCTCAATGTGCTTGGTTCTTTCATGGAAGACCGAATTTTTGGAGATGTATATAGCATCCTTGTTGTCACAAAACATAGGTAGAGGATGGTTGTAGACCTCTCCTAAATCCAGCATGAGAGCCCGTAGCCATTTTAACTCACAAGTGGTCGATGCCATACTCCGATACTCTGCTTCAGCACTGGACCTGGAAACAACAGACTGCTTCTTGCTCTTCCAGCTTACCAGATTTCCCCCAACAAAGGTGCAGAAACTGAAGGTAGACTTGCGATCCCCTTTGTCATCAGCGTAACTCGCATCTGAGTATGCTTCAACCCTCAGATGACCATTCTTCTGAAAGAGTAATCCTTTCCCAGGCGCTGCTTTGACATACTCCAAGATCCTCAAGGCGGACTGTAGATGACACTCCCTAGGTGCTTACATGAATTGACTCACCTTGCCCACAGCATAGGAAATGTCGGGCCTGGTTGTTTGGTACATTGGAAAATGTGTACCAGATTTGAAGAAGCCTCACCCTACTCAATGATATGCATCAAGGTGTATTTGATGTGTTTTTGAGTTTAAATGTGCAGGTTATGTAAATGAAGGAATGTAGAAAAAAATTCTAAGTCCATGTGTCGACACCTAGAGGAGCTGTGTCGACACTTATGAAGTCCAGTGTCGACACTGGAGAAAAGCTGTGTCGACACTTGGAGCAAATTGTGTCAACATCAGGAAAGGCAGAGGCGACACCAGAAGAAATGTGTTGACACATACATGCAGTGTCGACACACTGTGAAGAATAGTCGACATAAATCGTGTCGACACTTAGAGGCAGTGTCGACACCCAGAGAAGCTTAGTCGACATCAAATGTGTCGACACTAAGATGCTGTGTCAACACACTAAAGGCATTGTCGACATCAACTGTGTCGACATACAGGACTTGTGTAGACACACAGTAAGTTTCAACACAGTTAAAGTAAAGAAGTACTTGTGTCGATACAAAGGAGATGTGTTGACACACAGCAGAATTCAACTAAGAATTAAAGAAGTATTTGTGTCGACACACAGAATCAGTGTCGACATATTCAACGGAAGGCTATGTCGAGAAGTATTAACAACAACAAAGGAGTTGTGTCGACACCACCAAGGCATGTGTCGATACTTAGTTCACTTGTGGCGACACTTAGTCTATTTGTGTCGACAAATAATGAAGATCTGTCTCGATACTTTCAGACAGAGACAAAATTTCAAGAAGTGACTGGATGACTTGATAGCTGCCATTTCAACCGGTCAACTACAACTGTCAGAGCTGTCAGAAGTTTGTTAGAAACCAGATCAGCCGGTTACCATGAAGGAAGACTATATAAAGGTTTTCTCCTTCAAAAAGAAGACGAAGATTGATCAATTGAAGAATATAGATCAACACTAAAAGAAGAAGACCTTCGATAGAAGATCTAAGTAGTTGGAGAGAGAGAGTTCCATCTAAGAAGAGCAGTTGCTGAACCAGGCTGTCAAGAAAGATCCAGATTGAGATTTGAATCTCAAGTTGAAGCTGATTGAAGATCAACTTCACAGGAGATTCAACCCTACTGAGTTCAAATTCAAGAAGCTTTGAAGAAAGCTAAGGGAGGTTGATCTCTGCCAAGTTCTTTCAAGAACTCATCAAGAATCCAACCATCTATTCTCTCTCTTTCAGGTTGGTGGTCATAAACTTTGTTTAATCAAATTTCTGTAAGATCTATTATAGATCTGAGTTGTAAGCCTATGTTATAAAGGCTGAGTGTAAGAGATTTAGATCTCTGAGTGTAGGTCTTGTTGAAGACTGAGTGGTAGGGCTTTGTGCCTAAGTTGTAGGAGACTGTGTTCTCTGAGTGTAGGCCTTGGTGAAGGCTGAGGTAGGGCTGCTTGCCTGAGTTGTAGGAGTGGTTACACTCTAAGTTGTAGGAACCTGGTTTGGGTTCTGAGCTACTGTAAGATCTGAGAATCTGAGAAGAAGTGCAGAAGTTAGGCCGAATCTAGTACACTGCTAGATAGGCGAAGAGGGAAAGTGGATGTACCCAGAGCTTGGGGAACCACTATAAAAATCTGTGTGCACTCTGTGTTGAATTATTTCTGTGATTGCTGTGTTATTTGCTATTTCTGCTTAAAGTACAAAACAGATTTTCTGTATTACAAGTAAAAGAAAAGGAACACCTATTCACCCCCACTCTAGGTGGTTAGGCACTAATTCTTTCACTGGTCACTGTGAGATATATGAGCTTACCAACTAGACGCATGTACCGCGTAGTATCTGAAAGAAGACGAGAATCATCCGTCCAGGTTTTATCTTCTCCAATTGCCATGGGGCATCGGGCAGGTTTGGCCCCAGTCAATCCTGCTTCTTTTAAAAGATCTAGGGCATATTTACGCTGGGAGAGGACTAAGGAGTTGGGCTTCTGAGAGATTTCGATCCCCAAAAAGTACTTCGGAGAGCCCATATCTTTCGTGACCAGATGTTGACGAAGATGCCGCTTTGTCAAGGCTACCCCTTCCTGATCATCGCAGTGAGAAGAATATCATCGACGTACACAGCAAGAACCACCAGGCCCGAGGAGGTTTTGCGAATAAATAGCGAGTGATCGGCAGAGCTGCTGTAACACCCCGAAGTTATTCGGATCAAGTTGAGCAAAATCGGGTTCAGACTTGGGTGACACGGCCTGGGACACGGGCGTGTCCCAGGGCGTGTCAGGCCTGGGTAGTGTCGAGTCGGGCAGTCGACGAAATTTGGAGTCGACACAGCGGACACGGCCTACGACACGGGCGTGTCGGGGCCGTGTCGACGATCGACCATGATGTCGACGAATTTATCTCGACGATCGTCGAGTGTCGAGTGTCGAGAGGACATGGCCTGTGACACGGGCGTGTCACAGGGCGTGTTAGTGGTCGTCGAGCTCAACTCGACGTTTCGAGCTAGGGCGTGTTGGCGGGACACGGGTGTGTCCAGGTGCACACGGCCATGAACACGGGCGTGTGCCAGGCCGTGTGCCAGGCCGTGTGAAGTCTCGGGTTGTTTTGGGATTATTTTCGTGGAGGTACACGGCCTCAGACACGGGCGTGTCTGAGGGCGTGTCGAGGACACGGCCGTGACACGGGCGTGTCACACGGCCGTGTTCTGGTTGGATTGAGTCGGTTGTCTGCCGCTTAGAGGGACACGGCCTGTGACACAGGAGTGTCACAGGGCATGTCAGGCCGTGTTTTAGCTTTTCTGGCCAGATCTGAGCCGTTTGTTTCCCTCTTCCTGGATCCAGTGGCTGGGCTTTTGTCCAGGTGTTGTGAAGGCCGAGAAAAAGGGGATTTAAACCCTCTTTTCTCTTCTTCTTCTTCTTCATCCTCATTCCAAGAGAGAGAAAGAAGAAAGGCCTAAGGGAGAGGGAAAGGGAGAAGTCTTCCAGCTGCTGTAGGAGCTGCGGAGTGCGGAACGAAGATCCGAGAGCGGATTCATGAAGGCAGAGCCGAGGCGGTGATTTCCATCTGGCTACTTCATGGCGCCGAAGCGATCTTCAAGGGTAACGATCTCCTTCTTGGACATCGAAGTCCTTCCTTTATGCATGTGCTTGGAATCCTCCACCAAGAGGTGGATTTGCGGAAGAGATTCCTTTGTTGAGTCTGCATTTAGAGCCGGAAATATGGAGTACGACAGAGGCATGCTGTGTGAAGCCCATCTGGACCGGTAGTCTGGATTGGTGATGTTTATGGGTAAACCGGAGATGACTCCGTGGATTTGATGAGATGCAAATGGTTTTCTCTTGTGATGAATGTATGGATGTGATGCTGAATGTGAGGAGGCTTTGGCAAAGCTCCTGGTTGTGATATGATCAATTGGTAACATGCCTGGGGAGCTCGTGATAAACCCGACTGTTACACCACTAGGGTGGGTTGATCTAGTTAGGAAGGGATCGATGGGTGGCAATGCTAGGGCAGCCGAGTTAAACCCGGGTTGCTGCACCACATAGTGTGGGTCGATCGGATTAGGAGGGGGGTCGATGGGTAGACATTGCCTGGGGAGCTTAGATAAACCCGGTGTGCTACACCACATGTTGTGGGTCGACCTACTCTGGTTGTTGGATGCTGTGAGGTTGGACCTCTGAGTGGTTTGGGCGGGATGTCGCCAGCTTGCGAGACTGGTGGACTAGGTCCGGTCAACCAACAAGTTAACACCTCGGATCGGTGGTGTACGACTGGTGGATTCTGGTACACCAAGAAGGTGCCTTGAGTGCACGGAGCGTCTGGTGGATTCCAGCGTTTGTGATGGAATGTGTTTGCTAGTGGAATAAAGCATGATATCCATATGATGTTTGATGATACTTGATGATAGATGACAGCACTGTATACAGGGAAGGAACCACTACCCCGGGTAGGGGGTAGGGTCGTTATAATGGGTCAGCCAAAATGCTGACCGTTACTTTGTTTTCTGGTTTGTCTTGGATGTGGAATTGCAGGTTTTGCGGCTGGAAATGCATAAGAATGGCTAGCTTGATGAGGCCCTTGAAGGCCATGTGAAGAGCTGTGTTTGGATTTCATGTGTGGCCGGCCTGTGTGCCGATGTACGAAGTTGTTGTTCTGTAAAAAGGAACCTGTAAGGCCATAAGGCCAGGGTGTGTGAGTTGTATACATTCCTGGTGTTGTTATATAAATGTGGCATTTATATATTGGTGGACATTCTGGTTTGAGTTCATGCTAACAAGTAAAAATGCTGCGCTAGAATGGAATGAGTTAAGGATACACATAGATTTTGATTTCCACACGTAATTCCTTCGCTTGTCTGTGCCATATGGCGTGGGGCCCCGGCCGGACCCACTGTTATATGTCATGTGACGGGTGGGGGTGTTACAAAGTGGAATCAAAGCGAGGTTGAGATTGTTTGGGAGGAGAGAACATAAATGAACTCATGAATGTCCACTAGGAATGTATGTCATGCACATGATGTGCGTGCGTGTGTAGGCAATGTAGCAGTATCGTTATGATTTGAAGGATTAATGGTGTTCTGTACATTGATAGGTGGCGAGGGATGGAGCTGGGCCGTCTGAGCCCCAGCGGTTGGATGAGAGTGCAGCACCCGTGGAAGCGCCTATGCCTCCCTCGGCAGAAGCCATACGGGTGGTGACGGAGACAGTGCTTGCAGTGTTACAAGCACAACCTATTGGACAGGCAAGGCCTGGTGCAAGGCAAGAGCAAGTGGTGGTGGAGGCGCAAGCCAGTGACGAGTCATTGACACGTTTTATGAACTTTCATCCCCCGACGTTTGGTGGAGCGCTTTCCCCAACGCAGGCGGAAGATTGGTTGGCAAGGGTCAAAAGGATTCTCACTGCAATCAGGACGGTCGAGGAACAAAAAGTGATGTTGGCCACTTTTCTGTTGGAGGGCGATGCGAGATTGTGGTGGGATGAAATTGAAGTGCATCACTTGGCTGGTCGAGGTTTAACTGACGTTTCCATGGATGAATTCGCCCAAATATTTTTAGCCAAGTATGTGTCGGTATCGCAGAGGATTGCGATGAAAAATGAGTTTCTCCGTTTGGTGCAGGGTGAGCGAGATATTGATACCTACCTGCATGAGTTTACAAGATTGGGGAGATATGCGGGATCTACCTTTGCGGAGGAAGCACGAAAGACGAATCGGTTTTATAAAGGATTGCGGGATGAATTGAGGTTGGCACTTTCGAGTTCCGTGAGCCAAGGCTTCCAAGCGTTGGTCGATACAGCCCGTGCCTTGGAGAAAGATATGAAGCGAGTGCAAGCTAATAAGCGACTGGCAGTGGCAAAGTCAGAGTTGAAAGTGTCGCAGCTGGATCAATCGGAGTTTCGACGACAAGAGAAGAAAAGATTTAGGCCGGCGGAATCAGCTCAGTCGACTGTTTCTTCAGGGGTGACTTATGGGTCAGGACGTGTGGATACACATATCTGCTATAAATGTGGACAGCAAGGACATATAGCAAGATTTTGTTGGAATGCCCCTCCAGGGAGTGAGAAAAAGATGGGTGTGTCCTATGAAGAAAAGGGAAAAGCAGTGGCCGAGTCATCTGCACCCCGGACGCAACCTCGATTGCACGCGATGGAAGTGCAAGAGCCGCAAAGCTCAGTGGGTGAGATTCAGCCTCGAGTATTTAATTTGTCGTTTAATCGTGAATTTCAAAATCGGGAGGCTGAGCGGAAGTGACGTGTGATGCGAATTATTTTTGACTGAATCGAAACGTGATGGATCATCCATAGGGGTGTATGTACATGATGTTGATATATATATAGTTGTATGTAAACTAGATGATAGATGATGAATAAAATCGTGATGTTGACAATCTTGATTAAAATATGGTGCACGTGTAATGGTAAGGCGATACGAAATCATGTTGTTTTTTTTGAGGTCTTCTGTGGTTGAATGTGCACAAGGGGAAGATAGGGATGTTTGTTTGTACTGTATGTTTGTTAGTTTGTGCGGAGGCTTGGGGTGTACGCTTTGATGATGTTGTGGCTGATTGGAGTCAAATTTCAAGGACGAAATTATTTGAAGGGGGGGGGGAGGATTGTAACACCCCGAAGTTACTCAGATCAAGTTGAGCAAAATCGGGTTCAGACTTGGGTGACACGGCCTGGGACACGGGCGTATCCCAGGGTGTGTCAGGCCTGGGTAGTGTCGAGTCGGGCAGTCGACGAAATTCGGAGTCGACACAGCGGACACGGCCTGCGACACGGGCGTGTCGCAGGGCGTGTCGGGGCCGTGTCGACGATCGACCGTGATGTCGACGAATTTATCTCGATGATCGTCGAGTGTCGAGTGTCGAGAGGACACGGCCTGTGACACGGGCGTGTCACAGGGCGTGTCAGTGGTCGTCGAGCTCAACTCGACGTTTCGAGCTAGGGCGTGTTGGCGGGACACGTGTGTGTCCAGGTGCACACGGCCATGAACACGGGCGTGTGCCAGGCCGTGTGCCAGGCCGTGTGAAGTCTCGGGTTATTTTGGGATTATTTTCGTGGAGGTACACGGCCTCAGACACGGGCGTGTCTGAGGGCGTGTCGAGGACACGGCCGTGACACGGGCGTGTCACACGGCCGTGTTCTGGTTGGATTGAGTCGGTTGTCTGCCGCTTAGAGGGACACGGCCTGTGACACGGGCGTGTCACAGGGCGTGTCAGGCCGTGTTTTAGCTTTTCTGGCCAGATCTGAGCCGTTTGTTTCCCTCTTCCTGGATCCAGTGGCTGGGCTTTGTCCAGGTGTTGTGAAGGCCGAGAAAAAGAGGATTTAAACCCTCTTTTCTCTTCTTCTTCTTCTTCATCCTCATTCCAAGAGAGAGAAAGAAGAAAGGCCTAAGGGAGAGGGAAAGGGAGAAGTCTTCCAGCTGCTGTAGGAGCTGCGGAGTGCGGAACGAAGATCCGAGAGCGGATTCGTGAAGGCAGAGCCAAGGCGGTGATTTCCATCCGGCTACTTCATGGCGCCGAAGCGATCTTCAAGGGTAACGATCTCCTTCTTGGACATCGAAGTCCTTCCTTTATGCATGTGCTTGGAATCCTCCACCAAGAGGTGGATTTGCGGAAGAGATTCCTTTGTTGAGTCTGCATTTAGAGCCGGAAATATGGAGTACGGCAGAGGCATGCTGTGTGAAGCCCATCTGGACCGGTAGTCTGGATTGGTGATGTTCATGGGTAAACCGGAGATGACTCCGTGGATTTGATGAGATGCAAATGGTTTTCTCTTGTGATGAATGTATGGATGTGATACTGAATGTGAGGAGGCTTTGGCAAAGCTCCTGGTTGTGATATGATCAATTGGTAACATGCCTGGGGAGCTCGTGATAAACCCGACTGTTACACCACTAGGGTGGGTTGATCTAGTTAGGAAGGGATTGATGGGTGGCAATGCTAGGGCAGCCGAGTTAAACCCGGGTTGCTGCAACACATAGTGTGGGTCGATCGGATTAGGAGGGGGGTCGATGGGTAGACATTGCCTGGGGAGCTTAGATAAACCCGGCGTGCTACACCACATGTTGTGGGTCGACCTACTCTGGTTGTTGGATGCTGTGAGGTTGGACCTCTGAGTGGTTTGGGCGGGATGTCGCCAGCTTGCGAGACTGGTGGACTAGGTCCGGTCAACCAACAAGTTAACACCTCGGATCGGCGGTGTACGACTGGTGGATTCCGGTACACCAAGAAGGTGCCCTGAGTGCACGGAGCGTCTGGTGGATTCCAGCGTTTGTGATGGAATGTGTTTGCTAGTGGAATAAAGCATGATATCCATATGATGTTTGATGATACTTGATGATAGATGACAGCACTGTATACAGGGAAGGAACCACTACCCCGGGTAGGGGGTAGGGTCGTTATAATGAGTCAGCCAAAATGCTGACCGTTACTTTGTTTTCTGGTTTGTCTTGGATGTGGAATTGCAGGTGTTGCGGCTGGAAATGCATAAGAATGGCTAGCTTGATGAGGCCCTTGAAGGCCATGTGAAGAGCTGTGTTTGGATTTCATGTGTGGCCGGCCTGCGTGCCGATGTACGAAGTTGTTGTTGTGTAAAAAGGAACCTGTAAGGCCATAAGGCCAGGGTGTGTGAGTTGTATACATTCCTGGTGTTGTTATATAAATGTGGCATTTATATATTGTTGGACATTCTGGTTTGAGTTCATGCTAACAAGTAAAAATGCTGCGCTAGAATGGAATGAGTTAAGGATACGCATAGATTTTGATTTCCACACGTAATTCCTTCGCTTGTCTGTGCCATATGGCGTGGGGCCCCGGCCGGACCCACTATTATATGTCATGTGACGGGTGAGGGTGTTACAGCTGCGCGCAAAACCAACGGCCGCCACGATGCCGCTGAACTTGTCAAACCAAGCTCGAGGGCTCTGTTTGAGGCCATAGATTGCCTTCTTCAATCGACATACTCGAGTCTCCCCCTGAGCAACATACCCAGGAGATTGCTCCATATAGACGGCCTCCTGAAGATCACCGTAAAGGAAGGCATTCTTGACATCCAGTTGCGAAATCGACCACGCTCGATTGACCGCCACAGAGAGAAGGACTCGGATGGTGCTGAGACGAGCCATGAGAGAGAAAGTGTCAAAGTAATCAACTCCATATGTCTGAGTAAAGCCCTTAGTAACAAGACGAGCTTTATAACGGTCCACAGTGCAGTCTGGGCTAAATTTGACCACAAATACCCAGCGACAGCCAACAACATCAGTACCGAAGGGAGGAGGAACAAGAGTCCAGGTACCCCGCTCCATGAGGGTCGCCATTTCCTCATCCATGGCCAGCTTCCAGTGGGGAATATCAAGGGCCTCCTGGTAGGAACGAGGTATGGCAGTGGCAGAGATAGCCAGCGCAAAGGCCCTGTGAGAAGAGGTAAGACGATCATAGGAAACAACAGCAGCAAGGGGGTGTAGGGTACACGTCTGCACCCCTTTGTAAAGAGCTACAGGAAGATCCAGGTCGGCGGCGCCCTCAGCATCCGGAGCGTCCGTGGCAGAGAGAGCTGGCCCAAGAGAAGAGAGCGGCGGCAACGGCGGAGATGATGGAGACGGTGGCAGAGAAGTGGGAGAGAGAGGCGGAGAGAGAGGAGGGGACGGAGACGGCGTAGGGGTGGAGATCTCGGTAGGAGACGAGGGAACGAAGGGAATAGCAGGAGAATCAGAAGCTGGGGGAAGAGGAGAGGAAGCGGGGGAAAGAGAGGATGAGTCAGCTGAGAAGTAGGAGGCATGCTCGAAGAAGGTAATGTCAGCGGAGACGAACTGCTGACGAAGAACAGGGTTAAAGCAACAATAGCCTTTCTGAGTGGTGGAGTACCCCAGAAAGACACATTTGGTGGAGAGAGGGGATAGCTTATCACGGGTAGCAGATGGGGCATGCACAAATGCAGTGCAACCAAAGATGCAGAGAGGGAGAGGAAAAGGCTCCTTGCCCGGATACAGAATGGAGAATGGGGTTTTGCCGTGGAGAACTGTGGATGGAATGCGATTGATGAGGTAGCAGGCAAGGAGAACAGCATAGCCCCAATAAGAGCGAGGGACATACATCTGGGTCATCAATGTGCGAGCGACATCGAGGAGGTGACGGTTTTTGCGTTCCGCCACCCCATTTTGTTGGGAGGTATAAACACAGCTAGTTTGATGAATAATGTCATGTTGCACACAAAAAGAGGTAAAAGCATGACTCAGATACTCTTTAGCATTGTCGGAGCGAAAGGTTTTAATACAAACATCAAACTGAGTTTTAATTAACTGATAAAAAAAGATCTATACATCGAAATGTTCAGAGCGATCTCGTAAGAGATACACCCAAATACATCTAGAAAAATCATCAATAAAAGTTACAAAATAAGAACTACCCCGACCAATGGTGAGGGTAGGAGCAGGTCCCCAGACATCGGAGTGGACAAGATCAAACGGACGAGTAGAGCCCCGACCTTGCTTCGGTGGGAAAGAGGAACGGTGATGCTTGCCAAGTTGACAAGCGTCGCAGTGGAGAGGAGTGCTGGAGGGAGGGAGGTGGGGCAGAAGCTGATGTAGAAGTCGTAGTGGAGGATGACCAAGACGGAGATGCCACTGGAGAAGATCCATACAAGAAGATGAGAAGGCGGACAAGGAGGAAACGTTGTCGAGGAAGTAGAGGCCGCCGCTCTCAGTCCCAGTAGCAATCGTCCGGTGGGAGCTCGGATCCTGAAAAGAACAAGAAGTCGGAGTAAATGTCACAGAACATTGAAGCTGCTTGCATAAAGAGGTAACGGACAATAAATTGCACGGAAACTTGGGCACATAGAGAGTGTCCGCTAGTTGTAGAGACGGAGTAACATGAACCACTCCCGTCCCATGAACCGGGGAGGGAGAACCGTCCGCAACGAGGACCGGGGGCAACCGATCATGTTGTTCGAGGAAAGAGAAGCACTGAGGATTCCCGTCATGTGATTAGTTGCACCAGAGTCGATGAACCATTTACCTTGAGTAACCATGTGGGCACTACCTGAGGAGGTGACAACAGAGGAAGATGGCTTGGAAGAGTCACCGGAGGGGCGAAGATGGGGATGCTTCGTCCAGCAGCGTTCGGAAGTATGGCCGGTGCGGCCACAGTGAGAGCAGAGGTAGCGGGAAGAAGCACGTCCGCCTGACTGGTGACTGCGGCTACCAGAGCCACTCCACTGAGTTTGATGAGCATAGTTGTCTGGTGGAGAAGGAGCGGGCAGAAGTGGGCGCTGAAGGAGAGAGGTGATAGCGGCGATGCGGGCAGCGGTGACATCTAAGGTAGGAGATTCAGCCTCACCCAGAATTTGCTGGCAGATCATGTCATAAGTATCTGGAAGCCGGAGCAGATAACACACAACCAGAAGCTCCTGTAAGTGCTTGTGTTGTTGAGCCAAATCCGCAGAAAAGGGGCATTTCTGAAGAATCTCAGCCCTAAGAGCCTGAACCTGTTGGTAGGCAGCAGCAGGGGACAAGGTAGGACGGGCAAAGAGGTCCGCATACAACGTATAGATGCGGGACGTCTAAGCTCCCTTGGAGTACAGAGCAGTAATATGAAGCCAAGCGGCCTTGACCGTCTCATCATGACGGATGACGGGAAGGCACTCATCGAAAAGGTTGTTAGCGAACCAAGTACGCACAAGCGCATCACTCGCATCCCAGTCATCAAAGAGAGGTGAAGTGGTAGGAGGAGGGTCATCAACGAGATGGTGGCGTTTGCGTTGCGAGCGTTGTAGAAAGGTGAAAGAGACGCTCCAATCCGGGTAGTTGGAGCCGACAAGCTTGGAAACGTTGCCAAGGTTCCCGGAAGGAGTAGGAGGAAGAGGCGGAGCCGGATTGGCGACAGGGGTGGTGGCAGTAGAAGCATCAGAAAGAGCCATAGGAGAAACCAACGGGAAGCTGTGCGGTTAGGAAACAATCCGCACGGATAGGAAGGAGAAGAGCTGCAGCGGTCACGAGGGTAGAAACCAGCGGCCAAAAAAGCCACGACCAAGCCGCAGACCCAAGCAGAGGGGAAGAAGTCGAACGGCTAGAGGACAGGCCGCGCGAACAGAAGCAAAGACCAAACAGGTCGCGACGATTTAGCACAGGAAACAAAGAGGGCGCGCGGATAGGGCGCAAACCGGCGAATCAAGCCGCGCGGACAGAGAAGGCACACAGAATCAGGAGGAGTAGATCGAGTCGCTCTGATACCATGTAAAAACCGAACAAAAAACAAACCGAAATGGTTTTAACTGAAACTTTATTATCCGAAAAAGGTATCTATTACAAAGGTATGACCTCCCTTATATAGAATGGAGGAGAGAAGAGAGAAAACAAATAAGAGATGTGAGACTAAAAATTTACAGGACACTAGCGGACTATACAGACACAAACCGCACAAGTCGCGCGGTTAGGCAGAAGGGCTAACCGCTCGGCTACTACCAGAGAGAGAGAGAGAGAGATTGCCAAGGGAGACCGCTAGACCACCCGATCTCCAAGCCGCCAGAGACAACCCGCTAGACCGCTTGGACCTCAGACAGCAAACCACAACAACCAAACCGCTGAAGGGAACAACAAAGCCACGCGGTCATCAACCCGCCAAGCCAGACCGCCAGACCGCCCGGTCACTAACTTCAACATTATAGAAAGACTGCACCAACTCAGAAGAGAAACGATCTATATAACTTAATAGGGGAAATAGTCAAGTTGCCTCAAAGTATGCGTAGATGTGAGGAAACATGTCCATGTCAAACCAAACATTGAATGTCACATTATTTGTAGCCTACTTTATAATCAGGTGCAACTGATCAAACATTGGACGATGTGTCATACGATAAAGACTAGCTTCTACCATAGTATGTGTTGGGAACATTGCCAACAATATTCCTGATTTGAAGTTCTCACAATATAGATAAACATACTTGTATTTGATGTGTGTGATTTTATTGTGTAATCTTCAGGTACATGATAGTACGAGTCCAACATAGAGCTTGAATTAATGTCATCAGACATAATCTTGCAATGTAATCCATCATCATGCAAGACACCATATCGACCTAAGTTCTAGACTATTTTGAACTTGATACTAACTTTCTAAAGTCAAATAAACAAAGTCTAGAAGCTTTGGGAAATGCAAAGGAGATAAGTAGAACAAGATAGAAATTGACTCAGTAAAAATTCGTCTAGACATCAAGTCAAACGATTAGATGATCTACGAGAATGCACAGAAGAATTATGACGAATCAGCTAGATTTCAACAAAAAAAGGATTTTATTAAGGCACTGATTCAACTAGATAATCAACCGGAAGTGGAGAAGAATTGTGTGAGATGGTTGATAAAAATGCCGAAGTACAGATTCGACTATATGATCTAGTCATTCGTGCAGAAGAGTCAAACCATTCATATAAAAGTCTCATGAGGCAAAAGTCTGCTTAAGTACAGATTCAACGAGAGATCATACCGAATGAGCAGATGATTTAGACTAATTTACTTAGAGTGCAAAAAAAAAAGATTCAACTAAACATCAAATCCTTCATGCAGATGAATAAAGACGATTCTTGTAGATGATAAGAATGGATAAAATAGTTGACTTGTGTAGATCATATACACGATCGCTTAGACAGTTCAAGGTAATTTGACCATAAATTCTTTAAAACTCAAAACTATGTCGAGGTCTTGAATAAAGAAAGTTCTGGCTAAGCTAATTCAACTGAACATTTAGTAATTGTATTAGATTCATTTAACCAGATGAGGAGAATAAGAAATACTCATAGAAAATTCGACCAGATGCTTATTATTCGGCCAGAAGAAGCACTGAAGAAGCACTTAAACTACAAGCATATGGACGAATATGCACTAAGTAAGAATTCGACTTGATGTCAATTCGACTGAATGTGAAGTAGATTCGATCAGAACATATTGTCTAGACGAATGAACAGGAAGATTCAACCAGATGTGTCTCATTCGAGTAGAAGAAGCTATGAAGAAGCAATTCGACTTAACAAGATAAATTTGACCAAATATTTAGTCGAATTGAATAAACAAGTGAATATTCAAAATGAAGTGCAGTTTTGGCATTATCTTATTTAATGCTGCTACGAAAAAGGTCACTTAGACTTGTCCTTTAAGGTAAGTGACATCAAATCGTTCAAGATTCGACCAAAACGAATCTCGAGCATATAAAAAAAAGAGTACGTGAACTGTAAACCCTAATTGACATAAACTAATTTGAGATTTCCACCCTCACCATTTTAAAAGTGTTATTCAATCAAAAAGCTCAAGATTGGAGAAGAAATACTTTGAAGCTAATCTCACAACTAGAAAAATGACTTTAGCCACAATTATTTTTGCCATGGGTCAAAAATCATGGCTAATAGTTAAGTATTAGCCACAATTTTTTTTCGTAGCTAATAAGCAAGTAATAGTCATGAATGTCAATTTTGTGCAAAAAGAACACATTAGCCATGATTTATCAAATTCATGGCTCAAAAAAAAAAACTATTAGCCACAATTTTCTAATTCGTGGCTAATATTTTAGCCACAATTCTTAATTTATGGCACATACAGAAGTATTAGCAACAATTTTTTGCCATGACAAAAAATAGTATGAGATAATTGACTAAAATTTAATTTATTAATTTATTCATAGCAAATGCATAAATATATTAATATTAATTTAAACATTAATTATCATATACTTAATTAATTTGTTTCACATACAATTCAATCACGGGTTTCACGTGTTTTGGTTACTTTTCTTTCCCGCTCTTATAATGCTAATGCAATATTCAAGGGTATCACGTGTTTTGAGCAGATCAACAACACTCAATCTAAGAGCATAACTATTGCCAAACTTAATGTTAATTTAAACATTAATTATCATGCATACTTAGGCTCTGTTTGTGACAGCTTATGCTGATAAATAATTTCTACATAAAACGCAAACGCAGTTATTCAGCTATTTGTTTGTGCAGCTTATAGAAAATCAGTTATTTCAAAATGGATGATAAGTTGATTTTTCGTAAGCTATCTGGGTCCACCATATGACTTCTCATAAGCGCTTATCCCTTAAAAAAACTCAAAGTTGATTTTTTCGCCCGGACGTGATTTTTTCGCAAGGGTGCGATTTTTTTGCCAGAGCTCGTATTTTTCGCCCGAGGGCGTATTTTTCGCCTGTGCGCGATTTTTTCGCCCGTGCACGATTTTTTCACCCGGACGCGAATTTTCCGCTCGTGTGCAGATTTCCTGACCCGACGCGAATTTTTCGCAGGGGTGCGTTTTTTCCACCCGGACGAGGTTTTTCGCTTGGGCGGAATTTTTTTGCCCGGGCGCGATTTTTTTGCCCGGACGCGGATATTTCGCCCGGGCGCGAATATTTTCGCTCGGGTTCTATTTTTCGTCAGGGCGCGAATTTTACGCCCGGGCGCGAATTTTTTGTCGGGGCGAGACTTTTTCCGCACGAACGCGATTTTTTCGCCCGCAAGCGATTTTTCCGCTCGTGCGCGATTTTTTCGCATGAGAGCTGTTTTTTCGCCCTGACGCGATTTTATTCGCTCGACAGTGATTTTTTCGCCCGACAACGATTTTTTTCACCCGAGCACGAATATTTCGCCCGCGTGCATTTTTTTCGGCCGGACGCGTTTTTTTGTCAGAATGCCTTTTTTCGCTTCCGTTCAAAAATATCGCGTGCGAGCAAAAATATCACGTTCATGAAAAAATATCGCGTCCAGGCAAAAAATCGTACCGCGGCAAAAAATTCGCTCCCGGGCGAAAAATTCGCTTCGGGTAGACATTCGCGCATAGACGGAAAATTCGCGCCTGTGCAAAACATTCGCGTCCGATCGAAACATTCGCGCCCAAATATCGCGTGCGAGCAAATATATTGTGTCTAGGCAAAAATATCGCGTCCGGCTGAAAAATTGGCGCTCTGGCGGCGCGCATAGGTGGAAAATTTGCGCCAGGGCGAAACATTCGCGCCCGGACGAAAAATTCGCGCCCGACCGAAAATTCTCGCCCGGGCGAAAATTCGCGCCCGGGCGAAAAATTCGCGCCTGTGCCAAAATTTGCGCCCGGGCGAAAATTCGCGCCCGGGCGGAAAATTCGCGCCTGGGCGAAAATTCGCGCCCGAGCGAAAATTCGCGCCGGGTGAAAATTCGCGCCCGGGTGAAAAATTCGCTCACGAGCGAAAATTTCGCGTCCGGGCAAAAAATTCGCACTCATGCAAAAAAGTGCTTCCAGGAGAAATAACCGTGCCCGGGCGAAAAATTTACGCTCGGGCGACAGATTTGATCTCAGACGACAAATTCACGACCGGGTGAAAAAATCACATCTGTGCGAAAAAACCGCGCCCAGGTGAAAATACCGCGTCCTGAAAAAAAAAACCACGTCCGAGCGAAATATTTGCGCTCAGACAAAAAAATCATGGCCGGAAGAAAAAAGCGCGCCAGTGTGAAAAATTCGCACCAATGTAAAAAAAATATGTCTGAGTGAAAATCGCGTCAGGACGGAAAAAACGTGTTCAAATGAACGGACTTTTACGAATGAATGAAATTTTAGATAAGCACTTGTGGACAAACTATACAAACAGTGTATTACTTATTCATAATTGTTTTTATAATATCTTTTTCAAGCATCAATTTTCAATAAACAATTTATTCATCATCATAAGTTGTCCCAAACAGAGTCATAATTAATTCATGTCACATATAATTCGATCACATCATGTGTTATCATCATCTTAATTATTTATATTTTTCAAATTAATTTTCAATTAATACAGACACACTCTTAAATGTGATAATCTAAAGATGATTAGGAAGTGTAGAAGGAATCTTTTGCTGATGTAACATCTCATTTTCAATGGGTCTAGTAGATTACCTTGACCTACGGTGAGCGGTCTAGTTGGTCTCATGTGACTCATTTACCCGATTATGACCGATAAAAACTTGTATGATCGATGCAAACTCGTTGTCATTTGTTATATTCAAATCTTGCGAGAATTGAAAATTTTGTCTGAAATAGGTCGCATGCATTGAGCTACACACGATAACTCAGATAAACAACTATATTTGAGTAAACAAACTCGGAATCAACTTCGACTGTATTCATTAGACGCATATATTCGTTACAAGCACAACAATATCTTCAACAATTTTTTCTCATGCATATTTTTGATATTTTATTTATCTTTGGTAGCACACACATGCATATATATATATATATATATATATATATATATATATATATATATATATATATATATATATATATATATATATATATATATATATATATATATATATATATATATATCACTACAACAAAAACATCAAATAGCAAGTTGGAGAATTTCTTGCTAAATGATGAAATTTGTTGCTAATTTATATTGGGAAGGAATTTAGGAACAAAACTAATTCATAGCCAATTTGAGCCTAGTTAAATTTAGCAAGAGTGATTTTCCTTGCTAATCAACAACAAATAATCAACAATGAATTTTTGGCTATCTAAATTAACAAGGAAGACTATCTATCAAAAAATTTGAAGCTAATCATCATCAAATAATTTTGATGCTAATATTAGCTAGTAATAAAATTGTTACAAAATTTGTTGCTAATAAATGTCAAACACACACAAAAAAATTATTTGACAATAAGTTTTTTTATGATTGAATTAATAATAATTTATTATTTTCATATATTTAACAACAATTAAAATTAAAATTTTTTGCTTGCATAATTAATCAATTATTAAATAATAATACATCCAACAAAATAACAAATATAAATTTGTCATCAATATGATCAATTGTCATACATAACTTCTCATTAGATAGCCAGATTGACAACCAACATATATACAAAAATTGGCATATTAACAAACTTTGATCAAAAGTAAATACACCAAAATATGATAACATGTATCAAAATTTAAACAAAACAAAATATGATGTAACTATGAGCGTGGAATCAGCTGATCTGGACAATGGCCATTGTTAGAAGATTGATGTCGAACTGGAGAAGAATCTTGATTTGGAGCTTGATATTGAGCTTGCGGATGATGACTTGGTATTCAAAAATAGTTGGGAGTTGCATAGTAGCCGGGAATTGGAGCTGAAAAATAACCGGAACCTGGAGCAGAGAATTGAGTAGAAGTATATGATCCAGGAGAAAAGTGATGGCCTTGATAAATTCCATGCACCTCTAAGACAGTAGAAACGACATTTTTAACAATATCTTTAACAACACTATCTACCCTTTGTTCAAAACTATTATTCTTCTCCATTTGAAGTTTCTCTAATTCTTCAACACGATCTTTGTACTTCTCAATTACAATTTGGGCATTGGTTCTTGAACTCGTACAAAGATGACACTCTCATCGTATGAATTGCCAAATCCATAGCAACGACCATTTTTAAGACCACCAGAAGCATCAATCCATAAATCCGGATAATATGTCGAAGAAGCATTGGTAGAAGCCAATATCATTGTATCATTGTTATGAGCTTTCTTCTCATTTAACTTCAGGGTGTAAGACTCCTATAGAGAAAATTTAAAACTATAAGTAATAATGACATTAAGAATTAAAATATTAGAATCTATTAAAAACTAATGGAAAAAAAAATACTTACAAATGTTTTCTTTGATTTCTTATCGACAAATGGTCCTCACCCTTTATTGGTGCTATGAGTTCTGTTGAAAACCTTTTCATGAGGAACCGGTAACCCTGCATTAGCATAAGCATGCATTGTATTTAACATAGATGATGATTAGAGAAAACAAGAAATATATTCAAACTAGTGAGGCAGACATGGCTTGGCCTAAAAATGCTCCAAAATGTGAAATATATTCAAACTATTTGATTATGTTGTCTTTCTACAACAGTAGTTTGTTGTAGGACTAAAAATGCTCCAAAATGAGAACAAACTGAGAGTATGTATTGGTAGTTATTTCATATGTTAAATACTGTAGGCCAAACCATAACTACCCTTATCCTTAATTACTTGGATTTTCTCTATGCTCTGTATAGTTATTTCATATACTATGCTCTTTCTAGTAAAAGTTGAAAGTTGTATAGCCCTGCCTTGGCCTTCCATGATCATGAAAAATGATGTATATATAATATACATCATTGCTCATGTATTTGAGTTTTCAGTTGACGCACCGTGAACTCTAGTAATTGTACCAACATAATGTCTAGTCGTTGTGCATTGACAACCTTGAAATGTTTTGCGTACATCTCTAAAAGCACTCAAGTCCTATTATCCATTGACTATACACCCATTCCAAGTTTTGGCAATGGTACTAAATCCGTGTGCAAAGACTTCTATTTCATTGTCCGTTGTTTGGTTGACTGGATTCTCAACCTATTAAGCAAAAAATGATTTTTTTGATCTTAGCACAAACAATATATAGTAAATAATCGCATAACTTATAATAACATATCAACTTATATATTCTTCAAACCATTTGGCAAACTCTTTATCGCGCATAACTCCCAATGCCTTAGGAGTTAGATTCTGTATTTGAGCTCATTGTTTAACATCATAAAGTATGCAATGCATACCTTGTGATAACTTTTAAATAACAATGAATGTTATGAAGAAATATTAATTATGATATTACTTACTCAACATATTCAGCTATCTCTGGACAATTCAACATTATATAGACTGTGCATGCAGCCTTTTCAGTTGAAGTTAAAATGCGCTTGTGATCTTTTGGGCTAAAGAATCTACTCGAAGAATTATACATAGATATGTGACCATATGGTTCAACTTGATTGATCATATTATCATTATGCCCAATAATTGTAGATCTTGTTTCCACATTAGGAGCAAAGGAATGAGAGCAAAAGGTTGAAGTTTCTTCGATCAAGTAAGCTTCCATAATTGATCCTTCAATAGGTGCCTTATTCTTTACCTTACGTTTCAATGTGTTCAAACACGTGTGGATATAAAATTAATATACACATATATATAATTTGAAATAAAAACATAAGTTAAAGGATTTTACCTCTCAAAAGGATATATCCATCGATATTGAACAAGCCCACCAACCCTTGCTTCATATGCCAAATGTATTGGCAAATGCTCCATTGGATCAAAAAAAGCTGGAGGAAATATCTTCTCAAGCTTGCATAATATTACTACTATGTTCTCCTCCATTTTTTTCATATTTGATTCATATAGAATAGCTGAACACAAGTCTCTAAAAATTATGATAATTTAGTCAAGTCTTTCAATATAAATTCTGGTAATAAATCCCAAAATTCAAGAGGAAGCAATCTATCCATAAAAACATGACAGTCGTGACTCTTCATTCCATACATACTACAATCATCCAAATTAAAACAGCTGCCTAATTTGGATGCATACCCATCTGGAAGTCTCAAGTTTTTTATCCATCTCAGAACAATTTCTTTTTCATCCTTAGATAATGCATAAGTTGCCTTAGGTTTAGAATATTTTCCATTCACCTCATTAAGCCCAAGTTCTCGACGCTTACATATATTCTGGAGGTCAAGACGAGCTTTAACCTTATCTTTAGTCTTACCTTTTACATCCATAATAGTGTTAAATACATTATCAAACACATTTTTTTCTATGTGCATTACATCAAGATTATGACGTATTAAATTTGTTTTTCAATATGGCAAGTCCCAAAAAAATACTTATTTTCAACCAATTATGGGATTCACCAAACCCTTCCAATCTATACATGTCCTTTGTCTTACCAAATTCAATGCATGGTAATGATGCTACTATTGCCTCAAGCTCATGACCTGTTAAGTGAATGAGAGGTGTATCTGTCTCAATCCTTCCCTTAGTGAAGTTGTCTTTTGGATATCTATAAGGATGATCTAAAGGCAAAAATAAATGATGATAATCAAAACAATATGGTTTACTATTGTTGAAGCCAAAATTGACCTTTGTGGAGTTCGGGGTCCCAAAAGAGGGGTGACCTCAAACCTACTACACTCGGGGGAACGTCATGGACCAAAGATCAAGAAGCTAGGAATAGTCCCTCGGCTCTAGCGCGGAGGTAACACGTCACACACGAAAGAGCTTTGAAGTCTCCCCTCTCTAGCCAATACTGAGCTAGATGCCTCGGAGGAAGAAAGCAAATGGAATTTTGGTGGCCAAGATCCAATGCCCTCCAAGGCACCCTTGAGGGTCTATTTATAGTTTTCCCAATCCCAAGGACCAAAAGGTCGGAAATACCCCTACGACAAATAGGCCCCGGGCCAATAGAAAACACCCACACCGGGGGCAAAGAGGTATTCCTCCCCCAGGGGTACAATGGTAAAAACACGGCCAAAAGAGGTCCGAGGGAAAAGGAGGCTAAACCATCCCCCTCACCTTCCCCAGATGCCTGAGGTGAGTGGGGGTTAAACCACCCCACTCCTCCCCCATACTGGGGCCGAGCGAGCGGGCGAATCCCAGAGAACTGGGAAGCAGGGGCAGGGTGAGACCTCGGCCTCTGGCCGGTCTCGCCCCGCTAGGCCGCGGGGCAGGGGCGAGACCCCGACCCCCGGTTGATCTCGCCCCGCCAGGCCGCCAGGCCGCCAGGCCGCGGTACAGGGGCAAGACCCCAGCCCCTGGCCGGTTTGCGCCCCGCCAGGCCGCCAGGATGCGGGGCAGGGGTGAAACCCCAGCCCCCGGCCTATCTCGCCCCGCTAGGCCGCGGGGCAGGGGCGAGACCCCGACCCCCGACCGGTCTTGCCCTGCCAGGCCGCCGGGCCATGGGGCAGGGGCGAGACCCCGGCCCCCGACTAGTCTCGCCCTGCCAGGCCGCGGGGCAGGGGCGAGACCCAGACGCCTGACCGGTCTCGCCCCGCCAGGCCGCGGGGCAGGGGCGAGACCACTCCCTAGGCCGGTCCCTCGCCCCGCCAGGCCGTGGGGCAGGGGCGAGAGCCCGGCCCCCAGCCGATCTCTGCCCGCCAGGCCGCTGGGCAGGGGCGAGACCCCAGCCCCGAGCCGGTCTCGCCCCGCCAGGCCGCGGGGCAGGGGCAAGACCCCGGACCCCAGCCGGTCTTACCCCGCCAGACTGCGGGGTAGGGGCGAGACGCCGGCCCCCGGCCGGTCTCGCCCCGCCAGACCGCGGGGCAGGGACGAGACCCTGGCCTCCGGCCGATCTCGCCCTACCAGGCCACGGAGCAGTGGCAAGACCCCGACCTCCGACTGGTCTCGCTGCTACCACCTCGCACCTAACAAGCCGAGGCGGGTGTCAACCAAATTATCACACCCTCCCTCCAAAAAAAGGGGCCACTAGGGGGAGGTAGATTTTTTCTCCCCCTACTAGTATATTCCAAGGGCTAGGCCTAAATTGGCCACCAAGAGTGCAAACCACTCCAAAAGCTTAAAAATATAAAGTTGGTCCTGCGCTTGCCGTGGGGACACTACTCTGCGAATACAGGGTTGTACACAATCTCCGCTCTTTGCGAGGTTGGCACACGCTCGGAAAGAAACATCCAACCCAACATATTCACTGAGTGTAATTTTCATGCGAGGTTGAAAAGATACTTAGCCTCGCCGGGGAGTCAACCTGCCATGCCAGTTTATGGGAGCCTGGGTGGCGAGACCCCCTTCGGGTAAAAAACACTTAACCTCCCGGAGGGGTCAACCTGCCATGCCAGCTGATGGGTGCCTGGGTGGCGAGACCCCCTCTGGGTAAAAAACACTGGTCATCCATGAGAGATACGCCTGCCATGCCAGCTAGTGAGAGCCTGGCAGCGGAATCCATCTCGAGGTGAGACCTACCCTACCCTCTGAGAGATCAACTTGCCTTATCAGCTAGTGAGAGTCTGGCAACGGAATCCATCTCGAGGTGAGACCTACCCTACCCTCCGAGAGATCAACCTGCCCTTCCAGCTAGTGAGAGCCTGACAATGGAATCCATCTCGAGGTGAGACCTCCCCCACTCTCCGAGAGATCAACCTTCCCTGCAGCTAGTGAGGGCCTGACAGTGGAATCCATCTCTAGGTGAGACCTACCCCACCCTCCGAGAGATCAACCTGTCCTGCCAGTTAGTGAGAGCTTGACAGCGGAATCCATCTCGAGGTGAGACCTACCACACCCTCCAAGAGATCAACCTGCCCTACCAGCTAGTGAGAGCCTGACAGCGAAATCCATCTCGAGGTGAGACCTCCCCCACCCTCCAAGAGATCAACCTGCCCTGCCAGCTAGTGAGAGTCTGACAACGGAATCCATCTCGAGGTGAGACCTACCCCACCCTCTGAGAGATCAACCTGCCCTGCCAGCTAGTGAGAGCCTGGCAGCGGAATCCATCTCGAGGTGAGATCTATCCCACCCTCCGAGAGATCAACCTGCCCTGCCAGCTAGTGAGAGCCTAGCAGCAGAATCCATCTCGAGGTGAGATCTACCCCACCCTCTGAGAGATCAACCTGCCCTGCCAGCCAGTGAGAGCCTGATAACGAAATCCATCTCGAGATGAGACCTACCCTACCCTCTGAGAGATCGACCTACCCTGCCAGCTAGTGAGAGCCTGACAGCGGAATCTATCTCGAGGTGAGACGTACCCCACCCTCCGAGAGATCAACCTGCCCTTCCAGCTAGTGAGAGTCTGACATCGGAATATATCTCGAGGTGAGATCTACCCCACCCTCGAGATATCAACCTGCTCTGCCAGCTAGTGAGAGCCTGACAGCGGAATCCATCTCGAGGTGAGACCTACCCCACCCTCCGAGAGATCAACCTGCCCTGCCAGCTAGTGAGAGCCTGGCAGCAGAATCCATCTCGAGGTGAGACCTCCCCCACCCTCCGAGAGATCAACCCGCCCTGCCATCTAGTGAGAGCATAGTAGCAGAATCCATCTCGAGGTGAGACCTACCCCACCCTACGAGAGATCAACCTGCCCTGCTAGCTAGTGAGAGCCTGATAGTAGAATCTATCTCGAGGTGAGGCCTACTCCCCCTCCGAGAGATCAACCTTCCCTGCCAGCTAGTGAGAGCCTGACAGCGGAATCTATATCGAGGTGAGACCACTGCCGCTCCGAGAGATCAACCTGCCCTGCCAGCTAGTGAGAGCCTAGCAGCAGAATCTATCTCGAGGTGAGACCTACTCCCCCTCCGAGAGATCAACCTGCCCAGCCAGCTAGTGAGAGCCTGACAGCAGAATCCATCTCGAGGTGAGACCTACCCCACCCTCCGAGAGATAAACCTACCCTGCCAGCTAGTGAGAGCATGACAGCGGAATCTATCTTGAGCTGAGACCTACTCCCCCTCTGAGAGATCAACTTGCCCTGCCAGGTAGTGAGAGCCTGGTAGTGGAATCCATCTCGAGGTGAGATCTTTCATGGATCACAAACATTTTTCGGCGGTTCCTGCCATTAATCAGAGTTGATACAACTACAAACGAAATTCATTACAAAGAGATGATTCACTTATTTCCTACCTCCCTCTTCCCTCGTGAATCATCGGATCCCTCCCCGGGTGCCCACATCAACCCTGTCCTCACACCTCTCATCTACCGCCCCAGGTTGGACTTCTTCAATCCGCACCAGATCTTGCGCTTATTGAGGTTGATGAGGCTGAGGTACCGGAGCACTTGTCCTTCTCAACTCCAGAAATTTGGGGCAAGTAGATGTTGCATGTCCTTCCTCCTGGTGGAACTCACAGAAGGGTAACTCTTCTCTGACTCTTCTCCTTCCCATGCGGTTCCTCCTCTCCCTTCGAACAATTTCCATCGCTTGTTGCGGTGGGGGAAGGAGCTGCCTAGGGGCTTGCCTTTGGAAGTTGAACCTCCCTCGGCTTTCATGAAAATCCCCTCCACCTTGGATGTGACCTCTTCCTAGACCCTGAACGGTCCATGTTGCCTCCAACCTAGCTCCTGACCTTCCTGAGGTCCCTGGAGCCCCTGAGCTCTCTGCTCCTCTCTCCTTCTCCCCTCCTGATGTCTCGAGCCACCTTGCTCCTTCGACTATGTCTCTGTTAGCTTCGCCAACTTCTTGACAAACTTCGGGTTGGCTGTATCCGTGGCTATCTCCTCTGCCTCCCTTTCCATCAGCTCCTCGAAGGAAAGGAGGGGCCCTTCGGGTCAGGTTCATCTTGAAGAACACCTCACGCAACCCCACCGTGAACGCCATCTAGAGGGAATACCCCCCGACATCTCTTGGACCTCCAGGATCTCTTCTTGGAACCTGTCAACGTAACGGGCCAGCGACTCCTCGGCCCCCTGCCTTATCAGGAAGATGGACTCAGGACTTCTCTTCCTCTTGTTGGAGGTGGAGAAGTGAAGCTAAAAGCTCCGGCTCAAGTCCTCGAACCCATAGATCGACCGTGGAGGGAGCTGATGAAACCAGTCCCTTGCCTTCTCCTTCAACGTGATCGCAAAGAGACGACACTTGAAGGCATCCGTCATCGGCCCGACGGAGACGGCATCATCGAACCACTGTAGGTGCTGGACGGGGTCATCATTCCCGGTATAGTAAGTCATGTCTTGCTCTCTGAACCCCTCGGGAACGGGAGCTGAGATGATCATCTCACTGAAGGGTGACCCCATGAGGGGTGGTCTTGTAACGCCCCAAAACTCAAAGGAGCAAAGGGGGACGTTTTGGGCCAGTTTGGGTTCTGGCTGTAGGCACACGGCCTGGGACACGGGCGTGTCCCAGGGCGTGTCAAGCGTGTGCCGACACTTAGCCGCGAAGTCGTCGAGATTTTCTCGACGATTCGCTGAGAATGGGCACACGGCCTGCGACACGGGCGTGTCGCGGGCGTGTCGACCCGTGTCGACACTTAGCCGCGGAGTCGTCGAGTTATACTCGACGAATCGTCGAGAATGGGCACACGGCCCGCGACACGGGCGTGTCGCCGGGCCTGTCGACCCGTGTCGACGATCGTCCCGGGGAAGTCGTCGAGATTCGCTCGACGATCGTCGAGACAAGGCACACGGCCTAGGACACGGGCGTGTCCAAGGCCGTGTCATCAAGTCGTCGAACTGCACGCGACGAAATGTCGAGACCATGTACACGGCCTGGGGCCCAGGCGTGTCAAGGTGACACGGGCAAGGACACGGGCGTGTCCTAGAACCCGTGCAGTGCTCGGGTTGAAAATGGGGAAAAATCATGGGGTACACGGCCGGCTACACGGCCGTGTCAGCTGGAACACGGGCGTGTCAGCTGGAACACGGGCGTGTTCGATACCCGTGTGAGGGTCCAGGAGATTCGATTTTGACGGCGAATGCGGCACACGGCCCTAGACACGGGCGTGTGCCAGGCCGTGTTCGGTCCAGATTGGGCATTTCAGCCCCGAATCAAAGTCGTTCGTTTCCTTAGGTTGAGATCCAACGGCTGGGGGTTGTTCCTGAGAGGATATACCCATGAGTTGACTTGGAAAACCTCACTTTTCTTACCTTATCATCTCTCCAAGTCCTTGGAGAAAGAGGAGAGCCATTGGAGGAAGAAGAACTAGATCCCGCCATTGGAGGAGCTTCGGAGCTCCGAATCGCGAGCCGACTCCGGATCCACGGAGGCAACGCAAGTGCGGTGATTTCCATCCGATTACTTTTCAATGGCGCCAAAGAGGAACTCAAGGGTAACGATCCTCATCTAGAGCACGAATAGCTCTCTTTCTTAGCATAGGAAGCCCGCTCCCGCGAGTTTGCGGAGAGTTGGAGGCATTCCTTCGGGTAGATATGTAAAGTCCCCGTTGTTTAGAGTCCGTATGCGAGAACGGACATAGGCATGATGTGTGAAGCCTACCCGGACATGTTGGTCTGGATCGGTGATGTTGCATTGCATAAATGCCGGAGAAGACTCCGTGCTAGTAGTTGTTTTTCGGGTTTTCTACGCGGTAGATTGCAGCAGGGAGCCTTGGGGATTAACCCAAAGGTACACCCGGAAAACTGGGCGGATACGAGATCTTGCCAACTTGGTGGCCTGAGAGCCAACTTGAACATAACGGGGTTATGTGACTTGTGATAGAATGGGACTCGGTGGAAGTTTGACCCGCGCAAATGGCTTAAATTGTCGTTGCGATGTGAGCACGGGTTAGATGGAACCGTACCCGCTCTATGTCGTTCGGGTTAGAGAGACCTAAGGTTACGTGGCACTCGCCGTTGGCATAGATGTGAGTCTTCGGCGGTCAATGGCTTAAACTGACGTGACCCATGCCAAGAAGACAAATTGCTCATAGGTTTGGCCGTCTAAGTGGCGGTGGTGAGTCCGGAATGTTAATGGCTTTAATTGACGTGACATCGACCGGTTCACCGAGAATGTGCCCTGAGTGCACGGGGCGTGTGGCCGTGTGGCCGTGCGAGCCAACGTCTGTGTTGAAATGGCTATGAATATATACATTGCTCGCTTATGCTAATGAAATGCAGGGAAGGAGCATCGCCGCCCCGAGTTGGTGGCGGGATCGTTATAATTTGGTCAGCATTGCTGACTGTTGCCTTGTTTTGCCACCGTGCGGTGGTTTATTGCTTGCAGGTGCTGCTGGACCAAGCGGTCAATAGCGGGCTAAAGCCCTTTTTGCGAAGCTGGCCCTCGAAGGCCCAAGTAGAAGTGTTTACTGCTTTATTCATGTATGACCGGCCTGCGTGCCGTGGTTTGTAAAACATGTAATTTTCAAGTGAAACACTTTGTAAGGCCTTAAGGCCGGTTTTGGGTATTTTTGTATAACATTCCTTTTGGTATTAGTGGACATTCATGCTCCTATGCTGGGTTCTTGTTTACAACTCTTATAAACTGCTTCCGCTAGAATACTCTGTGTAGGACGTTGAGATTGGTTGGATGGTTTCCATACGTAACCACCCGGTCTGTCTGTGGTATATGGCGTCGGGCCCCGGCCGGACCTACTGTTATATACTATGCGACAGATAGGGGGTGTTACAGGTCTCGCCACCTCTACTCGCGCGAACTGCTCGCCTGGCACTCGCCGGGCTGGAGAACAACTCTCGACTGGTGAGGTCACGCTCGACCCCACCTCCCATCCTCTCCTTCTCGGGCCTTCTTCCTGGTGCGCTTCCTTCTCCCCCTGCTGGGGTCATCTCTCCTACACCCCTGGGAGTCAACTCGTCGAGCGGGGGGGGGGGGGGGGGGGGGGAGGGGGAGGTAGCTCTTGGGGGGTTGGGGTGGAGCTGCCACCCTGAGGAGTGATGCTTCGCAGCATCTCCATGATGCCTTGGATGGATGTGATGAACTCTTGCCTCCCCACGAAGGTGGGTGGGGAGCTCGCCGAGATCATCATTACCTCCCTGACCTCCAGCCATGACACTCTCCCGAGATCTTTTATCCTGGTCACTCTCCACGCTCACCGAACCAAGAGTGTTGAAGCCACAATTGACCTTTATGAAGTTCGGGGTCCCAAAAGAGGGGTGACCTCACACCTACTACACTTGGGGGAACGTCACAGACCAAAGATCGAGAAGCTAGGAACAGACCCTCAGCTCTAGCGCGGAGGTCCCACCTCACACCTAGAAGACCTTTGAAGTCTCCCCCTCCCTAGCCAACGCCGAGCTAGATGCCTTGCAGGAAGAAAGCAAAGGGATTTTTGGTGGCCAAGATCAAATGCCCTCCAAGGCACCCTTGGGGCTCTATTTATAGTTTTCTCAATCCCAAGGACCAAAAAGTCAGAAATACCCCTACGACAAATAGGCCCTGGGCCAATAAAAAACACCCACACCGGGGGGCAAAGAGGTAATTCCACCCCTAGGGGAACAATGGTAAAAACACGGCCAAAAGAGGTCTGAGGGAAAAGGAGGCTAAACCATCCCCCTCACCTTCCTCGGACATCTGAGGTGAGTGGGGGTTAAACCACCCCACTCCTCCCCCATCCTGGGGCCGAGCGAGCGGGCGAATCCCGGAGAACTGGGAAGCAGGGGGCAGGGGTGAGACCCCGGCCTCCGGCCGGTCTCGCCCCGCCAGGCCGCGGGGCAGGGGCGAGACCCCGATCCCCAACCGGTCTCGCCCCGCCAGGCCGCCAGGCCGCGGGGCAGGGGCGAGACCAGGGCCCCCGGCCGGTCTCGCCCCGCTAGGCCACCAGGCTGCGGGGCAGGGGCGAGACCCCGGCCCCTGGTCGGTCTCCCCCCGCCAGGCCGCGGGGTAGGGGCGAGACCCCCGACCCCGGCCGGTCGCTCCCCGCCAGGCCGCGGGGTAGGGGCGAGACCCCAGCCCCCGGCCGGTCTCGCCTTGCCAGGCCGCGGGGTAGGAGCAAGACCCCGGCCCCCGGCCGGTCTCGCCCTGCCTGGCTGCGGGGTAGAGGAGAGACCCCGGCCCTCGACCGGTCTCGCCCCGCTAGGCCGCGGGGCAGGGGCGATACCCCGGCCCCGGGCCGGTCTCGAGACCCCGGCCCAGGGCTGGTCTCGCCCCGCCAGGCCGCGGGGCAGGGGCGAGACCCCGGCCCCCGGCCGGTCTCGCCCCTCTAGACCGCAAGGCAGGGGCGTGACCCCGGCCCCCGACCAGGTTTGCCCCGCCAGACCGCGGGGCAAGGGTGAGACCCCGGCCTTCGACCGGTCTAGCCTTGCCAGGCCGTGGAGTAGGGGCGAGACCCCGGCCTCCGGCCGGTCTCGCTGCTCCCACCTCACACCTAACAAGCCGGGGCGGGTGTCAGCCAACTTGTCGCACCCTCCCCCCCAAAAAAAGGGGCAACTAGGGGAGGCAAATTTTTCCTCCCCTACTAGTATATTCGAAGGGCTAGGCCTAAATTGGCCACCAATAGTGCAAAGCACTCCAAAATCTTAAAAATACAAAGTTGGTCCTGCACCTGCCGTGGGGACACTACTCTGCGAATACGAGGTTGTACAGCTAACATGTTTCAGTCTAAATGACTTGATATGATTCATGCAATATGGACATGCTAGTTTACCATGTGTACTCCAACCTGACAACATTCCATATGCAGGAAAGTCACTGATGGTCCACATTAGTGCTGCCCTCATACAAAAATTTTATTTTGTAGAGATGTCATGAGTTTCAACCCCAGAACTCCATAGTGTATTCAACTCATAAATCAAAGGTTGTAAATATACACCCAAGCTATTACATGGACTCTTTGGACCCGACACGAGTAAGGTAAGATACAAATAAGGTCTATCCATACACATCCATGGAGGTAAATTGTAAGGCGTGAGAATAACTGGTCAACAAGAATAAGGTTTAGATCCTTGATTATGTGGATTGAAACCATCCGTAGAAAGCCCGAGTCTAACATTTCGCGGCTCAACAAAAAATATAGATTCAGTTCGATCAAAGTACTTCCAAGCTTCGACGTCTCTCGGATGGCATAATTTTCCCACCTCACAAATGTTTTCCTTGTGCCATTTCATATGTTCTGTAGTGACTTTAGACATATACAACCTTTGTAGCCTTGGCGTAAGTGGTAAATAACTCAATTGTTTAAATGGTATAGATTTACGCTTTCTTTTCCCACATTTATTCCTAGGCTTAAACCTAGGGTGGTGATATATCTGACATTCTTGTAACACTTCATCACGCTTCCAATACAACATACAATCGTTTTCGCATGCATCAATCTTTTGAAGTCCAAGGCCTAGTGGAGCAACCATCTTCTTGCATAAATAAAAGCTATCAGGTAACTTATGTCCCTTAGGCAACATCCGACCAAACGCCTTTAAAAATTGATTAAAATTTTTCACGCTTAAATTTGACTCAGACTTGATATTTAAGAGTTCTGTCAATGCTGACAACACTGAATAATTCTCACAACCAGGCCAAAGAGGACTATCAGCAGCATCCTTCATGTCAAACAATTTCTTTGCCATCGGGTTAGGATCTTGTGGTTCATCCCTAATATTTCGATTAAATTCAAGACTAGTGACATCAACAACCATATTCATCAAAGAATCTTGTTGCTCTTCCATGAATCTTTGCTCAAACACAATCTGCTCATGCATACGAATAGTAGAGGCTTTAGTGGATGGTTCATCCTAAGGCGGTTCCCCTTGCCTGACCCAATTAATATAATCACGTTCAAATCCTCTAGAGATAAGGTGAAAATTAATCATATCAGGCATAATAAATTTCAAGCTCCTACAATCACAACATGGGCATCAAATTTTTCCTTGATCCATATATTCGGGATATTGTTCGCACAATTCTATAAATCCCCCCACCCTCATTCTGTACTCATCTGTAATACCATATCCTCTTGGGCAAACACGATTTTTAATCCATCTCCTATCTGAATGCATGATTGTTATTCTGCATATACAACATATAAAATTATTATTCACTACATATTTATTATAAACATGTATACAAGCCATCAACTTCAATCAAACATCATATAAAGCTGTAATATAATTTTCAAATATATCTATATATACATGAAGTAAATATATGCAATTATAACATCTTACCAATTGACACCACCATGGAAACATATTAAGTCTATATATATATATATATATATATATATATATATATATATATATATATATACACGAAGTAAATATATGCAATTATAACATCTTAAGTAAAAGTAGTCGATTATAGTTTTGCGCATGCTACCATGTAACAAATTTTAAATTCAAGTTAAATAAAATTCTTAAAAACTCGACTATATCATTCTTAACTAGTACAAGATACAAATAAATTGTCAAGCTATTGCACATAGATGAATAAAACATAGAGACATGACATCATGTAAAACATATAAATGTAGACATACATATCAACTGAGTATATGCATCTATGTTCTATCCTACAGTAACAGAGTTCATTTTACAAATTTGTGGTTCGCTAAATTGATCTACCAATTGACACCACCAAATTTTGATGTTCTCATGAACCTTTGGATGCTTTCATCTGCTACATTCATGTTCTTGTTTCCATTTCAAATAGTATGACAAATAATAATTTTTTAGTAAATTTTTTAAAAAATGGGCTAGCAAGAAAAACTTCTAATTATAAGCTTACTGAACAAGAAAAAATTACATTCTTAAAAAAAAGACATACATTGTTATAACTTCACTTTTAATTTTGATGTCAAATCTCGCAATTGAAAATCAAACGTTCATTTAGAAACATTTAAATATTTTTCATTGTATCTATAAAGTTGGTGAATTATTAAAGGAAGATGCACTGTTCTCGAGGATCTTGCAAGCTTTCTCCTTCAATGTCAGTGATCTTTCTTTCATCCCCTCATCATTCATTAACTTATATAACCCTCCAAGCTCGTAGATGTATGTTTGGTTAAAAGTTTGAAATCTATCTAGATTGAATATTCGGGATGTGAATGCAAAAATCTGAATATATCAATTGGTGCTAAAATTTGTGGCATTTGAATAAACCCTAAACATTGGAGCATATATCAACAAATTGGGGCATTTGAATGAAATTGAAGTGGTGAAAAGGGAGAAATCGAACCAAAGAATAGTGTGCACACAACATCAAATCTTACCTTGGGAGGTCGTCCACCTAAGAATGGTAGCACCGAAGATTATCTTTGGGCGAGCTGGGCAGCACTTCTATCTAATTTGACAGCTTTCTATCTGTACAATCATGATGTTTAAAAAGGTAGACTTCCTGATGATATTGTCGTATGCTTTAAATATGGTTATGGACACATTTCCTAATCACTTATAAAATACCGCCTTAAGCAGAAAGATCTTTATCCTATTTCAAAACGGGGGCCAAGCCAAACCAGTAAAATGTGGTACGCATTATTAATGTAAAGTTGCTAAATCAGTAAACCCTCCAAGCATGATTACTTGTTGTAAACTTCTCATTGATGCATAACAAAGGAAAAAAGTCATCAAACAAATATTATATAATACTATTTGGATCCTTCCATAGCAAATCTCCTTTCATCCATGAGCCTCTAGAAAGTATATCAGAGGTTATCTGACAAGAAATTGTGCTACCTTAAAGACAGTTATAATCATTTGTGCCAACTAGGTGAATTGGCTTTGTTCGCCCTTGTACACATGTAATTACTTGTACCAATCTTCGTGGCACTCACATGTGCTCCCACGGATATGGATCAATTAACTTGTGATGGAGCAGTTAATAAGGTAAGTTAGGTAACATGAAATCATTACATTAGACACATTTTTCAACTAAAAACTTGGACATCAACATTTTTCATGGATAAATTAATGCTTCACAACTAATGTAAGCATATGAGTCAATTTAAAAGGATGAATCAAGTTAGCAAAGAAAGCATATTACCGGTCACAGCAGTAAAAACTTGTACAAACTACTTGAGGTTAGCTTTTTGCCTTTCATGTGCCTTGCATTTGAATGAAATTGAAGTGGTGAAAAGGGAGAAATCAAACCCAAAATAGTTTGCACAAAGCATCAAATCTTACCATGGGAGATCGTCCACTGAATAATGACAGTACTGGATATTATCTTTCGGTAAGCTGGGTGATCTATCTAGGGTACGCACGATAATAGGAGCAGAGCAATGGGAGGATGGCGACTGGCCGGAGTAGGGAGATGGGAAGATGATGCTTGGAGTGGGGCAGACGAAGTGCGACAGGAGGTTGGCGGGAGGAGGATGACGCCGGGAAGGCGACTGGAGGAGGGCGACGAGATAGAGCCGGGTTCGTGAAATGAGCTAATGCTGTAATAACTAATAAAGTGTGTGTATATATATATATATATATAAATTGGTGCTAAAAGTTTGGGGGGAATTTTTTATTTTCCCTCCATACATTTTTTTGGGGGGGGGGGGAGATTATTCACCAACGAATTTTGAGCACAAAATAAATCCTTCCTAACTATCATGTGATATTTTGCAACAAATATATTTGATTCTAAATCATCAACAAAAATATTTGTTGATAATCTTGTATCAAAAGACAGATCATTTACACAGCTAAATTTGTAGCCAATTAGCAACAAATTATAATGCCTTCATAATTTTTGTTCCTAATTGACATATTTGTTGTAGTGATTGAGCTTATGATAGTAGTGACATTTTTGATAGTAATGAAACTATATTGATGATAGCTTGCTAGCAATGATCTTGATCATGACTTTTATACGAATAATTACAATGAATGTGTTGACTGTGAATATGATGTCTATGTAAGCTTATGTAGCTGTTAGGGTCAACACACAGTTAGGTAGTCATTATTTGGCTTATAGCTCAATGATATCGTCAAATTGTTATCTCCGATCATATCAATATATTTTTTCCATGGGGGAAAATATGGTTATATCAATGAGGCATTCAGTGAATGTTCTAAGGTACAGTAGGAGCTAAGCCATGCACAATAATGATGATGATAACTACATCGATGAGCTGATTATTTTGATGAATAATACTATAAGATGAGAGCAATCATGTATTGTTAGGTTTATTAATTAATAACGGCTTAATAAAATCAAGCTCTAGTGACTGATGTATCATTCTTTATTTTTCAAGATGAGCTGATATGTGAAAATAAGATGAGCTTGTAGCTCAAAGATCTAGTGAATGGATGAATAGTACTCTAAGATGAGCTGATTAGGTGAATATGATGTATCATTATTTATTTTTCAATAATTAATTAATGATAACTATCAACCTATCATCATAAAAATAAGGGAGAGAAAATTAAAAAAATTCCTCCTCCCCCAAATTTACTAAATCCTTTTCTATCCTTGTCTTTCCTCTTTTCGCATCTCTTAGGTTTCATGCAAGGTTCCGCTCCATTTGACGGGAAGATCGATGTTGGACTGTGACGCGTATATGTCCTCGTCGAATAAGGTTCTCGGCTCACTCGACATCCTCGACAAACAAGGTGCTCGACTCCCTCGACTTGAAGTTCCTACTCTAGATCTGTGAAGGTTCTGCATCCTCATTTCACAAGGTAGCTTCTAATTCCCAGATAGATGCTTTTGCCTTGTTTTCTTGCATGTCTTCCAATTTGTTTTGGTCAGAATCATTTCTCTATTTTCTTCTCCATGGTTTTTTTCAAGATTTCTCCTACATTGTTGAGAAAACATGATTCATTTGCTTACCTAAAAAAATAATGATGGGATCACCAATCATAGATTGTGTAGCTTAATAAAATCAAGATCTAGTGTTAGGGTTAGGCTCAGTTCAGCTCCATTTTTCTATTTATTGACCAGTTTCCAAGATCTAGTGTTAGACATTTTCTACTTATTTCACCTACAATTCTAGAACTTTGAAATGATAGATCTTAATCTATAATTTATAGATTTAGTGACGGCTTCCAACAAACTTTGCTATGATTGATATGTTAGGACTTTGATCTAATCTTTGAATTTTTTGCAAGTCTTTTTGTGGGTTGTTAACATGGTGGAACAGAGTGCCGGTACTTCTGTTTATAAATAATAAATAGGGCTATTTTTCTATTTCCATCCCTTTTGTTCTTCTATTTTTTAACATTGCCGTCAGCTGAACGTTGCCGCCTGTCGAACCTTGATGCCCGCCGAAAGTTGCCGCACAGGGGGCCCCTTGCACTATCACTAGTATGTGTGTGTGTGTGTCTATGTATATATATATATATATATATATATATATATATATATATATATATATATATATATATATATATATATATATATATATATATATATATATATATATATGAAGGCAAATATCCAATGAGTTTTAACTCTCCTTATTAAATTTCCCTTTTATCACTAGATGTATTGCAATGGTGGTCTCTATATTGGAACTTTCTTCAATTCTATTTTAGTGTCTTTATATTTGCTTTAGTTTGAATTAATTTTGCATTAAATTATTTCTTTTACTTGAAATGTATCTTTAACTCTTAATATTTAAGTTCGGACTTGTATTAGTTTTTAATGTTATCAAGTCTTAATTTCAATGGTTTACTATGTTTTCAATAATATCAATGATTAATTTCAATGTTTTTTGAATCGTAGGCAACCAAATAAGAACGAGAACTTATCATTGATTTTACGGCTCTTCTCCGGCTATAGATTGTAGCCTAGATTTCACTCTCTTCATCTCTATCTCCTTTTACATTCTTGTATTCCAGATGTGCTTTGAGGTATTAGTCAAGTAGTGGCTAAGCAAAGCACTGTAGGCTCTGTGATTGATGTTTGTAGGGATGCTCTACAGTATTAGCCGACAGGGCGTCAAACAGATCAAATAGATATTTTTTTTTACTTTGCGGGTACTTACTTATGTTTTGATGATTACAATTTTAAAGTCCTCTCCTTATAAATCACTTATTATGAGCTTTTATGTAGGTTACTCTAGCATATAACATGGATAAGAGTTGTATTGATTTGCAAAATAGAGTTTCAGATGAATATATTGAGCGTGTTGACACGTTTTTGGACTATGCTTATCAAAACAATTTAAAGATTTTGAGAAAGGGATTTACTGTCCTTGCAAGAAATGTACCAATCGTTATCTTGTAGAGAGAATTGTTGCACATGAGCATATATTATTCATGGGTTTATAAATAAGTACAAGACATGGAGTTTTCATGGGCAGTCGTGTCATTCAAAAAATTATAGTGGAGATTGCTCAATTAATCATGTAGATTTGAGTGATGATATGATTGGAATGATACATGAGGCAACTAACATTCCTGTAATTGATGCTAACTTGCATGAAGATACACATACATCAAATAATTCAATAAATGATTTTATAGAAGGGGATGCCAAATTTAGAAAACTTATTTAAGATGTAGAGCGTCCATTGTACCTTGATTATGCTAAATATACATTATTGTCTTTCATGGTTAGGTTACTACAAGGGAAAACAATGCATGGATGGATAGATGTATCATTCACTTGGTTGTTAGAATCTCTTATTGATGCTTTTCCTAACATAGCACTACCAAAATCTTATTATGAAGCTCAAAAAATCACTAAAGACTTGGGCTTTTCTCACGAGACTTGGGATGCATGCCTTAATAATTGTATGACATTTAGAGGAAATGATTTGTCACTTTATAAATGTGAGATATGCAAGTAATCAAGATATAAAAACCTACTGAAAGCTCAGGTACTACGGAGTGCACCACTACAAAAAGTGCTTCAAAACAACTAAGGTACTTTCTTATTAAAAATTACACATTTCATGTGATGGCATACACAAGAACGCATAGATGATGGGATCATGCGACACCCTGCAGACACTCCTCAATAGAAAAAGTTGATAATGATTTTCCTGAATTTGCAGCTGAGCATCACAATGTTAGACTTGATTTGGCATCTGATGAATTAATACTTTTTGAACCATGTTTATTGCTCATAGCACTTGGCCGGTAGTTTTAATGCCTTATAATTTACCACGATGGTTGTGTATGACACAATCTTTTCTTTTCCTTGTTGAACCAAAGGGACCATGTAATGAGTTAGATGTTTATCTTCAATCGTTGATTGAAGAGTTGAATGAACTTCGGAGATATGGTATGCTAACATATGATGCATCAAAAAAAATCAAACTCTTACACTTCGTGCGACATTACTTTGGACAATAAATGACTATCAAACATATTCCAATTTATCAGGATGGAGTATAAAAGGTAAATGTGCTTGTGCAAATTGTAATCAACAAACTAGATTACATTGGTTTGCAAATGGTAGAAAAATTTGTTACTTGGGTCATCATCATTGGTTACTTTGTAGGCACAAGTTTCGAAGAGATAATGTATCTTTTGATGGACATCAAAAGTTTGAAGATAAACCTCTTAATTTGAAGGAAAGTTACATTTAGCATAGTTGGATGGTGTGCTTACTGAGTACAAGAAAGATGATATTAAGAAAAGGAAGAGGGAAGAGCTTAATCGAGTAAACTCTATTGGTCAAAAAACTGATTGGAAAATGCAAAAAGAGCTAAATAAAGACAAATTTTATTGCTTCAAAAAGATAAATAATACAAGGTATGCCCCTTATATATAAAAAAAATGAGGGAGAAAAGAGAATACAACAAGCGATGTGAGACTAAATACAAGCCACACGGTCTATGCAGTTTGACTTTGTCAAACCGCAAGACTATACAATGGAGAATATATATCCTGGGAAGCTGCAGATCGTCAACAGAGGAAAGTCCCGAGACCGCTACTACGGGTTGGCACTAGACTGCAGTTGCGGACAACCACCAAACTGCTGCTACGGACAACCACCAAATCGTTGTTGCGGATAGCCTCCCGACCGCTACTCCGGAGAACCACCAGACCGCTACTGTGGATAACCACCAAACCGTTGTTACGGATAACCTCCAGACCACTGCTGCAGATAACCTCCAGACCACTGCGTTGATAGTCACCAGACCGCAGCTACAAGTCGCCAACAAGTCGCAACTACGAATTGCTCTCCGGAGTGAAGAATAAGAAGAAATAACCTCCAGGCCAGCTCGACAGGACACAGGTCGACAACAATGGTTTGCCAAACCGCTATAACTAAACCACAGGTGCGTCAAACCGCAAGACTCTACCAAACAGACTACATCCTTTGACCACAAAGCCAAACCGCCAGAACACAGACTAGAAGACAGCTGTGAATAAATAATAGACCACCCGGTCTCCTTACCGCTGCGACTAGAATGCAGACCGCCTGATCTCCTCAAGTTTCAACACTCCGCCTCAAGCTGGAGCATATATGTCAACCATGCCGAGCTTGCTACAAACTTCTAAAAAAGGGGTAACTGGTTTGGTGAAGAAATTAACAAGCTCTTTATCAGAGATACAAACGGTGTGCAGATTTGATTCTTCAATATCTCCTCTCTGATAAAGTGGCAATCCACTTCATATGCTTCATCCTCTCATGAAAGACTGGATTTATCGAAATATATATGACTGTCTTATTGTCATAAATCATTGGTAGATGATGATCATAAACCTCTCCCAAATCAAGCATAAGTGTTCGTAATCACTTCAACTCACAAGTAGTTAGAGCCATGCTTCTATATTCGGCTTCCGCACTTGACCTGGAAACTACAACCTGTTTCTTGCTCTTCCAGTTGACCAGATTCCCTCCAACAAAGATACAAAAACCAGATATAAACTTCATATCATCCTTATTATCTACATAGCTAGCATCAGAATAAGCCTTAATTTTCAAATGTCCTCTTTTCTTAAACAAAAGTCCTTTTCCCAGAGCACCTTTCACATACTTTGGGATCTTGATAGCTAATTGTAGATGACATTCCCTAGGAGCTTGCATAAACTAGCTCACTCTTCCTACTGTATAATAACTATCCAGTCTTGTGACTTTCAGATAAATGAGTTTCCCCACAAGTCATCTCTATCTGGTGATACCTTCAAGAAGAGGAGAATTCTCACTCCAGCACTTATCATCTGCAACAGACATCGGAGACCAAGCAGGTTTATCCCCAAGAAGACCCATCTCTTTCAGAAGATCCAAGACATATTTCTGCTGCGAAAGAATTACAGAACCAGGCTTTCGGGATATCTCAATCCCCAAAAAATATTTGGCAGAACCCATATCTTTGGTAACAAAATGCTGAAGAAGATGCTTCTTTGCCATATAAATATCCATTTTATCGTCCCCTGTAAGAAGAATATCATTCGCATAAACCGCAAGAATAATAAGACTAGTCGTGGTTTTGCGAATGAACAAATATTGATCTACAATACTCCAAGAAAACCCAATAACTAAAATAACTTCATTGAATTTTTCAAACTAGGCCCTCAGACTTTGCTTAAGACCATGTATAGTTTTCCGCAATTTACACACTTGAGACTCCCCCCGAGCAACATACCCAGGAGGTTGCTCCATATAGACTGTCTCTTGCAAATCACCATATAGAAAGACATTCTTCATATCCAATTGAGACATCGCCCAGTCTCTGTTGACAACCACAAAAAAGAGAACACATATTGTAGTAATCCAAGAAAAAGGAGAGAACATATCAAAGAAACCCACACCATATATCTGTGTAAAACCTTTGGCAACAAGCCGAGCCTTTTAACGGTCAATAGTATCATCAGGAAGAAACTTGACCATAAATACCCAGCGACAGCCAACCACATATGCACCAGGAGGGGTAGGGATAAGAGTCTAAGTACCATGTTCATTGAGAGTTTCATCTTCTCATCCATAGCAGCTTTTCAATACAGAATATCAAGAGCTTCTTGATAGGTGACCAGAATAGCATTGACCGAGAGAGGAAGAGCAAAGCTTTTGGAAGAAGGAGACAACCACACATAAGAAACCATATCCCGTATGAGATGTTGAGTGCAAGTTTGAACAACTTTCCGAAGATCAATCAAAAGATTAATATCGGACTGTCTACTATATCAAATCCATCCAAAGGAAAGACAGCTGGCCCAGGAGCTGTCAGCAGCAGCTCATCTGAGGAATAAGAAATCGGTGGAGAAGAAGGAGGGACAGGCTCATGAAGAGGTGCCAAAACAATATGAAAAGAAGAAAATCATCAGAAGGTAAAAGAGTAGATGTAGATGAAAAGAATGGAGCATCCTTAAAGAAGGTGACATCAATGAAAACATACTATTTGCGAAGAACAGGATCATAATACCTGTAGCCTTTCTGAGTCGAACAATAGCCCAAAAAGATGCACTTTATAAATTGAGGAGAGAGTTTATCGTGATTAGAAGAAGAGGAGTGGACAAACACGGTGCATCCAAAGACATGTGGAGTTAAAAGGAAGGGATTCACATTAGGATACAGAATAGAGAATGAGGTTTTGTGGCCGAGAACTGAGGACGGAACTCGGTTGATGAGGAAACAATAAAAAAGAACAGCATGACCCCAATAGGACAGGGGAACATGCATATGAGTAAGAAGGCTACGAGCCATATCCAGGAGATGTCGGTTCTTGCGTTCAGCAACACATTCTATTGAGAGGTGTAAGAGCAACTAGTTTGATATACAATACCACAATACATGCAAAATGATGTAAACTAATGACTGAGATACTTTTTAGCATTATCAGTGTGAAGTATCTTAATAGAGACATCAAACTATGTATGAATTTCATAATAGAACGCAGTAAAAATGGAAAAAAGTTTTGACCATTCTTGTAACAAATACAACCACGTACATCTCGAAAAGTCATAAATAAAGGTAACATAATAGAAACTACCCCTACTAACAGTCCGGATAGGAGCAAGACCCCAAACATCAGAATGAACAAGTTCAAAAGTACGAGAAGAACTACGTCCATTCCGTGCTGGAAAAGTAGAACGATGGTGTTTGCCAAATTGACAAACCTCACAATTAAGAGAAGAGTCTCCCCGAGGTAGATCAGACAGAAGCTGATAAAGAATCCGAGGAGGAGGATGCTCATGGTGAAGATGCCACTGAAGAGGAGAAGAAGATGCAAAAAAGGCTGAAACATTATCAAGGTAGAGAAAGCCACCGCTTTCAGTCCTAGTAGCAATCGTCTCCTTAGAGTAAGAATTTTAAAAATAACAAGTAGACATAATAAAAACAACGCAACCCAACTATTTGCAAAGAGAAGTAATAGAAAGAAGATTGCAAGGAAAATTCGGGACATAAAGAGTGTCCTCAAACTAAAGAGGAGTGACATGCACGTTGCAAGACCCACAAATAGGAGATGGAGGCCTATCTGTAATAAGAACCAGAGGTACCTATTATATTTGTCCAAACAAAAAAAACACGAGAATTCCCGGTCATATGATTAATAACACCAGAATCAATAAGCCATCTATCCATAGTGGCCAATTGAGTATCACCCGAAGAAGTAGCAAGATAAGAAGTAGAAAGAGAAAGAGGAGAAGATATAGTAGTAGAAGAAGAGAGAGTCGGAGTGTCCATAGAAAATAATAGGAAATCACACGGGTAGAGAAAAATAACCCGCACGAACACAATAAGCCATACAAAAGACAAGTGGTCGAGTGAACGCTCGAGGAAAAAGTAGTCACGCGAACATAATAGTCCGCAAAGAAAGAATAGGGCGCAAGAGGAGCGACAAGCCATAGAGGGAGACTGGGTTGGGAGAGAGACCGCTTGTAGTTAGAAAAAGAAACTGTGAGCAAAGAGGAGAAAAGGATCGAGTCACTTTTATACCATGTAAAAAGAGCAAAATAAAGGAAAATTTTATTGCTCTAAAAAGATAAATAATACAAGGTATGCCCCCTTATACATAGAAAATGGAGGAGAAAAGAGAATACAACAAGCGATGTGGGACTAAATACAAGTCCCACGTTCTATGTGGTTTGACTTTGTCAAACCGCAAGACTTTACAATTAAGAATACATATCCTGGTAAGCTGCTGGTCGTCAATAAAGGAAAGTCCCGAGACCGCTACAACGGGTTGGTCCCAGACCGTAGTTGCGGACAACCACCAGACCGCTACTGCGGATAACCACTAAACCGCTATTGCGGATAGCTTACAGGCCACTGCTGTGGATAGCCTCCAGACCACTGCGCGGATAGCCACCAGACCGTAGCTACAGGTCGCCAACAAGTCACAGCTGCAATTGCTCTCCGGACTGAAGAATAAGAAGACATAACCTCCAGGCCAGCTCAGCAGGACACAAGCCGACAATAGCGGTTTGCTAAATCGTTATAACTAAACCGCAGGCCTGTCAAACCACAAGACTACTACCAAACATGCCACATCCTCTGACTGCAAAGTCAAATCGCCATAACACAAACTAGAAGATTGTTGCGACTAAATAACAGACCACCCAGTCTCCTTACAACTGCGACTAGAATGTAGGCTGCCCGATCTCCTCAAGTTTCAACAGAAAATAAAGAGTGTCTTTTTTGAATTGCGATGCACTAAGAGAAAGATGTAGGAGAAAATTTGTTAATTAGGTATTATAGTGAAATCAAAGGATGGATTGAAAGCAAGACAAGATTTAAAGGTTTTGGGTATTCACACTATATTGCACCCACAACTACTTGCATTTGGCAAGACTTTATTGTATCCAGCTCGGTTTATAATGGATCGAACACATCAAGATATCTTCTTAATAGTATTAAAAAGCATCAAAGTGCCTGATGGTTAAGCATCAAATATTTGTCGATGCGTTCATTTGAAAGAGAGAAATATTTGGGGTCTTAAAGTTATGACATACATATAATTATGCGGAAATTCCTTAAAATAACCATTAGAAAAGCTCTACCGATAGATATTGTGAAGGTATTTATTGAGTTATCCAATTTATATAGACAATTGTGCTCCAAAAGTAACAAATGTATTGACTTAAAATCCTTGCAAGAATGCATTGTTCACACTATGTCATCTCGAGAAAATTTTTCCACCTGCATTTTTTGATATTATGGAGCATCTAATTATACATTTAGCTGAAGAAGCTGTCATTGCTGGCTCGATTCAATTTCGATGAATGTATCCCATTGAAAGAGAATGATGTTTTCTTGTATTTGACAATATTCTACCTTCTTTTATTAATAGAATGCCTTTAATTTAGGTATCTACTTACTTTTTAGAGATATGTACGTAATCGTGTTCATCCTGAAGGTTCTATTACTAAAGGCTATCTTATGGAAGAATGCATGGATTTCTGTGAGAGATACCTAGATGGAGTGGAAACAAAGTCTAACCACCCAAGTAGAAATTATGATGGAGATGATGTTTCTGGTCGTCCTTCAAGAGAGGCAAAAATATGCTTCTTGACAAAGTTATATTGACACAAATGCATCACCCTGTTCTTTTCAACACAAATGCAATCACCATATTTCTAGAGTGAGTTTCTGAAACTTATTCAAGTTTAATATCTTTTATATTAGTTGTATATGATGGTGAAATTTATTATAGGAAACAAATCGAATCACTAAGAAAGGAGTTTCCTTGAGCAACCAAAAATCAAATTGACAAGGTTCATAATGAATCTTTTCATTTGTAGTTCAAACAACATGTGAGTATATTCAACAATATTTCTATTAAAGTATTATAATTATCTATAAAATTATTTAACTTCTTATATAAGTCAAATCTAGTGATATAAATATATCAAAAGAAATTAAGCATCTTAGTGAAGGACCAAGTGATTGAGTATGGAAATACAATAAATATTTTATTAATGGATTTTGTTTTCGTACAAAATACATGGATACTAGATGAAATACACAAAATAGTGGAGAGATGCTCAAAGAAAACACTATTAGTTATGCTAGTTCAAAAGATAAGAACCCTCGTATTGGAGGTGTCACTTACTATGGGAAGTTAACTGATATTTTTTAGATTCATCATACTAATAAAATTAAGTTTATCTTATTTAAATGTGATTGGATTGATCCTCAGGTTGGTAAAAAGGTTGTTGAGTTTAATTTCACCCTTATAAACTTCAATCATTTGTTGTATAAGTATAACAATCTGACAGATGAGCTTTTATATTAGCCACTCAAGCAGAACAAGTGTGTTATGTCAAAGATCCTTTAGAACTTGATTGGGAAGTTGTTATGCAGCTGACAAATAGAGATTCATTTGATATGTACTCCAAGGATTCATCCCATGTTTTTCGGCTTGTGCCTCAAGTTGAACCACTAACTCAACAAGAATTAGATGAAATAATATAAGCATGTGATGATGATGTTCATTGAGTTAGAGATGGAGTTGATGGTGTCTTATTTGAAGATGCACAAGTGGATATTGATAATGGCATAATTGAATATTAAGTGTTGCTTTTTATTTAATTGATGGTGTGAATGAATGTTGTCTAATCCACTAGTGTATTTGTATTTGATATTTAATGATCATCTATTCAGTCCTTTTATTCTTTATATTTACTTATTTGTTCATGATGACCCATAATATAAACTTGGATACTTCAGAGGGATGGACAAGGTAGGAATTGCTTAAAACTAGCTGTTTTGGAACCTGAATATGCCTGTCCAGAATTCTGGACAGCAGCTGGAAGGAGTGTGGGCGTGGCAAACTACTAATGTAGAACCTGAATATGGTTGTTATAGACCTAAATATGACTGCCCAAAATTTTTGATAATAGCTGGGAGTGTGGGGTGGCAAACTACTATTCTGGAACCTGAATATGGTTGTTCTAGAACCTGAATATGGCTGTCCAGAATTCTAGAAAGTAGCTGGGAGCAGTGTGGGGTGGCAAACTACAACAATGTGAATATTATTATCCTTTTGATTATTATCTTCAATTAAAAAATTTTGCAGGAATGAGGAAGAAAAAGCTTGTAGGGCAAACTATGAATGCAAAAATGCAACTCGCTTCACCCATAACAACCACCATCACTAACTGAACCCTGCACCACTACGCCTTTAGTTTCCCCTCCCACTACACATCCACAACCCACTATTCTTGACACAACTATTAAGTCCCTATTTCGAGCCACTAAACATCCAATACCATCGATCTCTCCGCTTACTACAAATACACCACCAGTATCTCAGTCAACTACTATACATATACCATCCCTCTCCCAACCGCCCACCTTACACAAGCCACCACTCTCTGAACACATTACCAATACACGTTCACTACCCAAAGAAATTTTCAATGGTGGTCCACCAAATTCGGCATCAAATTCAACTTCAAGTGCATCTGCAGGTACTTGAATATTATTTTGCTTAATTATGTGTGAAGTATGATATATATATATATATATATATATATATATATATATATATATATATATATATATATATATATATATTTATGAAGGTGCTTCAAACTTTAAAAGTACCAAGAGAGGACGTGGTGGAGCTCATGACATTTTATGGGCCACGGGAGAGCGGTTTCATATTAATTTAATAAGAATGAGTTGCCTATTGTAAGTGCGAGCAACCTTTAATTGGACAACTTGGTTTGTTAGCGAGGAATGAATTTAAAGCATCACTAACATATCCACGATGAAGTTAATTGCCTGATGATGTTCTTGATGGGTTGTGGTAGGAGGTACATGTATGCTATTCTTTTAACAAGTTAAAAACATAAATAATATTGTTTAATTATAATTATCTTATTATTCAAGCGCAGGATAAAACGGATGCACCTCCATAGTTTTGAACTAAATGCTTGTATATAATTGGAGAGAGATGGAGAGAATGGAAACATTACATTAAATGTCATAACTATAATATATATAAGACAGATGAGGAGCGCTTATCTATCGTCCCAGATTGTGTTGTTGCTGATCAATGGAGGGCACTTGTTCAGTACTGGTGGCAAGATACTATAAAGTCTATATCAGCACAAAACTCATTCAATCGTGAGTGTCAAGGAGTATATCATAAGGTGGACAGATCATCATTTCACTCCATTCGACAAAAGGTAATTAATTAACTAAAAGTATTTATAATTATGCAAACATTTGAGATTAATGTTATAAATTACATTGTTATTTTAGATGGAGATAGAGGGAGTTGAAATGGATAGTCTTTGTGTTTTTAAAGGAGCATAAACTAACAAACATGACATGATTGAGTTTGAATCTAAAGATGTTATATAAGTTCCCTTTTATTATTGTAGATTTTCATTCCAAGAAAAATGAATTAATAAAAAATATTTTGTATCTTCATAATGTAGGATGAAGTGAATAGTTTGTATGAAAAGTTACCCGAGGAGGAGTGCATTGCAGAATACAAAGAAGCTTGCTTTATTAAGGCCATGGGAGAGGATGGTCATGATCGTGTGTGTACATGGGGTTCCGGTATAAGCAAGCCACAATCAAGTGAGGAAGAAACCAAATCAATTCATTCACAAATTTGAGAGGAGGTGCAATCTACATTTGATTCTCAAATTGCTCAAATGAAAGCACAAATGGATGAAATGACATGTGTTCAACAAACTAGCAAGTGCTTTTAGAGCGTGCTGGCATTCTGTTAACATCAACAATGAATAAAAGTGATGATCCTTCCATTCCATCTAGCATTGGACAGGTTTGTATGTAATATACTTTTCAATTACTAATTTTAAAAAAAACTTCTAATATTTGAAATTTTATAGGTTGTAGATGAACATGATGCTTGATAAGACGGAGAGTTGGAGGGCATGATGCATCCTTCAGCAAATTAATTAATATGCTATAGTTTTTGATTGGTTTTATTTTATCGTGTAAGAATGATTATATTTGGAGTTTATGGATAATTTCATTTTTGTTTGTACTATGAAATATTGAAGATAATTTTTATGAATTTATTTTATACTTTTTTATGTATAGATCATATATGAATTTATATTGTACTTTTTTATGCATAGATTTTAGGTTTAAGTAGAGTACAAAAGACCACTAGTGGATTTTCAAAATGAGCACAGTACAATGTTCCCATGTTTGATCTATTAGACCAGTGCAAATAATCTCATCCAAAGCAGGCCTTAGTCTTATATCTTGAATTATTGAAGGAACTAGTCAAAAAGCTCAAATGGATGAAAATGCTATTAAGATTTCCTTGATTTGCATTATCATACCTTATGCATTCAGTATTGGATCTATATTTTGAGATCTGTAGGTGATACTAGAGAATGCAACAGATAAAAAAAATCATGTTCTCCAATTTATACTCAATTAAGGCAAGTGTACATATCAAAATATAGCATATGATATAAAAATATCAAGGTCATATAAAAACTCGGGTCTATCGAGTACATCTACTTCGAGAATAGAAACTATTATTTTATCGATGAAAAACTTAAGATAAAATTATACTTCAATTAAAATGCTAATTAAGAAACCTATTCTTGAACAAAACAAATATCGAATGGAATATAAAAAATATTTTATAAACATCTAATCTGATCCTTGGTCATAGAGATTCCCAAAATATGAACACGGCTCTTTCGAAGACTACACCCAACTGAGATTAGAAATATTGACTGAACACTCATTCTAATCAATAAACTAGTACTCGTCTCATCGAAGTGAATCCCACTGTAGGATTTACTTCTATCCAAAAGATTTTCGTCATCCTCTCTCGAGAGTTGTCATCAACTCTTTTTCTTCCTGAGAGGTCAATTCGTGCGCATGATCCTTTCGGCTACTAGAGTACAAAGAGAAATATCGAAATTCATAATCGACATATGACTCGACACATGATAAATAAAAAATAAATCGAAGGTGAAAAAATGAATATGATGAGAATGATAATTTCATTCAACGATTATAATGCTCAAGACTAAGTATTAACTACTTGATATGAAATAAAAATTGCATTAGAGGAAATAAAAAAAGAGACAATGAGAAATTGATGAAATAAAATCTATATTATATTTCATAAAGAGAGAATATATTAATTAAAAACATTGCATGAAACAAAATTACATGTAACAAAATTTAATACTAAAATAAAAAGGGAAATACATTATTTAAAGCACAGTCCTGAGAGAGCCAGAGAGGAGAGGTATGCTTGGAATATGGCCTTTATATATAGGGGAATGAGAGGATGAATGAGGATGAATGCGAAGGGTTGGAATTGGGAGCAATCAAGAGAAGGAAATAATGAGTCCAATGGAGAGAAATGAGTATGGCAGAAATAGGGGAAGGAATGTGAATGAGGAGATGAAAGATTGAAGGTATTTAATTTTGGACATATTAAATGTGGGAGGATGGGTTTCAGCCAAGAGGGGGAGAAGAATGGTCAAGGAAGTGAGCTGGCAGTTTAGAGAGAATGAAATTAAATGTACGATATTATTAAAATTGGTGTGATGTGGCTTTAATGATTTTAAATGAGAGTGACAACATGCAAAGCTGGCAGGTAGAATATAGAAGATGTAGAATACATATTGAATTAATTTGCATGGTTGCTAAAGTGTGTTTGAATGGGGAAGGTAGCGATGATGACGTTGAGCATTAGAATGATGTGGATGAAAATAGGTGAATGACATAGACTTGCATGACAGTGATCTTGAGTGCGACATGGCGTCGAGTGCAGCTTTGACGAGGCGTGCGTTAAGTGGAACTTCATGGCGACGGGTTGTAATCGCATGAAAGGTGTAACACTTCTATCCGTCACGTAGAATATAACATAAGGTCCGGTCGGGGCCCCATGTCATATGGCATGGACAGTTAGCGGAGTTACATGTGAATATCAAAACTACCAAATGAATCCTAACTCAGAGAATTCTAACAGAAGCTTCAAGGGTTATTAGAACTCAAGTAATAAAAAATATCCACTTATATGACACATAGGAATGTTATACAAAATACACCAAAAAGTGTGGCCTTAGGGCCATACAATTGTTCTTCATAAAAGTGGTTTACAAACATCGACACGTAGGCCGACCACACATGAAAACAATAAAAACTCTTCGCTTGGCCTTCGAGGGCTGCCATAGCATCAAAAGGGCTGCAACCCGTTATTTCCCGCTCGGCTCTCCAGCACCTTCACATGGACATTCCACCATAAAGGTGGCAAACAATGCAACAGTTAGCTTTAACTAACCAATTTATAACGACCCTACCCTATTCCTGGGCCAGTGGTATTTCTTCTCTATAGGCATAACATTTATATATAAATATATCACATGAAGGTAGAACTTAAGCACCATTCAATATATCACAAATGTCTGCATCAATTGTCAAACATTCCGTGCACTCAGGGCACATTATCGGTGTATTGGAAATGCCCAACCACACCACCATCCAAAATTCCCAAACTTGACGGTCAACATTGAGCATTTTAGCCTGACACATAACCACAATACATCCATGACTCTCCCCCTACGCCAACGGTAAGTGTCATGTACTTTAGGTCTCTTTAACTGAACCACTTAGAGCAGGTACAATTTAGCTCTTTCTCGTTGCTCAAATCGCCATGTCATTGCCAAAAGACGAAGCCTTCATGGACAATCTACATGATGCGGGTTAGCCTCCCTTTTCCCGTAATTCAAAACATAACCAACATTATGGAAAATGTCTCTCAAGGCCATCAAATTTGTGCACCCAGCTCACCTGATAGCCACACAGTCTCCGCGAGATAGGCTTTATAAGTGCAATGCTATCTGGGAGCTACCGCTAGTGGTAACACTATCGCCTGACATTAACTAATAGAACTCTCCTTCTGTCTCCAGACTCAGCCACAACTGGAACATCTTTCCAGAAAAATCTGTCGCATCCTGCGGTGGCAAAAAATGGACTTTCACAGCATATATATAGCTCACAAAGAGCTATCGCCAGTGATATCCACTATCGCCCGACGATATCAACAAGTTATTAAAACCATGGTATTCTCTGGGTATCTTCTTGGTGCGTATCTCCAGTACTTCTTGCTACTCCAATTGGCACAACCCCTCAGACTCTGTAAACGGTACGTTTATACTCAGAATCTTCTCCGACACTAAAATTAAAACATCACCAATCCAGACAAACATGTCCGGATGGGCTTCATACAATATGCCTATTCCATCCTACGATTTTTGAATTCTATATGCAAGACTACACGGGGATATCACATATCAACCCATTGGAATTCCCTTCACTCTCCACCTTTTTGGTGGGGGATTCCATGCATATGCAAAATTATGATTTCACTTGTCCAAGAAGGAAGATCGTTACCCTCGTAGATCATTTTGGAGCCATGACCACGCCTTCTATCTAGATGGAAAGGATTGCCTCGCTTTCCTCTTCACGGATCTTGCCCCAGCTCTTAATTTCGACTGCGGGATCTCCTTCACCAAGCTTCCAAAGCTCAGCCTCCAGCCTCTCTTCTTCCTTTCTTTCAAGAACTTGATAAGAAGGATGAGAGAGAGTGAAAGAAGTGAAAATGAGAAAACAATCTCATCCATATCCTTTATCTGAAAGCTACCGCCGCACAGTAACTCCTACCACCGCGCGGTAACTCCTACCGCCGCACAGTATTAAAAGCGGTTACCGCTTGGCCCGATCAGCATTGCGCTGTCACTCAAAACTTCTTTAGCCTTACTGACACGTGGCCAGCTACCGCCGACATTACCTCACTACCGTCGGGCAGTACCGTCTAAAATTTGGCTATCACAATGCGATTGCTCACTACCGCCCCATGTTAGTCTCTCAACGATTCATTAGGTGTGTTAAGTTCATCGAGTGGTATCGCCGTGTGATACCTTTATATCGCTCCGCAGTACATATCTAAGACGATGATTGATTTATTTCAGCTGGATATCGTCGGCGTTAACAATACCGTCGGGCGGTAACTTTCAGAAATCAATCCCTTCCTTTTTTCAGGAATTTTTGGGCATTACAATTCTGCCCCACCCCCTTCAAGAAATTTCATCCCAAAATTTTATTCATTTGAAGGAAAAGCAGTACAGCATTACTTTACAAAAACAACTCGAGAAACTCATCTCACATGGTTTGTGTTGAAACCGAGAAATTAGTCTCTGTGGAGTTCGGGGTCCCTTGAAAGGGCTGACCTCACACTTACTGCAATCAGTGGGATGTCACGAACCAAAGGCTCAGGAAACTAGGAACAGACCCCTGACTCTAGCGTGGAGGTCCCACCTCACACCCAGAGGACCTTCGGGGTCTCCCCCTCCCTAGCCAATGCTTGAGCTAGGTGTCTTGCAGGAAGAAAGCAGAGGAATTTAAGTGGCTAAGAAGCAATGCACTCCAAGGTACCCTCAAGGTCTATTTATAATTTTCTGGGAATGGCCTGCAAATAACCAATCTCTGTTGTACCAAAAATTACCGAAATGCCCCCGGGTTGGCCTGCCAACAGCCAAATCCCACTATTCTAAGCAGCTAATCGTAGTCCACCAGGGGCAGACCCTCAAGCTGGGCGAGAAGTCCAAGCCGGGAGAGTAGGCGGCCTGGGCGAGACCGAGGCTGGCGAGCTGCAGCTAGGCGAGAAGCGGCCAGGAGAGCTACGGCCTGGGTCGAGCTGGCGGCTTGGGCGAGTACGCGACCTAGGCGAGACTGAGGCTGGCGAGCTGCAGTGAGGCGAGAAGCGGCTAGGCGAGCTGCGACCTGGGCGTGCTGGCGGCCTGGGCGAGCTGGAGGCCTGGGCGAGCCGGCGACCTGGGAGAGCCGGTGGCCTGGGCGAGCTGGGCCTCTGGGCGAGCTGGGACCCTGGGCGAGCCGGCGGCCTGGTCGAGCCGGCGGCCTGGGCAAGCTGGGATCCTAGGCGAGCCGGGACCCTGGGCGAGCCGGCGGCCTGGGCGAGCTGGGACCCTGAGCGAGCTGGGACCCTTGAGTCGGCCTCTCGCCGCACCTGCCCCCTGAAAACAGGTCAGGGGGAGGCAAACATTGCATCCCCCCTACTAGTATATTCTGAAGGGCGACCCTAAATTGGCCCCTAAGTGTGCAAAATCCTCAAAAAGCTTAAAACCGCGCATCAATTCTCACGCCTTGTTTGGGGCCCTCTCTTCGCGAATATGGGGTTGTACACAATCCCCGCTCTTTTCAAGCGGGTTCTACGCTTGGAAAGAAACGTCCAACCTAACGTATTCGCTGCGTAGCCTTATTGGAGCTGAAAACATGTGGCCTCCAGGGGGTCAACCTTTCACGCTAGCTAATGGGAGCATGGGTGACGAGACGACCTCGGGGTAGAAAACACTTGGCCTTCCCGAGTGGGAGCCTGGATGAGGAGGTCCTCTTGGGGGTGGGACTTGCTCCCCTCGAGGCACATTCGACCCAACTAGCTAGTGGGAGCCTAGATGGGGAGATCCTCTCGGGGGTGGGACTTGCTCTCCCCGAGGCACATTCGACCCAACCAGCTAGTGGGAGACTGGATGGGGAGATCCTCTCGGGGGTGGGACTTGCTTTCCCCGAGGCACATTTGACCCAAGCAGCTAGTGGGATCTTGGATGGGGAGATCCTCTCAGGGGTCGGACTTGCTCTCCCCGAGGCACATTCGACCCAACCAGCTAGTGGGAGCCTGGATGGGGAGATCCTATCGAGGGTGGGACTTGCTCCTCCCGAGGCACATTCTACCCAACCAGGTACTGGGAGCCTGGATGGGGAGATTCTCTCGAGATTGGGACTTGCTCCCCACGAGACACATTCGACCCAACCAGCTAGTGGGAGCCTGGATGGGGAGATCCTCTCAGGGGTGGGACTTGCTCTCCCCGAGCCACATTCGACCCAACCAGCTAGTGGGAGCCTGGATGGGGAGATCCTCTCGGGGGTGGTACTTGCTTTCCCCGAGGCACATTCGACCCAACCAGCTAGTGGGAGCCTGGATGGGGAGATCCTCTTGGGGGTGGGACTTGCCCTCACCGAGGCACATTCGAACCAACCAGCTAGTGGGAACCTGGATGGGGAGATCCTCTCAGGGGTGGGACTTGCTCTCCCTGAGGCACATTCGACCCAACCAGCTAGTCGGAGCCTGAATCGGGAGATCCTCTTGGGGGTGAGACTTGGTCTCCCCGAGGCACATTCGACCCAACCAGCTAGTGGGAGCCTGGATGGGGAGATCCTCTCAGGGGTAGGACTAGGCATATCACTCGAACTTTACTGAATCCAACATCCTCAAATGGGGAAAATTTTAAGATACATGATCCCCTGACTCAGCTGGTCAGGGGTAGAGCTCATTACAAGAATAAGAAAAAAAAAACCCTTCAAGGAAAGGATCCCTTAGGCTGCTTGAGCACGATGGCCATCATTCGCATCCTCTGATACCTCTATCTTGCTCAGGCTCTCCATGATCTTCTCCATCTCTTCTGCCTTGTCTATCCAGGAGATGGTGTTGACAACCGTGACATAGCACTGCATTACCATCCTGGGGTCTCCCCTGACCCTGACTTGGACTCATCCTGAGTTGAACTTGAGACACTGATGGAAAGACGACGACACACAACGGAAGGCACTGATGAGGTCCTTCCGAAGACGGCGTTATAACTACTCGGGGCGTCAACAATGACGAACTGACAGTTCCTTGAGTTCCCCCCCAACTTCACCTAGAGTCTGACTCCACCTTCTACCTTCTTCCTTTCTCCTGAAAATCCGAACAGGGGTCCGTCAGAGACCAACACCCTCCTTGGTTCCACCTTCATCCCGTCAAATACCTTCTTGAAAACTACGTTGACGGAGCTCTCGTTATCAATCAAGATCCGGGAGATGGTGTAGCCTTCGATGACTGTCTGGATGACCAGCACATTGTAGAATAGATCCTCATGATCCGGCATGTACTTCATTAAGAAGGTGATCCTTTCCTCTGCAAGCGGGGTCTAGGATGTTGAAGCGATGCTCTATCGGTACATGACATGGAGGCTTACCTTCTGAGTGGCTTCAATCCCCACTCCACCGTGGATCACTCCTATACCTCCTCGGGTTCCTACGTCGACCCGGTCCTCGCACACGTCGTCCATCCTTCTCTGGGTAGAACTTCTTCAATCCGTACCAGTGGCTACTGCTGGGCTGGGGATCTCGCCTCTCTCACTTCCAGGAACTCGGGACAGGTAACTGTTGTGTGACCCTCTATCTAGTGGAAGTCACAGTACGACAACACTCTTCCTTCCCTACTTTGACGGGCTGGGGGATTTCTCTCGTTACCTCTTCCCCTTCTTCCTATCTCCATGACTTACTGCGATGGGGGTAGGAGATGTTGGATCTTACGATGCCCTTAGAGGGGGGTGGGGGTGAATAAGGGTTGACAAAATTTATTTCTTAATCTTAATTTACTTGATGAAATAATTAAAGAAATCAAAACTAATTTTTCATAATAAAATTAAACACTTAGAAATAAATAAGAACAAAAATGATAATCTTTTATTTCGTAAGTGATAAACCAATATACATGATATCTCTATGAAGCTAGAGATTAAGGCTTATGAAAAATATAGTTAACTTTTGATTTCGACGGTCCTTCTACCAAGATCCGGCAGGCTAAAGCGTATCTCTCCCTAGATCTTGCTACTAGCCTCCCCCTAGATCTAACCACGATCTAGACGCTGCACACAAGGCAGTGATTACTCCCTAAGCCGCACAAGGACTTGGATGCCACACATAAGGCGGCGATTTTCCCCTAAGCCACCCAAGGACCTAGACGTCACGCACAAGGCGGCAGTTTCCTCCTAAGCCACACAAGGACTTAGACACCATGCACATGGCGGCAATTTCTCTACCGATTACAATGATGATAAGATAAGTTACAAAATAGAAATTTAGAATAAAAAATCCCTCAAAATGAAGCTCTGAAGACGACGTCAAATCCTTGCAAAGATTGCGTGAGATACTGCACACGAACCGTCTCTTCTTCGCTCTTGAATGTTCCTGGGAAAATGAGAGTTTTTTTGAAGGCTAGAGCTCTCTGGATCAGTTGCACGAGAAGGAACACTCCAAATTCTGTAATCCATGATCTCCACGGAAAAATGAATCACTTTTATATATTATTGATATCGCCCGGCAACACTGGCTATCGCCAATCAGCGATATCTTATCTGGCTGCCACGTGTCCCACGATTTTGAGGTTTCTACGGGAAAACTCGATCGTGGAGCTATCGCCAGGCGACAGTGGCTATCACCTGGCGATATCCCCTTTTCACTTTTGCCATTAGAACCATTACCAGAGTGTAGATGACTTCGATCTCATTCCGAAATTGGGTGGCACGTTCCTTAACTCCTCCCGGATTGAAAGTTATGTCGGTTTGAAGTTTAGAACACAAAACTCATCATTTTGTTTTTGTTCTAAAGTGTACACACCCTTGGATCATGCCATGACTGAGTACTTGTCTCCTCATTCAACCTGTACAACCTGCACACTATAAACACACAAAAGAGTAGATCAAATACATCACAGTATTTGTTATTCTCAAACCAAGAGATGAGGAATACATGCTCCAACAATCTCCCCCTTTTGATAATAACAAATACCTATATGAGAAATTCGTGAGTTTAAGATTATTTATGTTTATAGGTTAGTGTGGTAAAATATATGCATGAATAATAAGTTTATGACATGATAGATTTAAAGCAAAGCATACTCTTCTTATATGAAGGCTCCCCCTACATAAGTGTTCCCTATATATTTTGCTCCACCTAAATATCAAATCCACTATATTTCTCAGTTTATTCTCCCCCTTTTGTTATTAGCAAAAGTGGGTAGGGATGAATATATACCTTTTAAGATTGATTAGGGATAACTTATTGGAAGAATAACCATGATCGAGCAAGAGGATAATATATGCACTTCTTCTATAATTACTCCTGCTACATAGATATTTCCTATAAAATTTATAATGTACTCCCTCTAAAAGTTTAAGTTCGTGCAGGTTATTCTCCCTTGTTGATTATATCAAAGGAGGATAGAGGTGAGTGTATACAACAAAAATTAGTTTATTTTATGTAGAGAAGGAAAATATGATGCTATAAAAAGCTTGTTAAATATCACTTGTTAGAAATAAGCATGGTGGAGCATAAAATAGTAAGCAACATAAATGAAATGATAGAGTAAACATTTTTATTTCAAGATACCACTTGTAAAAAAAATCATGAATAAGTGCAAGTAATAATCACATTAAAAGTATAATAAACATTCTTAAAAATAAACATCTTTTTAGAAATAGAGAATATATAAAAACTAATGAGTTTTAAAACTGAAAATTAGATGTTTCAGTTAAAGTTCTAAGAAATGTTATTCCATTGAGATATAATTGCAAGCATGATTTGAAAATATCAAGAAAAGATATAAAACTACAATGTAATAAAATTTGCATTTCAAGTAAACAAAAACATTGAAGTGGTCATGCTTTGCTATCTAGTGTATTTACTTAAGTTTGTAGAGAATTGTGTATATATGCATTATGATCCAATTCTCATGAGTAAAAATTTTATATGTGATAATAATGTGTACAAATGTGATTTGATAAAGTATATAAATGTATTAATCAAAACGAATGACATATATAATGAAATAATACAACATTAAAATACACAAATAAAATTACTTCCACGATATTTCAATGCACATACATAAAAAGTACAACTACCAAGGTGTTTCGCACACACAATGCTCATCAAGACTTATCAGGGAGCGAAGTAGTGCTTGGGGGATCACATTTATTTTTTTTAACTTTGTTTTTATTTTTGTGATCCAGTGTACTAAGAGAAGTGGTGAATACTATTGTTTGTTACAAGACACTTTACAATCCTTTACAAGGTGCTCAACCTCACAATGCTCATTAAAACTTATCAGGAGGGTGAGTAGTGCTTGGTGGAGTTTTCCTTGTCATTTATTCTATGTTTTTTTATGCTTGTGACCAAGGACTCCGAATTCACTTGTTTTGCAAACAATATCATTTAAATTTTTTAAAACCACTTTTCTCTAATGAATAAGTGCATGAAAAACAAAGAATTGAAATAAACAATTCAATATAGTGTAGGTAATCTATTTATGCATTTTAATTATTATGTTATTACACTACGCAACCATGCAAGTATATGATTAATAACACTTGTAGGTTATCAAAATAAGTGAGTGAATGAATCATTATCAAACATAAAACATTACTCATACTTAGAGGCTTACTAAGCAATCATACACATACTTTTCTACAATCGATTTCATTGCACATAACAAGATAATAATCAAGACATGATATAAACAACAATGTTGTATGAAACTTGAAAATTAAATTAAACATTGTATTTAATCTTTAATGGATATAATTAGTCATCCTTGATAATGACAATGAATAACAATCATTTTATATATATATAGTTTCTGATTTTTTAATAACAATACAAGACAATAAACACACATAAATAAACAATAAGTAAACAAAACATATTTTGTTTTTTTAATGGATTTATAATTTTTAATTGGTTTTTTTTAAATATCTTTAAAAATAACTAGTAGAAAATAATATACACATGTTTAAAATAATATTCATTATATAAATAATCATAAAGTGTAAAATAATGTTCATGTAATGAATATGATATTAGTATTTCCTAGATGAAACTTCCCAGCTATTTGTCTACACCCTAGCCCCGTACTACGCGATGGATGGGCATGAGGAGTTGCACGCATGCCGTAGGTTGGGGTGTTAATTCCATATGCATACAAAAGATGACTCTCAACCTATCACTCTTTCCCCCCAGTGCCTCGCAAGGCCTCACTAGAACCCTCCCCGGTTAAGGACAAGACATGACTTAGAGGTTAGGACTCTAATGTACACAATCATATGCCCTCGCTAATCTTATGTATGTGGATAAATAATCTTAGATATACTAAGCGTTTAACCCTAAGAATGATTTCTTAAACTATGGGTTTATTTGATATTTAAAGTTATAGTAGATTTTAAACCACATAGTTATTATGAATTTAACTTTTAATTTATTTAATCATGATAATAGGAAATAACTAGCATGGATAATAATATTCAATATATGTGGATAATAATACTCATTATGTGATAATGTTCATTATGTAATAATATGTGCATTTAATGTTTTAGCTTAAGACCTCTTAATAGGTCATTTAAATTCATTTTTAAAATAATTTCATTAAACTTGATAGTATCACATAAGAAATTCAGTACTCAATTTATAATGAAAAAAATAAGATAATAATAGACAATGAATTTGATAAGTATGGATGATAGAAAATAAAATAGATAAGTCACTTGAAATTTGAAAATAATATGACTTATTATTCAATTTCATTCAATTTGATTTATTAGAGAATTTAGGCTTAGTATGTGAAAGTCATATATCAAAATATCTAAAGTGACCGAAATACGTGTTGGTTCAAAAACAAATTTCACAAAGGAAAAAAATATTCATTTTAGCATATTGTGAAGTAGGTTTTTATGTATTTCAGTATTAGATTGATTTCTACTTCACACAAGTGATTGTACACTAATGAATAAGAGATTTAGGTATCCAAAGTGAACCGAGTGTGATGGTTCTTTTGGGTACCCAAATATAGCTTGTTGGATTATGGGGAGAAAGTGATGAATGGACCATTTCAAATGGAGTTAATGTTTTATTTTTAATTTTGAGTTTCCATTCATACTTTGATTGAACATGTTTCAAATTTTCATAGTCATGAAAATGATGCTTGTAATTATAGTGATGTTTTAAAGTATTATTAATAAAAAATTTGTGAACATTTGATTTAAAGTTGGGAGAAAATTGATTTTGTGAAAAATAATGATAGTTGTTTGAAAAATAATGAATTGAAGATTTATGAGTTTTGAATTTTTTTCAAATTATAATTGAGTTGTTTTTCATTCTCACTCTTCCATTTATACATACTTTTATTTAAAATACTAGTAGAAGTCTTACATAATTTTGAAGATAAACTAGAAATAAAAGATTTTTTATTACCTGAAAATTGTTTCACAAACAAATTTAATGATTCTAGTTTATTCATTATAACATTATTTTCTTTTATTAATTTTTCATTATGCTCTTTTGAAATTAAAAGCTCTTTTTCAAATTCCTTGAATCTTTCTTTAAGATCATTGCAATCATAACAAGGTGTAGAACTTTCAAATATAGAGCATGAAAGAGAATTTGATACATCAATATGTGATTCTAGTTTAACGTTTGCTTTTAAACTTATATTTTCTAAATGTAATTTTGAATTAACAATTTTCAGTTTTTTAATTCTACGTTTAGCAATTTCAAGCATGTGATATGTAGAAATATAGTTTGAAACAAAAACAAAAGAATTAGATTTTCTTACAACACTTTTGGATAAGACATGATTTGAACATTGTTCCTTTGACATCTTCATCGTCCTCTTCCATGAATGAATTTTCATCTTCTATTTCGCATGATGTGTTCACTTCTTCCAATCCATTTGATGTGCACTCTATGGATTCATCAAAGGAGGAGCTTTCTTGAATACTTTTGCAAGCATTCATATTCTTCATGTTTGGACTTTGTTTTGTTCCTGTGGATAAAAATCATATGTTTCTTTAAGAAATTTCCAAACTTCATAACTAGTAGAAAACATATATATTTGTTTTAAAATATTTTGGTCTAGTGCACAAAATAAACTATTTAAGGATTTAGCATTTAAAACCATTTCATTTCTATTTAACATATTTGGAGGCTTTTCAATAGTAATATTCCAAACTTTTTCATCTAAAGATTTAAGAAAATTTTCCATTAAAAGTTTCCATCCTTTATAGTTTTCACCCATAAATAATGGTGGTGCTAAAGATTTTTCATTTAACAAAATTGCATCCCCTCTAGTGGTTGCGAGATCATGAAGCGCCATTATTCCTGGTTGTGAAGCCGTTTTGGAATAACCTCGCTCTGATACCAAGTGTTGGATCTTACGACGCCCTTTGAGGTGGAGGGGTGAATAAGGGTTGAAAAAATTTATTTCTTAATCTTAATTTACTTGATGAAATAATTAAAGAAATAAAAACTAATTTTCCATAATAAAATTAAACACTTAGAAATAAATAAGAACAAAAATGATAATCTTTTATTTCATAAGTGATAAACCAATATGTTGAAACCGATTCCTCGATCTCCTTTGGAGTCCGCCCTTGGGGAAGGGGTGGTCTCGCGCCTACTTCACTCCTGCAAGCAAAATAATAAAGAAGACAAGGTGAAACCGACCCAAGGGCTCGGCGGGGAGGTCCCACCACAAACCCGGAATATCTCAGAGTACTTCCCCTCCTTAGCCAGAAGCCGAGCTAAGGTACCCTCAGAAAGCACTTGAAAACTGGAGCAGGGAGGCACCGGAAGCATCCTTTCTGAGGTAACCCTTGGGTCCTATTTATAGTTTTTAGAATCTGGACTGCCAATAACCAAAAGAGCTGACCTGAAATTACCAGAAAACCCTTGGTTGGGTCTGCCAACAGCCAAACTCCACTGTTTTGAAGGGCTATGGGCAGACCAGCGGGGGCAAAACAGTAAGAAGTACCTCATTCATCCAGGCGAGTTGGGGAGCTTGGCCACCTCGGCAGGTCCTGCTCGCCTACTGTTGCCGAGTTCCACTGCGAGGATGCGAGCTGGGACTAGCTCGACGAACGCCGAGCCCGGGTTCGATGAATGCTGATCTCCGCTCGAAGAGCGACGACCTCTAGTCGACGAATGCCGAGCTCGGGCTCGGCCTCCTCACTGCCGAGCTCACCTTCTGCCTTTAGCCTGATTTGTCTGGTTCCTGGCGACCTTGCTCGCCGGACACGGGGTTGTACACAATATACATGATATCTCTATGAAGCTAGAGATTAAGGCTTATGAAAAATATAGTTCACTTTTGATTTCGCCGGTCCTTCTACCAAGATCCGACAGGCTAAAGCATATCTCTCCCTAAATCTTATTACTAGCCTCCCCTAGATCTAACCACGATCTAGATGCTGCACACAAGGCAGTGATTACTCCCTAAGCCGCACAAGGACTTGGACGCCACACACAAGGCGGCGATTTTCCCCTAAGCCACCCAAGGACCTAGATGCCACGCACAAGGCGGCCATTTCCTCCTAAGCCACGCAAGGACTTAGATGTCACGCACAAGGCGGCGATTTCTCTACAGATTACAAATATGATAAGATAAGTTACAAAATAGAAATTTAGAATAAAAACTCCCTCAAAATGAAGCTCTGAAGATGACGTCGAATCCTTGTAAATATTGCCTGAGATGCTGCACACGAACCGTCTCTTCTTCGCTCTTGAACGTTCTTGGGAAAATGAGAGTCTTTTGAAGGCTGGAGCTCTCTGGATCAGTTGTACGGGAATGAACACTCAAGATTCTGCAATCCTTGATCTCCACGAAAAAATGAATCACTTTTATATATTATTGATATCGCCCGGCAACACTGGCTATCGCCAATCAGCAATATCTTATCTGGCTACCACGTGTCCCACGATTCTGAGGTTTCTGCGGGAAAATTTGATCGTGGAGCTATCGCCAGGCAACAGTGGCTATCGCCTGGCGATATCTCCTCTTCACTTTTGCCATTAGAACCATTACCAGAGTGTAGTTGACTTTGATCTCATTCCAGAATGGGGTGGTACGTTCCGTAATTCCTCCCAGATTGAAAGTTATGGCTGTTTGAAGTTTAGCACACAAAACTCATCATTTTGTTTTTGTTCTAAAGTGTACACACCCTTGGATCATGCCATGACTGAGTACTTGTCTCCTCATTCAACCTGTACAACCTGCACACTATAAACACACAAAAGAGTAAATCAAATACATCATGATATTTGTTATTCTCAAACCAAGAGATGAGGAATGCATGCTCCAACAGGAGATGCCTAGGGGCTTATCTCTAGAAGTCGAACCTCCCTTGGCCTCCATGGAAGTTCCCCCCATCTTGGACGAGACCTCTTCTTGGACCCTGAATGGGTCCTCCCTACTACCTCTAACCTGGCTCCGGACCTTCCCGAGGTCCCTGGAACCTTTGAGCTCTCTGCTCCTCTCTCCTTCTCCCCTCCTGATTCCTCAAGCCACCTTGCTCCTTCGGCTCTACCTCTGTAAATCTTGCCAACTTCTTAATAAATGTCAGGTTGGCCGCCTCAGTTGTTATCTCCTCTGCCGCCCTTTCCATCAGCTCCTCGAAGGAAAGGGGGGCCTTTCGGTTCAGGGTCATCTTGAAGAACCCCTCGTGCAACCCCACCGTGAACGCCATCTGGAGGGTATACCCCGACATCTCTTGGATGTCCAGGTTCTCTTCTTAGAAACTGTCCACGTAATAGGCCAGCGACTTCTCGGCCCCCTGCCTTATCAGAAAGATGGACTCAGGACTCTTCTTCCTCTTCTTGGAGGTGGAGAAGCGAAGCTGAAAGCTCCGGCTCAAGTACTCGAACCCATAGATCGATCTTGGTGGGGGTTTGTGGAACCAGTCCCTTGCCTTATCCTTCAACGTGATCGCGAAGAGGCGACACTTGAAGGCATCCGTCATCGTCCTGATGGAGACGACATCTTCAAACCACTGCAGGTGCTGGACGGGATCATCCTTCCTGGTATAGTAAGCCATGTCGGGCTCTCTGAACCCCTCGGGAATGGGAGCTGAGATGATCAGCTCGCTGAAGGGTGACCCCCTGAGGGGTGGTCTTACCACCTTTATTCGCGCAACCTGCTCTCCTGGAAGGCTGGCACTCGCCGGGATAGAGAAAAACTCTCGGCCGATAAGGTCTCGCTCGACCCCATCTCACATCCTCTCCTTCCTGGCCCATCTTCCTGGAACACTTCCTTCACCGCTTGCTAAGGTCATCTCGCCTAGATCCCTGATAGGTAGCTCGCCGAGGCTCCTGGGAGCAGTCTCGCCGAGACTTATGAGAGCTATGTCCTGAGGGGTGGGAGTTGAGCAGTTACCTCGAGTAGCAATACTTCGCAGCATCTCCATGATGCCTTGGATGGATGCAATGAATTCCTCCCTTCCTACGAAGGGTGATGGGTTGGGGAGCTCGCCGATATCATCACTACCTCCCTGATCTCCGTCCATGACACTCTCCCGAGATCATTTGTGCTGGTCACTCTCCATGCTCACTGCACTAAGATGTTGAAATCGATAAATCGGTCTCTGTGGAGTTCGGGGTCTCTTAAAATGGGTGACCTCACACTTACTACACTCAAGGGGGATGTCACGAACCAAAGGCTCAGGAAATTAGGAACAGAACCTCGGCTCTAGCGTGGAGGTCTCACCTCACACCCGGAGGACATTTGGGGTCTCCCCCTCCCTAGCCAATGCTTGAGCTAGGTGTCTTGGAGGAAGAAAGCAGAGGGATTTAAGTGGCTAAGGAGCAATGCTCTCCAAGGTACCCTTAAGGGTCTATTTATAGTTTTCTGGGAATGACCTGCACATAACCAATCTCTGCTGCCCCAAAAATTACCAAAATGCCCTGGGTTGGCATGACAACAACCAAATCCCGCTGTTCTAAGCAGCTAATCACAGTCCACTAGGGGAAGACCCTCAAGCCGGGCGATAAGTCCAAGTCGGGTGAGTAGGCGGCCTGGGAGAGTAGGCGGCCTGGGCGACACCGAGGCTGGCGAGCTGCGGCTAGGCGAGAGGCGGCTAGGCGAGCTGTGGCCTGGGCGAGCTGGCAGCCTGGGAGAGTAGGTGGCCTGGGCGAGACTAAGGCTGGCGAGCTATGGCGAGGCGAGAAGCGGCTAGGCGAGCTGCGTCCTGGGCGAGCCGGCGACATGGGCGAGGCGGCAGCCTGGGCGAGCCGGCGGCCTGGGCGAGCCGGCGGCCTGGGCGAGCCGGAGGCCTGGGCGAGCCGGCGGCCTGGGCGAGCTGGGACCCTGGGCGAGCCGGCGGCCTGGGCGAGCCGGCGGCCTAGGCGAGTTGGGACCCTGGGCAAGCTGGGACCCTGGGCGAGCTGGGACCCTGGGCGAGCCGGCGACCTGGGCGAGCTGGGACCCTAGGCGAGCTGGGACCCTGGGCGAGCCAGCGGCCTGGGCGAGCTGGGACCCTGGGCGAGTTGGGACCCTTGAGTCAGCCTCTCGCCGCACCTGCCCCCTAAAAACAGGTCGGGGGAGGCAAACATTGCATCCCACCTACTAGTATATTTTGAAGGCCGACCCTAAATTGGCCCCTAAGAGTGAAAAATCCTCAAAAAGCTTAAAACCGTGCAGCAAGTCTCACGCCTTGTTTGGGGCCCTCTCTTCACGAATACGGGGTTGTACAATTTTCTCATGCTCCCATGTCAGTTTTTCACAGCCACAGTTGTCCCAATGGACTTTTACCATTCCGATTGCTTTATTTCGTAGCTGTCTGATCTCCACGTCCTCGATACGAATGAGTCTAATCTTCGTTGTAAGCCCACTATCGACCGGTACCTGATCATCAGCAATCACTAGCGTAGGCTCTTGCAAGACTTTCCGCAGCACTGATATGTGAAACACATCATGCAAACCACTTAGATCCGCGGATAGAGCTAACCAATAGGTAGCTTCGCCAATCCATTCAACCACTTCAAATGGGCCAAGGTACCTCAGACTCAGCTTTTTCAAGCGTTGAATCCTGGACACACCTTTGAATGACTTTATCTTCAGATATACTCAATCACCCATCGCAAACTCCACGTTTCGGTGTTTGGCATTCTAGTACTTTACTTATCTATCCCGAGCCACCAATAACCGCTCTTGAATAATGTGTATAGTCGAGTTTGCATCTTTGACCTTTTTACGCTTATAATGGTTCAATTTGCCTGTTTCCACCCAAGCTAAAGGGGTATGGCAGTTCCTACTTTATAAAGCTTCGAAGGGCGCCATCTGAATGCTAGCGTGATAACTATTATTATAGGTGAACTCGATCATATAGAGATGGTCCTTCCACCTCTTCCCAAAATCTAAGGCGCACAAACGGACCATATCCTTCATTATCTTGTTGGTTCTCTCGGCCTGACCATCCATCTATGGATGAAAGGCCATACTGAACTTCAGTTTAGTACCCAACAAATGATGGATTAGCCTCCAATCACTCGAAGTAAAGCGCCCATCTTGGTCACTGACGATGCTACGGGGCACACCATGCAAACGTACTATGTTGTCAACATACAACTTTGCCAACTTCTCAACTAAATCATCCTTCTTATTCGGTATGAAGTGCGATACCTTTGTCAACCGGTCAACGATCACCCACACGGCATCGTTCCCGCTCTGTGATCTCGACAACCTATGCACGAAATCCATATATATGTCATCGAACTTCCACATCGGAATTGGCAACGTCTTCAGGAAACCACCAGGTTTCTAACATTCATCTTTTACTAAGCCACAAGTATGGCACTTTGCCACGTAAAGAGCTACGTCCTTCTTTAAACCCGACTACATAAACATCTTTTTCATGTCCTTGTATATTTTTGTGCTCCCTGGGTGGATTGAGTATTTACTATAGTCTGCCTCATACATCAACTCCTCCCATAATTTACCCATATTTGAGATGCATAAATGACCGTCCTTTCTAAAAAGGCCATCATCCAAGGAGAATTGGGAATTTGACTCATCCGCTGTATAACACTTCATATTCTCATCGAGTTCTATCACTCGCCAAATCCTATCTACGAGTTCATATTGTACCTCTGTCCAGTTCAAGCACACATTTGCAGTGGTGTTCTTGTCAACACATGAAATATCTAAGGCCTCCAACTCCTAGATTAGACGCTCATCATGCATTTGTAGCCAACTTGCCCTTACTGGAGTCCTATGACTTAAGGCATCTGCGACCATATTTCCCTTCCCGGGAGTGTAATGTATCTTGAAGGTGTAGTCCCCATGGAACTCCATCCACCTCTGTTGTCGCATATCCACCTCCATCTATTAAATACTTAAGACTCTTATGGTCCATGAATATGTCAACTTTCACACCATACAAGTAGTGACGCCACAACTTAAGTGTAAAAATCATAGCCGCCAACTCCAAGTCGTGAACTAGATAGTTTCGCTCGTGCACTTTCAACTGGCATGAGTCATAAACTATAACCTTTCCGAACTGAAGAAGAACACAGCGTAAGCCGCTCCCTGAAGCATCATTATATATCTCATAGCTGTCCGTACCACAAAAACTTAAGATAGGCGTCGTGGTCAAACGACTCTTTAACTCCTCAAAAGCCCGTGCACACTCAGGCGTCCAAACGAACTTCTAATCTTTCCTCATCAGTATGGTGACAAATAAGGCTATCCGCAAAAAGTTCTCCACGAAGCGCCTGTAGTAGCCAGCAAGTCCCAGGAAACTCCTGACTTCCGCTACAGTAGTCAACACAGGTCATTCTCGTATCACAACGATCTTCGTCGGATCCACTGAAATACCTTCTCCACTAACCACATGGCCAAGAAAAGCCATCGATGACAACCAAAACTCACACTTTGAGAACTTGGCATAGAGTTTATTCCTCCTCAGGGTGTGCAAAACCATCATCAAGTAATTTGCATGATCTTCCTCTGTTTGAGAGTACACCAATATGTCATCAATAAAGACGATCACAAATCGATCTAAGTACTCCCTAAAAGTCCGATGCATCAATTCCATGAATACCGATTGCACGTTTGTTAGCCCAAACGACATTACAGTCACTCATAATGACCATAACGTGTACCGAAAGCTGTCCTAGGAATGTCATATTCCCTAATTCGCAACTGGTAATAGCCAGACTTTAAATCTAGCTTCGAATAGACAGTCGATCCCACCAGTTAGTCAAAGAAGTCATCAATCCGTGAAATTGAATACTTGTTTTTCTCTGTCAACTTGTTCAATTCTCGATAATCAATGTATAGACGCAAGCTTCCATTCTTCTTCTTCATAAAGAGGACCGATGTACTCCAAAATGACATACTTGGACCTGTATAGTCTTGCTCTAGCAATTCTTGTAATTGAACATTCAATTACGCCATTTTCTTTGGCACTACTCGGTATGGTGAGCGGGCCACAGACTTCGCACTTGATACCAACTCAATAGTGAAGTCAATCTATCGCTGGGGCAGGATCCCAAGATATCTTTAAGAAACACATCTACATAATCTAACAAAATAGGAACGTCACTCAAACTCAGATATCTTTCAACACAATGTTTTGAAAAACAGTTTCGTGTCCTTTCAAACCACCTTGACTACCTGGAGAGTAGACATCAATATCTTTCTCGATCCTCGCATACCCGCGAACTTAGTCTCTCGTTCAGTGTTTTGTTCCAGTGCAACTTCCTTAGAGATGCAATCTATATATGCATGCTGCTTCGAGAGCAAGTCCATACCAAAGATTACATCAAACTCAGATATCGGTAGCATAGATGCTTGCAATCTGAAATCCCGACTTCCTATCCGTACCTCCACACAGCAAGACCTATCCACACACATCAAGCATCTGTTAGGTAACAACACCTGTAATCTATCTGTCAACACAAGAGTAGGCACTCTGATCCGCAATACGAAGTCCTCAGATAGAAATAAATGAGAAGCACCTCTATCGAACAGTGCTCTAACCGGGTGTCCCGAATAAGGACAAAACCTACATTATTCAAGTTATGCATAAGCAATTCACAAGGTATAAAATATGAAAATTATATACTACTAGTACTTATGACAACGTCAGCTTGTTTGATGGCCTCCTGTTGGCCAAGATTGTAAACCCTTAGTTGAGATGGGGTATATTAGGATGCAGTAGACTCCACCACCTTTCCCTTCTCAGCATAAGATGCTCCTGCCTTCTTATCTGTCCTTTGAAGGCCACTGGTACACTCACGGGTAAAATGCCTTGGTTTGCCACACGTATGAGTGCTTTGCCCAGACGTTGCTCCAAAAACAACAGTAGATGGAGCCTGTCCAGAAGACTTGGACTTCTTATTCCATTTTCAAAAATGTGATTTTGAAGATGTCGACACTTTAAACTCAGGCTTTTTCACAGCCAAGTCCTTCCTGCCCTGCACCCTCTTCATGTCCTTCTCCAACGAACGAGCCATATTAGCCAATACTTGAAAACCTTGATTCATCGGATACGAGAACAATAACCTCAGCTCATCCCGTAGTCCCTCATAGAACCGGTTGGTCTTACGCTCCTTGTCAGTAAAAGTGGACCCCACATATCATCCCAACCTGGTAAACTCATGCATGTAGTTATCGACACTACTCTCGCCCTGAGTCAAGCGCTGGAACTCATTCTCCATGGCAATCCGCTGCGACGAAGGTAGATGTTTTGCTAAAAATAATCTCGAAAACTCCTCCATCGAGATCTTCCATAGTCGTCTGCCAGCAAAGTGGTGTAACTCCAACTCATCCCACCAAAGCCAAGCCTCTCCCCCCAAAATAAAAGTGGACAAGATTGAAAGTGCAGCTAGATCTGAATACTCTAAGAGGGGGTGAATAGAGTATATGGTGCTTTGAAACTTTTTACAACTATTGTTGTAATAAGAGTGAACAGGGAAGCAGTTGAAAATCTAATCACAGAACTAAACTATACAAAAGCTAATCACAGAATAATCAAGGCCAGAAACAAACATAAAGACAAGCAAAACCAGAAGACACAAGGAAATATAGTGGTTCCCCTAAACTTGGGTACATCCACTCTTCTACCACCCTAGGTAGGAATCCACTGCAGGATGAGTTGATCAGGTGTCCTGGGCACCAATGAGCTTTTGATAAGGTGCTCAAAAACCAAACAGATTTTTTGATCAGGTGTCTTGCCACCAATGAGCTTTTGACAAGGTGCTCAAAAACCAAACTCAAACTTTTGAAGGGAGCTTGAGAAACCCTTTACAGAGAGGGGGTGAGAGAGTGATGGAAGTCTTCTCTTTCTCAAACAACTGAGAAGACTATGTGGATTGTTGATGTCAAAGCTCCTCCTGAATCCTTGAGATCTTCAGTAAAAGAAGCTTTGCTGAGGGTGATAGGCCTTCAAAGATTGAACTCCAGCAATAGATGATTTCAGCAATAGCTGAAATGTTGAGTGTCTGGAGTCTTGAAATATGTTGGCCTTGAACACTTGAAAACTAGAGAGGTCTGAAGATTTCAGAAAAGGTTGATCTCCTTGGATGAGTGTTCTTGAGAATTCTTTGAGACAGAATATTTTGTTGAAGATTACTGATCTATCTATGTGTGTATGTAATCTGTATGTCTCTCTGTAACCTTGTCTCTGAGATTCAAAAAATTCTCCTTTCTTTTATTCTCTAATACTGAACAAAACATTCTCTGTGAAGAATAGCCGTTGGTCTGCATTAATTGCATCCTTAATTGCAAAATCTCTTCTGGAGGAAAGTCCATAGAATTATTCCTTGAAAACCCCTTGAAACTTGGTCCAGAAATAAAGAAAAACGGCTAGGAAATCCTCAGAATTAATTGTAGAATAACTCCTTAACTAATTTGAATTTGAATCTAGAAACATCCTTGAAGTTATCTGAAAACGTCGAACTGAGATCTCCCATCGTCGAACTGAGCTCAGCGATCTGGAAATATACAGCAGCAAAATATCGTCGATCTGAGCTCAAAGATCGTCGAACTAAGCTCAGAGATAGAAATCCAAACCTGAGTCAAGATCGTCGACCTGAGCTCATCGATCGTCGAATGGAGCTCGACGATATGATGAAGTTGAGCTCAGCGATCGTCGAACGGAGTTCGACGATCTGTCGAAGTTGAGCTAGACGATCGTCGATCGGAGTTCGACGAATCGTCGTGCTGAGCTCGACGATATGACTTGGTCTCCAGACAGAAAATCCTGCTCCAGGGCAGCTTCCAAACCTAGACTTCTAACCCTTAGACTCAATTCTAATTGACCTATTGAACTATACAGGAGGTCAAGCATTGATTCCTACAGACATAATGATCCTGACCCAAATTAGTAATAAGGTGTTCCAACAATCTCCCCCTATTTGGGTTAGGATTACTATTTACAAACTTTGGAAAAATTTAAATAACATACAAGCAGCAAAACAGAAAAGCAACAAGCTAGACAATTGCAGAACCACAGAGATATATATCATCCCAGATAGTAATCAGGAAATACAGAGAATGTCACCTTACATTGTCATTTCTTTTCTTTTCCCTTAACTAGTTTAATCTCTCTGTTGGGATTGAGGGCTTCCTTCTTTGATCTGGTATCATCTGCTGCACCTAAAGATGTTTTCTGTTTAAGCCTGGGAACTACAGATTCAGGATGCAATTCCATATACCTGTCAGAATCAAAGAACTTGCTTGATGCATATCTTTCTAGCTCTTTCTTTCTTTGTTCAGACATTGTTGAGATATTAGATGAATCTTTTCCTTGCTCTCTAGCCTTTTTGATCTGATCTAGTGCAGTTAGTTCTTTCATTCTTGCAGTCCAAGCAGCTGGATTATTCTCAGGGTCCTCAAAAGGGACTGGTGGCTCATATCTGTTAGAGGGATTGTCTTGAGCAGGCCTGGAAGACATAGTTTCTTTCAACTTGTAGGGAAAAGGACCAGATGTTGTATCAGTTGAAATTTGTCCTCCCCTAGAATATGGGTGTTGCCTGGAGTAACCTTTGGAGTAGACTTGAAGATCTCTTTGATTTCCTCTGTATCCTCCTCTCCTAGAATGAGAATCCCTGGATTGGCCTCCCCTGTTATAGGATCTAGCATGAGGCTGATAGGGGGCCTGACTTCTGGCTGGGGGTTGAGCTGCAGAGCTTCCACCTGCACCTGCATCAGGAGGAGGTGGTGGAGGAAGATGAGAGTGTTGGAATTGGGAGGAACCCTTTTCATATTTTCTCTTCTTTTTCATTGCCTTCAGCTGATTCTTGGAGTACTGCATCCAGTGCTCAGTAATAGGGCAGTCATGTAGAATGTAGTATAGAATATCATTGTTGTCTTTGACCTTGGCAGGAGGTACTCTCTTCATAGCTTTGCTCCTTGCCTTTCTTTTCCTAGCAATGGTAGCAGAAGAGTCATCAGAGTCTGTTCTGTACTCATCACTATCAGAACTCTGGTCATCATAAAGAGCATCTATTTTCTTCATTAAGTCCTTCTTGAGCTGTACAGAAGCAGATAGAGTGGAAGCAGTAACAACAGCAGCAACAACTATAGGCTCTGGAGAGGTGACAGCAGCAGCAACAATCTCACTAACAACAATATCAACAGGAGGAATATCATCAGGAACTGCAGAAGGCTCAAACTCAGGTGCCTCTGACATAAGAAATTCCTTGGAGATTGGCTCAGCAGCAATAACAGAAGTTTCAGCAGCAGTAACAGAAAGTTCATCAGCAGTAGAGGCAACAGCATCAGAAGCAACAACAATGCTTTCTTCAGAAGAGGCAACAGCATACACTGAATTGACAAAGGAGGTGATAATGCTTGGGTCACAGTAAGAGAATGGCACAAGTGCCTTGGATAGATCCTCTGGAGGCTGGACAACAATTATCTCTGGCAGACAGCTGAAATATGCATAATCAAAATTTGAAAGCAAAGACCTGAGGTCTATTGCAAAGATTGCAGCAGGAGGAACTTGTGCTTGAGGCACAACAACAGCAACAAGAGCAGGAGCAGAAGAAGCAGCAATAGCAGCAGCAGATAGGCTCATAAAAACATCAGCAGTAACAGCAGCAGCAGGAAGACTCACTTCATAGGGCATCTCCCCCTGCCTAGATTCAGACAAGGCTGGATCAAGGCACACTGCTGTAGGGGCTGCCTGAGAGAATAGAGAAGAGAGCCTGTCAGAGAGAGCTGCCACTGACAGGTGTAGTGGATCCAAGGATGTCTCCAACAGAAGAGAGAGCCTGGGGGCAAGCAACTCATACAACCTGTCAGCAAGGGCTGGAAGGTCTACTTGCTCAATGGTGACTGGAGCAGAGGTAGAAGATGGAGGAGCAGCTGAGGGTGAGGGTAGAGGAGAGATGGAGAATGGGGGAAGAGATGGCTGAGGAGTTGGTAAGGTGGGTATGGAGGACAGTGGGATGGAAATAGATGGGGTTAATGTGGGTTGGTCAATAATTTCTTGTAGAAGGTCTTGATAGGAAGTGGAGGATGAGGGTAGCTCAGGAGGAGAGGATGGTGAATCATCCATAAAGGAATCATCAATGAGTGTGAAGGATGGAATGGAGGGTGATGAAGTGACATCTGGTGGAGGGTAGGAGAATAATGGATGAAAGTGATCTTCTGGTGTTGGAAGTGTAGGGACTGAAGATGGTGTAGATGTTGGAGAGGGGCTGGATATGATGATGGTGGATGGGGTTGGAATGGTAGATGGTATGGGAAGGGTTGGAATTGGAGGAGGAGGAGGAGGAGAGGCAACAACAGCAGGCAGGTCATCTGCAGGGGCAAAGACCTGTGAGGAAGTGACTCTTAGAGTCCTTGTGCCTGAAGGAGTGCTGGAGGAGGGCCTGCTGGGCTTACTGATTTGTCTGTCCCACTTTCCAAAGAGGGCACAAGACAGTCTCTTGGAAGCATTGATATGGATTCCAGAGGAGACCAGCAAAGCAGGGCACCTGTGCTGCAGAAACACCCCAATGATCCTTCCAAAGTTTACAAAACTTTTGTTGATTTTCTTCTTGATAAGGTCAAAGAAGACTTCTCCCCAATTCAGATTTTTTCTATCTACAAGAGCTCTCATGAGACAGAGCTGATACCTTGAAATTGTATCATGGGCAAAGTGCTTAGCCAGTAGCACTTTCCCAACAACATCTGCCATGAATCTGTATTCCACAGAAAGGTTCCTTTTGAAGAGCTTGCTAGGGTTAGCTTCTGAATGACCCATTCTGGCAAGCAGTTCAGAATACTCTTCTCCAGGCAGGTCAGCAGTATCTTCACCATTTCTCAACTCAAAAACTTCTGAGAGAATTGCTGGGGTTAGAGGTACCTGTGTGCCAGATATGGACCCAACAATGGTGTTGTTATCTTGATTGTGGGCAGTATAGACCCATTCCTTTATCTCATTAGATGCCAGCTTGATCCTTGTGGTCATAATGGCAGTCAGGTTCTGGTCTTTGAATAATCCCAAAATGTCTTGAAAGGCCTGGTCAGTTGTGCTGAAGGATTCCATGTCAATATCGAAACCAGCATCAAACTTCATGGCAGCAAGAACAGCAACAGACACAGCCATGGGTACCTGCAAAAATTCAACAAACAAAACGACCAAGTGCAGAACTGTTTGGAGGGAAAGAAAATTCTTGCAGAGAAATCGAAAGCGCAAAGGAGAACGACGGTGAAAAAAGAATTTTATATTAGGGTTCGACCCAGAATTGGAAAGATCGTTGAACTCAGTTAGACGATCGAGGCTCCTAAAGGAATCTGAAGAGACTTCAACATCGTCGATCTCCGTTCGACGATATTGGAGAGCGTCGAGCTCTATTCGACGATCGTTCAGAGAACAAAATCGTCGAGCGCCGTTCGACGATCGTTGACCGGAAGAGATAGTTCATACTATCTGAGAAACGCTGAACTTAGTTCGATGATTTCGGAAATCGTCGATCTCCGTTCGACGATCTGGGGAAAATCGTCGAGCGCAGTTCAGAGATTAGAAAAACTCTAGACACTAAGAAAAATCAGGATGTTTGCCTAGTCTTGGTCAATTTTTAAGCTTTCAAAATCTTGGATATTATTTAAGACTTCCTCCATCTAACATTCCTAACTGATTTAGGAAGAAGTTGTGTTTCTTTTCATCCAATGGCTTGGTGAAAATATCTCCCCTTTGTAAATCAGTTGGGATATAGTGTAGTTCAATTTTATTCTTTTCAACATTATCCCTTAAGAAATGATGCCTAATCTCTATGTGTTTTGTCCTACTATGGAGGACTGGATTTTGAGCTATGGAAATAGCACTGGTGTTATCACAAAAGATTTTAGACTTCTCTAAGTTGTAGCCATAGTCTAGGAGTTGGTTTTGAATCCACAAGATTTGTGGAAAACAACTGCCTGCAGCCATATATTCAGCTTTAGCAGTTGAAGTTGACACAGAAGTTTGTTTCTTACAAAACCAAGAGACAAGTCTGTCACCGAGGAACTGACAAGTTCCACTGGTGCTTTTCCTGTCAATTCTGCATCCAGCATAATCAGCATCAGAGAATTCAGTTAAATCAAATGCTGAATCTTTTGGATACCAGAGACCTAGATTTGGACAACTTTTAACATACCTGAGAATCCTCTTTACTAGTGTTAGGTGTGACTCTCTAGGGCTTACTTGGAACCTAGCACATATACATGTAGCAAACATTATATTTGGTCTACTAGCTGTAAGATACAGTAAAGAGCCAATCATTGCTCTATATGTTGTCTGATCAATAGGTTTCTCATGTTCATCAGCATCCAATACAGCATTAGTAGGCATGGGTGTTTTCATACAAGATGCTTCAGACATACAAAATTTCTTAACCAATTCATTTGCATACTTGGTTTGAGAAATGAAGATGCCTTCAGCATGCTGTTTGACTTGCAATCCTAGAAAGAAGGATAGCTCACCCATGCTACTCATCTCAAATTTAGAATGCATCAAGTTAGAAAACCTTCTGCACAATTTGGAGTCAGTAGAACCAAAAATAATATCGTCTACATAGATCTGTACTAGTAGGGTATGGGACTTATGAGTTCTAATGAAAAGAGTTTGGTCTACTATACCACTTATAAAACCATTTTCCAAGAGAAAGCACGCTAGGGTCTCATACCATGCTCTAGGAGCTTGCTTGAGACCATATAATGCTTTATTCAATCTAAAAACATGATCAGGATAAGTTGGAGAGATAAAACCTGAAGTTTGTCTGACATATACTTCCTCTTTGATGTCTCCATTTAGAAAAGCACTTTTGACATCCATCTGATATACCTTGAAGCCTTTATGTGCTGCATAAGCTAAGAATATTCTGATGGCTTCCAATCTTGCAACTGGTGCAAAGGTCTGGTCGTAGTCTATTCCTTCTTCTTGAGAGAATCCCTGAGCAACTAGCCTTGCCTTGTTCCTTATGATTACTCCTTGATCATCCAGTTTGTTTCTGAATACCCATTTTGTTCCAACAATGGAATGATCCTTAGGCTTTGGCACTAGTTCCCATACTTTGTTTCTCTCAAATTGATGCAACTCCTCTTGCATTGCAATGATCCAGTGTGGATCTTGCTCTGCATCTTGAATGGACTGAGGTTCAATTTGAGATAGGAAGCAGGTGTGCAACAAGTTTTGGTTGACCTGATTTCTGGTCTGCACACCAGCTGAGATGTCTCCAATTATTTGAGAAATTGGATGGTCTCTTGATGTTACTAAATCAACAGGGGGTGTTGATTGTTCACCAACCTGTGTTGTTGTTTCCTCTTGTGGTACAATAACTGGCTCTTCAAGTTGTTCTTCAATATGTTGAGCACTTTCTTCATCTTCACTGCTTGCATCCCCTTGGGTAACCTGTAGCTTGTTCAAGTCTTCAACTAGAGAATGTTCCTGCAAGGGTTCTATGGTAGAAGAGATCTTCTCCTTGAAAGACATGTTAGTTTCATCAAATGATATATGAACAAATTCCTCAATTTTTAGAGATGATTTATTATAGACCCTATAAGCCTTGCTGATCATGGAGTATCCCAGAAACACTCCTTCATCAGCTTTAGCTTGAAATTTTGCTAAATATTTCTTGTCATTGTTATGAATGTAGCAAATACAACCAAAGACTCTAAAATAATCAACTTTAGGTTTCTTCCCTTTGAGTAATTCATAGGTAGTCTTTCCCTTCAGTTTATGTATCAAACTTCTATTCAGCACATAGTTGGAGGTGTTCATTGCCTCTGCCCAAAAGGATAGAGGAAGGTGAGCATCTGACAACAATGTAGTGGCAGATTCAATAAGGGTTCTATTTTTCCTTTCAGCTACCCCATTTTGTTGAGGAGTTCTAGGAGCTGAGAAAGTATGTCTGATCCCTTCACTCTGACTGAACTCTTGCATAAGAAGAGAATCAAACTCTGTCCCATGATCACTTCTGATCAGGGCAATGTGAGTATTGAACTCAATCTGTATACATTTGAGAAACTCTGTCAGACACTTAAAGTTATCTGACTTCTTCCTTAGAAAGAACACCCAAGTGAATCTAGAGAAGTCATCTACAACTACTAAAGTGTAGGATTTCCCTCCTAGGCTTTGTACTGTGATGGGTCCAAAAAGGTCCATGTGTAACAGATACAATATCCTAGGTGAATCACTCTTATTAAGTGACTTAAAGCTGTTTTTAGTTTGCTTGCCTAATTGACAAGCCCTGCAGAGTCCTTCTTTCTTGTAGGGGCCAGAAGGTAGTCCTCTAACAAGGTTGTCCTTGGATAGCCTAGTAATAGTTCTAAGGTTTAGGTGTCCTAGTCTCTTATGCCATAAAATATTTGGTCTACAGACAGAATTAAATAAGCAAATATCTATATCAGTTAAAAGAAAATCTACTAGATAGATGTTACCTTTCCTTTTACCTGTCAACACAGTTGTGTTGTCCTCTGACTTGATTTTGCATAAGGCTTTGCTGAAGGTCACCTGGTAGCCTTCATCACACAGTTGACTGATGCTAATTAGGTTGTGCTTCAGTCCTTCCACATAAGCTACCTTCCTGAAAGTTACTGATCCAATCTGTACTGCACCATATCCTTTAGTCTGTCCAAAGTTTGAGTCACCAAAGATAACTTTGGGTCCAAGCTTGGCTCTAAAGGAAGTGAGATTGCCCTTGTTCTCTGTCATGTGCTTAGAGCACCCACTATCCAAGTACCATTGCTGGTTAGATGCTGGATAGGTCTTCACCTGCACATAAGATAATTCGTTTGTTTTTGACCCAGTTTACCTTGGGCCTAGGTTGATAACCTTTAAATTCTGAAATGAAAGACATCCCAGGTTGACTCTTATATCCTTCAGGATGATATCTCCTTGGAGGTATAATCCATTCAGTATAAGGGTTAAAGATTTGGGATGAAGGACCCTTAGGATTGGATTTTGATTTGCCCTTGAAAAATTTTCCAGAGCTCTGACCTCTGTTCGACGATCTTGGAGCTGCGTTCGACGATCTTGGGTTAGATCGTCGAGCTCCGTTCGACGGTCGACTATGGGTGAGATCAGGTACTTGAGATCGTCGACCTGCGTTCGACGATTTTGGCTGAGATCGTCGAGCTGTGTTCGGCGATCGTCGATCTCCGTTTGGCGATCGTCGATCTCCGTTCGACGATTTCTGCTGGGACTTAGTTTTCTGGGGCAGATCAGAATTTTTCCTAGCAACCTCTACAACTCCCTTTCCTTTGTCAGAAATGAATTTGATTGGAGTTGTTAGAACTATGGGTTGGCTGGATGAAGCACCCAAGCCCAGTGTACTGTTGAATCTGGAGTTCACTGTGCTTGTGATGTCCATCAACTTGATGCTTCTCCCATTAAGGGATTCTTCAAGCTTCTTGGCCTCAGAGAGCTCACTTTTCAGTGAAGCTATCTGTTCCCTACAGCACTCCAACTCCTGAGAGAGTTTGAGGTTTTCTGACTTTAAAGTATTGTGTTCAGATAATTAATTTCTGAGAGAGATAATTTCTTTCTCAGACTTTAGCAGGTCTAAACACAGTGCTTTAAATTCAAATTTAAAGTCCTCTGAATTAAAATCAAAAGAGCTGATTACCTGATCTTCTTCAGGTTGAGTCTCTGAATCTGACTCTGACTCTTCTTCTTCTGAATTGTGCTGTGAGCATTGATTGCCATCATGCAGAACTCTTTTTCTTCTGCATCATCCTCATCATCACTGGAGCTGGATGAGGCTTCTGACTCTTCTTCAGTCTCACTCCAGGATTCAGCAACAAACCCCTTTCTTGTATGTTTATTTTTGCTTGATGAGGGTTTGCCATTGTCATTCCTCTTGGAATCTTTCTCCTTTCTTATTTCTTTCCTGTCCCTTCTGTCCTTTTTTTGTTCTCTGGACAGTCAGGAACTATGTGCCCTGGTTTCCTGCAACCAAAGCAAATAATGTCTTTATTATTGTTAATGGACTTGTCATACCTTGGCTTATCCTGCTCCTTGTATGATATCCTTCTGAAGTCCTTTCTGGCCATCTTGTAGAATCTTTTGGCCAACAAACTGAGTAGTTCATCATTGCCTGTGACTTTGTCTTCAGGCTGATCTTCAGTTGCTTTGAAGGCTATGGTCTTCTCTTTTCTTGTGGCTGGTGAGACAGCCTTCTGTTCTTCTTCTCTATTTTTGATGAGTAGCTCATAAGATTTGAGCTTACCCAATAGAGCTTCAGTGGTGATTTCATTCAGACTTCTGGCATCCTTAATTGGCCAGATTCTTGAATCCCAAGTGCTAGGGAAGCACATTAGGATCTTGTCATTGAGTTCAGTTAGTGAGATCTCTTTATCCAATGTTCTGAGTTCACTGACAATTAGAATTAGCCTGTTGTACATATCTCCCACTGACTCAGTTTCTCCCTTTTTGAAATTCTCATATTGAGAGATGAGATGAGATCTCCTATCCTTTCTCTCATCAGCCGAGCCTGAGACTATTTCTGAGAGTTTGTCCCAAATTTCCTTTGCTGAATTGCATTCAACCACCTTTTGAAATATGTCATCAGACATTGTCTGGGCCAAGATGTTCATAGCCTTGGCATCAGCTACCTTCCATCTCTTGATATCAGCATCTGTTCCTGATGGAGGCGGAACAACATTTGTACTTGTGTTCTTTGGGGGTCTTGGATACACTGTCAAAACAGAGTTAAAAATATCTTCGTCAATAGAATTCATGTACAGTTTGATCCTTGCTTTCCAAAGTGCAAACTTGGATAGATTGCACACTGGAGGTCTGGTGCTAGCATAATCTTTGTTTTGGGCCATGATTTGTGAAAGCAAAATCTAATAATAGAATACAAAAGAAAGCAGATCTAACTTGGGATCTTTGGGTTCAGGTGTTAGCCTGTACAACCAATCAGGTATGGTATGTTTAACCAACCTCGCTCTGATACCAATTGAAAGTGCAGCTAGATCTGATATACTCTAAAGGGGGGAGTGAATAGAGTATATGGTGCTTTGAAACTTTCTACAACTATTGTTGTAATAAGAGTGAACAGGGAAGCAGTTGAAAATCTAATCACAGAACTAAACTATACAAAAGCTAATCACAGAATAATCAAGGCCAGAAACAAACATAAAGACAAGTAAAACCAGAAGACACAAGGAAATATAGTGGTTCCCCTAAACTTGGGTATATCCACTCTTCTACCACCCTAGGTAGGAATCCACTATAGGATGAGTTGATCAGGTGTCCTGAGCACCAATGAGCTTTTGATAAGGTGCTCAAAAACCAAACAGATTTTTTGATCAGGTGTCTTGCCACCAATGAGCTTTTGACAAGGTGCTCAAAAACCAAACTCAAACTTTTGAAGGGAGCTTGAGAAACCCTTTACAGAGAGGGGGTGAGAGAGTGATGGAAGTCTTCTCTTTCTCAAACAACTGAGAAGACTATGTGGATTGTTGATGTCAAAGCTCCCCATGAATCCTTGAGATCTTCAGGAAAAGAAGCTTTTCTGAGGGTGATAGACCTTCAAAGATTGAACTCCAGCAATAGATGATTTCAGCAATAGCTGAAATGTTGAGTGTCTAGAGTCTTGAAATATGTTGGCCTTGAACACTTGAAAACTAGAGAGGTCTGAAGATTTCAGAAAAGGTTGATCTCCTTGGATGAGTGTTCTTGAGAATTCTTTGAGACAGAATATTTTGTTGAAGATTACTGATCTGTCTATGTGTGTCTGTAATCTGTATGTCTCTCTGTAACCTTGTCTCTGAGATTCAAAAAATTCTCTTTTCTTTTATTCTCTAATACTGAACAAAACATTCTCTGAGAATAATAGCCGTTGGTATGTGTTGAAGTATTAGACCGGGCGGCTTAGCGGTCTGATCCAGCGGTTTGTTGACTGGGCGGCTTAGCGGTTTGATCCAGCGATTTGTTGACCGAGCGGTCTGGCGGTCTCACTCTGAAGCCTGGAGACCGGGCGGTCTATCGGTCTACCATCGCGGCCTGTTCTATCCTGCTGGAGTTGCCGAGCGGTTAACCCATCTGTCTAACCGCGCGGCCTGTGCGGTCTCCTTTATTCTAGCCGCTCAGTACTGTAAATGTTTAGTCCCACATTGTTTGTATACTCTCTCTCTTATCTCCTCCATTCTATATAAGGGAGGTCATACCTTTGTAAATGTTATCTTTTTTGGATAATAAAATTTCAATTATTCAAAAGTTTATCCATTTGTTTTCTCTTTTTCACTACTTTCTAACATGGTATCAGAGGACACGGTCATTTCCTCCTGATTCTGTGCGCTCTCTGTTGTTAGCGGCTTGTTTTCCGCTTTCTGTGACTGTCTCGCGGCTTGCCTTCTCTTCTGTCCGCTGCCCTGTTCGCGCGGCTTGTTTCTATCCGCTGCCCTGTTCGCGCGGCTTGCTTCTTCTTGGTTCTCTTCTCCTACTGCTATTCGTCACGGCGACCTGTTTCCTTGTCGCCGTGCTCCTTGTTCTTTCTTGCCTCTCCGACTTCCTAGTCGTTGCGGCCTGTTTCTGTTCTCCCGACCAGCGACTTGTTGTAGCCGCTGCTTCTTGCCTCCTCCTCTCTTCTGTTCGCTCGGCCTTTTCAGTCCGCGCGACCTCTTCCCCGCTGTGCCTTTGACCTCTTTCTAGCCGCTACTGTTCGCGCGGCTTCTTCTTTTTCTAACCGCTGCGGTTTTCTTGCTGGGTTCTATGACTACCTCCGGTCTCACCACTACTCCTGCAGCTCCTTCTCCTCCTCCTTCGGGCAACCTTGGCACCCTTTCCAAGCTTGTTGGCTCCAACTATCCCGATTGGAGTGTTTCTTTCACTTTTCTCCTTCGTTCTCAACGCAAGCGTCATCACCTCACCGATGACCCTCCTCCTCGCACCTCTCCTGAGTTTGATGACTGGGATGCGAGTGATGCTCTTGTCCGCACCTGGCTGGCCAACAGCCTTTCTGATGAGTGCCTTACCGTCATTCGCCATGATGAGACGGTCAAGGCCGCCTGGCTTCACCTCGCTGCTCTTTATTCTAAGGGGGGGCCAGACGTCCCGCATTTATACTCTATATGCGGACCTCTTCGCCCGCCCTTCCATGTCACCGGCTGCGGCTTATCAGCAGGTTCAGGCTCTTGGTGCTGAAATCCTCCAGAATCGCCCGTTCTCCGCGGACTTGGCCGAACAACACAAACACTTCCAGGAACTCCTGGTTGTTTGTTATCTTCTTCGTCTTCCCGACTCTTATGATATGATCCGCCAACAGATCTTGGGTGAGGCGGAATCTCCTACTTTGGATGCCACTGCGGCTCGCATTGCCGCTGTTACTTCGCTACTCCAGCGGCCTCTGTTGGCCTCCCCCCCTTCCCAGGACTCCTTTGCTCACCAAGCTCAGAGGGGGGGCCCTAGTAGCCGCGGCCCCTCTGGCGGACGGGGTTCATCCCGGTTCCTCTGCTCTCACTATGGTCGTACTGGCCATACTGTTGACCGCTGCTGGAAGAAACATCCTCATCTTCGCCCTTCCGGTGATGCTCCTTCTTCGGCCTCCGCCTCTTCTCGGTCGTCTGCCTCTGTGGCCACGACGTCAGGTAGTGCCCACGTCGTTACCCAAGGTAAATGGCTGATTGACTCCGGTGCTACAAATCATATGACGGACAACCATCATTGCTTCTCCCGTCTTGAGGCACATGACCGCTTACCCCCGGTTCGTATGGCGGATGGTTCACCGTCCCCGGTTCATGGGACGGGCATGGTGCAACTCACCCCATCGCTTTGCTTGGAGGATACCCTCTATGTCCCGAAGTTCCCGTGCAATTTGTTATCCGTTACTACTTTATGCCGACAACTTCAGTGCTCCGTCTTATTCACTCCCACTACTTGTTCTTTTCAGGACCCGAGGACCCAGCAGACGATTTCTACTGGGACTGAGAGCGGCGGCCTCTACTTCCTCGACGATGTTTCCGCTCTGTCTGCCTACTCCTCCTCCACAGATCTCCTTCAGTGGCATCTTCGTCTTGGACATCCTCCTCCTCGGCTTCTTCGCCAGCTTCTGCCCCACTTACCTCCTACCAGTTCTCCGCTCAACTGTGGTGCGTGTCAGCTTGGCAAACATCATCGCTCCTCCTTCCCACCGAAGCAAGGCCGTAGCTCCTCTCGCATGTTTGATCTTATTCATTCTGATGTATGGGGTCCTGCTCCAACCCTCACTGTTGGTCGGGGCAGTTCCTATTTTGTCACTTTTATCGATGATTTTTCTCGCTGTACCTGGGTGTATCTGTTAAAAGATCGCTCTGAACTCTTTTCTGTTTGGCAATCATTTTACTTTATGATTCAGACTCAATTTGCTATTTCTATTAAAGTCTTACGTTCTGATAATGCCAAGGAATACCTGACTCATGAGTTCTCCGCGTTCTTTCACCAACATGGCCTGCTTCATCAAACGACTTGTGTTTACACCTCCCAGCAGAATGGGGTGGCGGAGCGTAAAAACCGTCACCTGCTTGATGTTGCTCGTACTCTCATGACGCAGATGCACGTCCCTCGCTCCTACTGGGGCTACACTGTGCTCCTCGCCTGCTATCTCATCAATCGCCTTCCCTCCACGGTTCTCCACGGCCAGACTCTCTTCTCCCTTCTCTACCCTCACAAGGAACCTTTTCCTCTTCCTCTCCGTGTCTTTGGCTGTACGGCCTTTGTTCACGCTCCCTCCGCTACCCGCGACAAGCTTTCCCCCCGTTCCACCAAGTGTGTCTTTTTGGGGTACTCTACCACTCAAAAAGGCTATTGCTGCTTTGACCCCCTTCTCCGCAAGCAGTTTATCTCCGCAGATGTGACTTTTTTCGAGAATGCTTCCTATTTCTCTTCTCCCTCTTCTCTTCCTTCTGATATCTCCGTTCCTTCCACACCTCTCGACGTTTTCCCACCTTCGTCTCCTCCTCCACCGACTCCTTCCCAGTCCGTCTCCCCACCCACCCCTCCACCCTCCTCTCCGCTGCCGTCTCTCTCTAGTCCCGGGCCAGCCTTCTCCGCCACGGACGCTACGGTCGCTGACGCTCCCGTCGCTGACGCTCCCGTTGACCTGGATGTTCCCATTGACCTTCGCAAAGGGGTGCGGGCGTGTACTCATCACCCGCTTACGGCTGTTGTTTCCTATGATCGGCTTTCTCCTACTCGCAGGTGTTTTGCCTTGGCTATATCTGCTACTTCTACTCCCCGCACCTACCAGGAGGCTCTTGCTCTCCCTCATTGGAAGTCTGCCATGGATGAGGAGATGGCTACTCTTACTGAACGGGGTACCTGGACCCTGGTTCCTCCTCCCGTGGGCACTGATGTGGTTGGCTGTCGCTGGGTCTTCGTTGTGAAGTTTCACCCCGACGGCACTGTGGATCGCTACAAAGCCCGGCTGGTGGCCAAGGGCTTCACTCAGACTTACGATGTTGATTACTTTGATACCTTTTCTACGGTTGCTCGCCTCAGCACCATCCGGGTTCTCCTTTCTGTGGCTGTTAACCGGGCTTGGGCTATTTCCCAGCTTGATGTGAAGAATGCCTTTCTCTATGGCGATCTTCAGGAGGACGTCTATATGGAGCAACCTCCTGGGTATGTTGCTCAGGGGGAGACACGTGTATGTCATTTGAAGAAGGCCATTTATGGCCTAAAGCAGAGCCCTCGGGCATGGTTCGACAAATTCAGTGGTATTGTGGCTACCATCGGCTTTCAAAGGAGTTCGGCCGATCACTCCTTATTCATTCGCAAAACGGCCTCGGGACTGGTGGTTTTGGCCGTATATGTGGATGATATTCTTCTTACTGGCGATGACCGAGATGGGGTGGCCTTGACGAAGAAGCACCTCCGTCAGCACTTGGTCACGAAGGATATGGGCTCCCCGAAATACTTTTTGGGGATAGAAATCTCTCGAAAACTTGACTCCTTGGTTCTCTCTCAACGGAAGTATGCCCTTGATCTTCTACGAGAAGCAGGATTGACAGGTGCCAAACCAGCTCGTTTTCCCATGGCTATTGGAGAAGACAAAACGTGGACGGATGACTCGCCTCTTCTATCTGATGTCACAAGGTACAGACGTTTGGTAGGCAAACTCATCTATCTCACGGTGACTAGACCCGACATTGCCTATGCTGTAGGCAAGGTCAGTCAGTTTATGCAAGCTCCCAGGGAGTGCCATCTTCAGTCCGCCCTGAAGATTTTAGAGTATATCAAAGCAGCACCAGGCAGAGGGTTACTCTTTCAGAAGAATGATCATCTGAGGGTTGAGGCCTACTCAGATTCAAGTTACGCGGATGACAAAGGCGATCGTAAATCCACATCATGTTTTTGTACCTTTGTTGGAGGTAATCTCGTGAGTTGGAAGAGCAAGAAACAGTCTGTTGTCTCCAGATCCAGTGCCGAAGCCGAATACCGGAGTATGGCATCAACCACGTATGAGTTAAAGTGGTTGCGGGCTCTCATGCTTGACCTGGGCGAGGTATATGACTGTCCTCTCCCTATGTTCTGTGACAACAAGGCCGCTATACACATATCCAGAAATCCGGTCTTCCATGAGAGAACAAAGCATATAGAGGTTGACTGTCACTTCATTCGGGAAGAGATTTTGAAGAAACAGATTTGTACTCCTTTTGTCACCTCTGACAAGGAATTGTCAGATATCTTCACCAAGCCGGTTTCTACTTCCTTCTTCCGCATTTGTGACAAGCTGGGCATGGTTGATATCTATGCTCCAGCTTGAGGGGAAGTGTTGAAGTATTAGACCGGGCGGCTTAGCGGTCTGATCCAGCAGTTTGTTGACCGGGCGGCTTAGCGGTCTAATCCAGCGGTTTGTTGACCGAGCGGTCTGGCGGTCTCACTCTGAAGCCTGGAGACCGGGCGGTCTATCGGTCTACCATCGCGGCCTGTTCTATCCTGCTGGAGTTGCCAAGCGGTTAACCCATCTGTCTAACCGCGCGGCCTGTGCGGTCTCCTTTATTCTAGCCGCTCAGTACTGTAAATGTTTAGTCCCACATTGTTTGTATACTCTGTCTCTTATCTCCTCCATTCTATATAAGGGAGGTCATACCTTTGTAAATGTTATCTTTTTTGGATAATAAAATTTCAATTATTCAAAAGTTTATCCGTTTGTTTTCTCTTTTTCACTACTTTCTAACAGTATGCATTAATTGCATCCTTAATTGCAAAATCTCTTCTGAAGGAAAGTCCATATAATTATTCCTTGAAAACCCCTTGAAACTTGGTCCAGAAATAAATAAAAATGGCTAGGAAATCCTCAGAATTAATTGCAGAATAACTCCTTAACTGATTTGAATTTGAATCTAGAAACATCCTTGAAGTTATCTGAAAACATCGAACTGAGCTCTCCCATCGTCGAACTGAGCTCAGCGATCTGGAAATATACAGCAGCAAAATATCGTCGATCTGAGCTCAAAGATCATCGAACTGAGCTCAGAGATAGAAATCCAAACCTGAGTCAAGATCGTCGACCTGAGCTCACCGATCGTCGAATGGAGCTCGACGATATGATAAAGTTGAGCTCAGCGATCGTCGAACGGAGTTCGACGATCTGTCGAAGTTGAGCTAGACGATCGTCGATCGGAGTTCGACGAATCGTCGTGCTGAGCTCGACGATATGACTTGGTCTCTAGACAGAAAATCCTGGTCTCCAGGGCAGCTTCCAAACCTAGACTTCTAACCCTTAGAATCAATTCTAATTGACCTATTGAACTATACAGGAGGTCAAGCATTGATTCCTAGAGACATAGTGATCCTGACCCAAATTAGTAATAGGGTGTTCCAACAAAGATTACCTTTTGCCCCTCCTCTATTTCAATCGTTGTCAATACTCTCTTGACACACGAAAGCTAGCCCTCTTCCTGCATTGGGAATCCTCCACCTGTGAACGTAGGAGGACTAAAACTCATAAAATGTTTCAGTTTCCTTTCAGTAGCTCGCCTTTCAACCAATGCATCAACATGCACTTGCTTAATAGCTATAGGCTCATTTGCACCAACCCACACTGGTACCATTGCAGGCCGCGCCTGCCCAGTCGGTTGTGCATTTATCATAGCAAACACTGCCTCAACAACTAAGCGAATCATTTCCGCAGAAAGGTGAAGTGTAGGCACATCAGTTGGTGCCACACTCTCCACAGAATATTAGTGTTCATACTGCTACGCATTACTTCGAGTCACCTATAATTTTAAACGACACAAATCAGCGACTACTCATACATCCAATAATGATCAATAGGAACAAGCAGATTCCTCAAATATGTGTATTTTCATTCCTAAGTGGACATTCTTGAGTTCAAATTATTATAACGGCAAGCACATACACGTGCTCACCACCCCGCAAAAGAATTCGACCACGAATTCGCAGAAGGAAGGCCAGGACAAGCCTCTGATACAAAATTATAACGTCTCTATCCATCACGTAGAATATAACAGAAGGTCCGGCCGGGGCCCTATGCCATATGCCACAGACAGTCAGCGGAGTTACATGTGAATATCAAAACTACCAAACGAATCCTAACTCAAAGCATTCTAGCAGAAGTTTCAAGGGCTATTAGAACTCAAGTAACAAAGAATTTCCACCAATATGCCACATAGGAATGTTATACAAAATACACCAAAAAGTATGGCCTTAGGCCTCACAATTGTTCTTCATAAATGTGGTTTACAAACATCGGCACATAGGCCGACCACACATGAAAACAATAAAGGCTCTTCATTTGGCCTTCGAGGGCCGGCATAACATCAAAAAGGCTAAAACCTGCTATTTTCCGCTCGGCACTCCAACACATGTACAGGGACATTCCACCATAAAGGTGGCAAATAAGGCGATGATCAGCTTTAGCAAATCAATTTATAACGACCTTACCCCATTTTCGAGACAGCGGTATTCCTTCCCTGCAAGTACAACATTCATATATAGATATATCACATGAAGGGACAACTTAAGCACCATTCAATATATCACAAATGTATGAATCAACTGTCAAATGTTTCGTGCACTCATAGCATATTATCGGTGTACTAGAAATGCCCAACCCCACCACCGTCCAAAAATCTCGGACTTGACAGTCAACATTGAGCATTTTAGCCTAGCACATAACCACATTACAACCACGACTCTCCCACTATGCCAACGGTAAGTGTCATGTACTTTAGGTCTCTTTAACCGAACCACATAGAGCGGGTACAGTTCAACACTCTCTCGTTATTCAAATAACCATGCCATCGCCGAAAGCTAAAGCCTTCATGGCCAATCTACATGACGCGGGTCAGCCTCCCCTTTCCCGCAATTCAAAACATAACCAACGTTATGTACAATGGCTCTCAAGACCATCAAAGCTTTGCACCCAGGCTTACATCTCACCTGCTAGCCCCACGGTCTCCACGAGACAGGATTCACAAGCACAATGTTATCTGGGAGCTACCACCAGCGGTAACACTATCGCCTAGCATTAAATAACAAAACTCCTTTTTTGTCTCCAAACGCAGCCGCAACTGGAACATCTTTCCAGAAAAACTTGCAGCATCCCGCAGTGCCAGAAACTAGACTTTCACAGTATATATATAGCTCACCAAGAGCTATCTCCAGCACAACCATGGTTTCTCTGGGTATTTTCCTGGAGTGTATCTCCAGTACTTCCTGCTACTCCAATTCACAGGCACAACCCCTCAGACTCCGTGAACGACATGTTTATACTAGGAGTCTTCTTCGTCACGCAAATTAAAACATCACCAATCCAGACCAACCTGTCTGGATGGACTTCACACAACATGCTTATTCCGTAGTGGGATTTCCGAATTCTATATGCAAGACTACCCGAGGATATCACGTATTAACCCATTGGAATTCCCTTCACTCTCCACCTTTTTGGTGGGGGATTCCATGCACATGCAAAATTAGGATTTCACTTGTCAAAGAAGGAAGATTGTTACCCTTGTAGATCATTTTAGAGCCATGACCACGTCTTCTATCCAGATGGAAAGGATCGCCTCGCTTTCCTCTTCACGGTTCTTGAGTCAGTTCTTAATTCCGACCGCGGGATCTCCTTCACCAAGCTTCCAAAGCTCAGCCTCCAGCCTCTCTTCTTCCTTTCTTTCAAGAACTTGATGAGAAGGATGAGAGAGATTGAAAGAAGTGAAAACAAGAAAACAATCTCATCCATAGCCTTTATCTGAAAGCTAACGCTACATGGTAACTCCTACTGCCGCGCGGTATCATAATCGGTTGCCGCTTAGCCTGATCGGCATCGCGCTATCGCTCAAAACCGCCTTAGCCTTACTGACACGTGGCCTGCTACCGCCGACGTTACCTCACTACCGCCGGGCGGTACCGTCTTAAATTCGGCTATCACCGCGTGATATCTCACTACCGCCCTATGGTAGTCTCTCAACGATTCGATTTGTCGGGTGCGTTGAGTTCGTCGAGTGGTATCGCCGCGTGATACCTTTCTACTGCTCTGCGGTACATACCTGAGACGAAGATTGATTTAATTCAGCTGGATACCGTCGGCGTTAACACTACCGCCTGGCGGTAACTTTCAAAAATAAATCCTTCCCTTTTCAGGAATTTTGTGGCATTACAAAATGTTACGTGAAACTATCTCGGCCAACATGACAACTCTAGCAAATTTTTCATTCTTCTATGTCAGGGGCGCAACCGCAACATTAAACCTACTAAATAAATAAAACTTAACAAACAATTTATTAATTAAAATAGAAATAATATTTACAAATTTAGATTAAATTATACTAAATATCATAATACAAATACGTATAAATCCCACTCATCAACAACAATAAAAGCTGTTGTTGTGAGTATTTTGGCAAAATTTGGCTCCATGGTTGAATCATTAAAGGTGATTCAAATGATTAAACTAGACATTTCCAAAATAAATTTCTGCACTCAATGTTTTGACTGGTGTGATTTTTTGCAGCCTCGCATATTTGTCTTTTGAGACGTTGCCTATCAACAATGAATGGTTCAGGTGGTGAAACTGATATAGATGGGAAAGAGTTCCTCTTTGGTGCATTGGATATACCACTAGTCAATTTGGAAGCAAGTTTGCAAAACTATGTATGTGCTTCTTAACACAGATTATCTTGTTTAATTTTCTTTTTATTGTTAATTCTATTTGCAGGAGTCTTGTGGGGTATTTGGAGTCCAGTGTTTTTTAAAAATTTCTAGCAGTGTCTTTGATGTATATTGGGGACTTCTGATGCATTAAGATACTTTTTATATGCTTTTGGCAATGCCACAACTTTTTAGCATTGAAATTTTACTTTCAAAATTTTATTAGTTCAGTTCTAGATCCTGAAATTTTGTGGTGTGTGCATTGATCTCTGATTATTTGCGGTTCCAGTTTTTTCATAGTTCTTTGATCCTGAAAAAATTATCTTCTTATATCTTTTTCATGGTTCTAGTTTTCTTTGGATTGATTTGATGTACAATCCAGTGATAAAAATTATCATCATGCATTAGAAGATAGAATTCTGTAATAGAAAGTTGGACATTTAGGAAGGATAAATCCATCTATTAATTATTCATATTTTGAACTTATATTATTTATATTAGAGTCTTTGATGTTGATGATTATGGTTGCTGATTTTACACTTATAGTTTGTTTTGAAGTGATGTTGTTATATGACTTAGAAATGTTATTAACCTCAAATCTTAGCCTATTTAGATAGAAAATAAATTGTTCTATCTAGCATCTATTGTGAAGGTAAGGAGAAGATCAAGCAAATTTGATAAAAAGAGAACTGAGCTAGTGATGGGTTTGGGAACCAAAGCATGTGCACTTCTAATTCATTGCAAGTCCATAAAGTTGAGACTCATCCAAAGTGTATTTCTCAACCCACGTATCAAGCGACACATCACTTGAAGATGATTTGCGGGGTTAGACAATGATTTTTTGTATACTCGAAGGGTAATTTGCATTGAAGAGTTCATAATTGCCATATTGCTAGTTGTTTCAGATAATTTCAACTAACATTTTTGAAGAGTTTTACACTAGAATTGTGAAGAACATTGAAAAGTTGGCAAGTTATCATCTTCTCATAATTTCTTGTTTTGTTTGATATGTTTTGCACACTTTAATTATGCCAATCAAGCTTTCTACATCTCTTAGGTGCTTCATAAATATCTGGAGTGTCAGGAAAGGAAGAAGAAGGCACTTGATGAGCAACTTGATTTTCTTTTAGGCCAAACAGAAAGGTATTTTCCATTAACTTAATTTTTTTTACTTTTTGCTAATTGATGTGGGGGAACTACTTTCTCTTATTAATTTTATTTGAATCAGGTATTCCACAATGCTCATAGAAAACCTCGTGCCTACTCCTTTTACTCATAGACCAGTAGACTCGAGGCCTTAACAATTAGGCTTCATTTGGTTCGGCGGTCGCGGATCGATCCGGCGGGTGGAACCGGAGTGTTCAAATCGGAGGGGGGAGGTGGCTTCTCCAAACGGAGCTTTTTGGGACGTTTCTCAAGGCGGGCGGGCGGAAACAGAGCAAACGCCGTCGGAGGTTCATTTGTTTACCCGTCTTCCGGCGATGTTTGCCCCAAACGGAGCGGCAAAACGCCTAACCAAAAAGAGCCTTAGTAGATGCGGATGCATGAGAGTATTTCATTTGAGTGCTTGGGTTGGCATAACATATGCAGTTACTCTATGGTTCTTTTAATGAGTTGCTGAAGTAGAAAATATTTTCTTTATTCTTTTCAATTGCTGCAGCAGTGAACTTCACTACAATTCTTTTCATTTTCTGTATTCTTTTCATTGGATCTCCCCTTATTGATGCGCTTCTTAGCTTATATTTCCGTCATCCTTCTCGCATTACTTAGCAATTGCAATATTAGTATTGTTGAATTTTGTGAAGTGGAAGTGGTTGATGGGACAGACCGGACGGCCTGGGCAGACAGCTTTGGCGGACTAGGAGGACTGGGCAGACTGTGATGTGCGGCCTGGTGGAAGGTCTAGTGGGAAGCCGTCTGTCTTCTGAGCGGGTTGTTGCATGGAGTCCGCGGACTATGCGGCCTGGTGTCTGCGGATAGGGCGTTTGCTGATTGGCTTTGCCAAGTAGCGGCCTGAGCGGATAGAGGCTTGCGGACTGATGCTTTGCTCAGTGGCCGTTGTGCAAGCTTGTGCTGTTTGGCGGTTTGGCTCGTGTCCGCGGGAAGCTTGCGGACTGGTGTGTTCGCGGTGTGGGCTATTGCGGACTGGGCTTAGAGTTTGGCTGAGGCCTTGTCGAGCTCTGGTGGCACAGCAGGTGCTTTGCTGTGGAGGTCTTTGGCGGACTGGATTATGGAGTCCGGGAGATGGCTGCTGCGATGGGGCAGGAGTGCGAGGTGCTTGCGGACTGCTGGCGGTCTGTGCTAAGGTGTTTGGCGGACGGGAGTTTGTGTCCGCCATGCTCGCATTGGCCTTTGATGGTTTTTTGGACTTGGTCACACTCTGTGCCAAGACCATGGTGTCCGCCGTATCCGCCAAGTCCGCTGTGACCGAGCGGACTGTTGCTGTCTGCCTTTGGTCGTGGATTTGTGGCGGATTGAGGCTTGAGTCTTGCAGACTGCCTCGGGTTGGTGCGGACAGCCATTGAAGGGGGTTGCTGTCCTGCAGTGGTTGGAAGCTTTGCGGGCTGATGCCTTGTCCGCATAGCTTGGGCGGACTGGAGAGGGTTCGCCAATGTTGCCTTGCTCCTGGTGATTTTCCTTGGTATCCGGCTAAGTCCTTGCGGACTTGGCGGACGGTGTTTTTGCTATCGCGCGGGCTAGGGCGGTGTCGCTATCTCTAGGGCGGTGACCACACTCCTCACCTCGCCTATAAATAGGACCCCCCTGGCACATCTACAGTAACTTGAGTGAACAGTAAGTTGGGTTGGGCAAGGAGCTGCGGTCTGAGTTTGTCTGTCAGCGCGGATTGATTCAGTGCTGACGTTTGCTGTGTGCAGGTCGCGCGGTTAGCTTCAAGGAGCCAGGAGTTTGGCTTTGACTTCGGTCAAGTACTTGGAAGTGTGCGGTCTCTGCGGATTCAGCAGGAGGTCGCTCTGCGGCTTGTCAGCTCTGTTTCATCTTTGCCAGCTTCAATAACCTGTCCGTCGGCTTCAGCCGGGTAGGGGGTGTTCCTCAGTTCAGCTTCAGCAGGAGACGAATAACGGTGTGTCCGCGCGGCCTCGCGGCTTCGGCGGACTCCGTGGCTATTCGGCGGATTGCAGCTAAGTTCGGGCGATCTCAGCGGACTCGGCGACCTCGGCGGTCTCGGCGGACTCCGGTGCTGTCCGCCCGGCTTGTTTTTTGGTGCTTTCTGTTTACAGCTGTTATACTAGCGAAATCATGTCTCGCTATGTATGTCTCGTATTGTAAAGAAGTGAATGAATAAAGACCTGCTTGTGCTTCCATTGTTTGTTGGGATTAACCTTTGTTCCTCGGTTTTCCGCTGGTTCAACGTGAGAACTGGGTAGTTCCGAAGATATTAATTTGGCGTTTGGGCTATCTTGCTGACCACGTTGAGAAAATTTAACATGGTATCAGAGGGAGGTTCAGTTGCGTGAGCGGAAGTCAGCCAGTGTTGTTACTCAGTGATTGAGTGGTGAACAACCTGTGTTGTTGCTCGGAGCTTCTGAAAGGTTGCCAACAGGTGTTGCAATGGAAGGGAGCTTTGCAAGAGGTCGGGACATTGAACTCTTAACGCCGACTAACTTCAAGAAGTGGAAGTCGTGCATGAAGAGTTATCTTCTTGGCGAGGAGCTGTGGGAAGTCGTCGGTGGTGACGACAGGCAGGAAGTCACGGCTGCGTTCGGTACTGCTGAGCAGGTTAGGCTCTGGAGAAGAACAAATTCTAAGGCAGAGTTCACTCTGAAGAGAGCCGTGTCTCCGGAACTATTTGATCACATCGTTGGATGTGAGTCAACTGCTGATATTTGGACAACCATTGATGAGTTGTTCAATAGGAAGAATGTGGCGCGGCTTCAGTTCTTGGAGAATGAGTTGGCCAGGGCAACTCAGGGAGACCTTTCCATCTCCAAGTACTTCTTAAAGATGAAGAGCTTGTGTGCTGAGCTGTCGGCACTGGATCCTGATGAGCCTATCTCTGAGGCAAAGATGAAAAGGCACATTATCCGCGGCTTGCGGAAGGAGTATGTGGCCTTTGTAACATCTGTTCAAGGGTGGGCTACTCAGCCGTCTTTGCTGGAGCTGGAGAATCTGCTTGCATCGCAGGAGAGCTTGGCAAGGCAGATGGCTGGAGTGAATCTGAATCAGGAAGGCAGCGAAGCTCTCTTCTCAGGCAAGAAGAAAGGATGGGAAGGGAAGAAGAAGGTGCAGGTCGTTGGTGAGAAGGAGACTTCAACTTCATATCCGCCGGAGAGGAGCAATGCTCCTAAGGACTGGAAGAAGAACCTGAAGTGCTACCGGTGTCATCAGCGAGGGCACTTCAAGTGGGACTGCAAGGTTAAACTGCAGCCTGGGCATGCTGCGGGAAAGAAGGAAGCTTGCTCGAGAAGTGAAGAAGCAGAATGGGGCGGAGCCTTTATGACGGGCACTTGTGTCCGGGCCTTGTCCGCTGAGGACTTCAACGGCGAGTGGATCGTGGACTCCGGGTGTGGTCATCACCTCACCGGAGACAAATCAAAGTTCACCTCCATGCAGTCTTACTCAGGTAATGAAGCTATTATCACTGCTGATAATACTGTTTATGCAGTAGAGAAAGAGGGGGTCGTGTCTTTGGGTAGTGATCCGGGGCCACTCATGTTAAGGAGTGTGTATCACATGCCGGTCATGAAGAAAAACCTCTTCTCGGTGACCAATGCGATGGATGCTGGTTATCACGTTCTGTTTGGGCCAACAGACGTGAGGTTCCTTCGCAACGTATCAGCAGTGAAGGCTGATGTTGCTCATGTAGGGAGGAGGGTGAAGAACTTGTTTGTTCTTGCCACCAATTCTTATGTTGATAGGATGAGGGCCAATGATAGCGCTGCTATCTGGCATGAGAGGCTGAGGCATGTTGGCATGGACAAGCTGAAGGCGATGGCGAGTAGAAGTCTGGTGAAGGGGTTGTCGATGTTGTCCTCCTTTGGTGATGAGCATGTTTGCGCGGGCTGTCAATACGGTAAGACACATCGCCTTCCGTTTGATAAATCACAAACAAGGAGCAAGAAACCATTGGAGTGCATTCATGGCGACCTGATGGGACCGACGGTTACTGCCAGCCTTGGTGGAAGCAAATTCATGCTTGTCTTGGTTGATGACTACTCAAGGTATACTTGGGTGTACTTCTTAAAGGAGAAGTCGGAAGCATTTCGTTTGTTTGCGGATTAAGAAGCTTAGAACTGATAACGGGGGTGAATTTGTTTCCTCCGAGTTTTCTAACTTCTGCAGGAAGCACGAGATCCAACGAGAGCTGACTTGTGCTCACATTCCACAACAAAATGAGGTAGCGGAGCGGAAGATCCGTCATCTGACGGAGACCTGCAAATGCTGGCTTCATGCGAAAGATATCCCAAGGTCCTTTTGGGCGGAGGGGATGTCTTGTGCTGCTTATGTTATCAACCGGATGCCACTCAGCCCTATCAACATGAAGACTCCTATTGAGCTGTTGCTGAAGAAGAAGCCGAGTGTTGGACACCTTCGGGTGTTCGGTTCAACTTGCTACGTGCATGTCCCTGATGCTTCACGGACAAAGCTGGATGTGAAGACAAGGAAGCTTGTCTTTGTTGGCTACGATGAGCGGAAGAAGGGATGGAAATGCATGGACCCTGTAACGAAAAAGTTCGTGGTGTCAAGAGACGTTGTCTTTGACGAGTTGACGTCATATGGAGGTGGCTAGATTGAGCTAACCGGAAGTAGCAAGGTTGATGAAGCACCGGTGGCGGCTGCTGAAGGCTTGGAAGAGGAGCTTGCTGTTTCACCAGCAGCTCCTGTTGCTTCTAACTCTGAGGCTGAGCCTTCTGGCTCAGGAAGCAGGGGGAGCACTGCTCAATGCTTGCCCCGGGTAGGAGTGGAGCCCGAAGAAGCAACGGAAGCAGTGAGCAAGGAGCCGACCCTTCGGAGATCGAAGAGGGTGGTTAAGCCACCGGCTCGGTACTGTGATGGGAATGCAGTGAGCATTGTCTCCTGCTTCTTTGCAGGTCCTCTGGATGAGCGAGAGTCTGCAAACTTCAACGAGGCCACTGGAGTGAAGGATTGGGAAGGTGCCATGAAAGAAGAGATTGATGCTTTGAAGAAGAATGAAACCTGGGACCTTGTGCCTAAGGTTGATGACATTACTCCGGTTACTTGCAAGTGGGTGTACAAGTTGAAGAAGAAGGCTGATGGGAGCATTGATCGATTCAAGGCTCGCCTGGTCGCTAGAGGATTTTCACAGCAGTATGGAGAAGACTATGAGGAGACATTCAGTCCAGTTGCGAAGATGACTTCAGTAAGAGTGGTGATCGCCTTGGCTGCTAGTAAGGGATGGAGGTTGTGGCAACTCGATGTGAAGAATGACTTTCTTTACGGAGAGATTAACAAGGATATCTTCATGGATCAGCCGCTTGGTTTTGTCTCTGAAAAGCATCCAGACTATGTCTGTAAACTCAGGAAGGCTCTCTATGGGTTGAAGCAAGCTCCTAGAGCGTGGTATGGGAAGATTGCAGAGTACTTGCAATTCTGTGGATACCTTGCTTCCAACTCGGATTCAAGCTTGTTCGTCAAGAAGAAGGGGGCGCTACAAGTCTTGGTCCTACTGTATGTGGATGACATGATCATCACAGGGAACTCGGAGGGGGAAGTAGCAAGGCTCAGGGCTGAGCTTGCTATACGCTTCGAGATGAAAGACTTGGGAGAGTTGCATCACTTTCTCGGTCTTGAAGTGGAGAGGAAGGAGTGCGGGGTTCTCATTTGCCAGAAAGGGTATGCTGATCACATTGTGAAGCGGTTTGGCATGGGCGAAGGGAAGAAGTGCTCTACTCCACTGGAACCTGGGCTGAAGCTTCGACGAGATGAGGGAAGGGTTCTTCATGATCCCTTGATGTTAAGGGCTCTTGTTGGGAGCTTGATTTACCTGACGATTACAAGGCCAGACATTGCTTATGCTGTTGGCCGAGTAAGTCGGTATATGGCTGAACCAAGGCAATCTCATCTAGTGGCGGCGAAGGGTATTCTGAAGTATGTCAAGGCTTCTTCTGACATGGGACTCCTCTATAGAAGAGACTCGGAGTTTGCGTTGCTCGGGTACATGGATGCTGACTATGGCGGTGATTCGGATGATCGGAGGTCTACTTCAGGTTATGTGTTCACTTGCGGTTCAGCTAGCATCTCATGGTGTAGCAAGAAGCAGGACTCGGTGTCGGTGTCAACCACGGAGGCGGAGTATAAGGCTTCGGCCTTGGCTGCTCGGGAAGCCGTTTGGTTGAGGAGGCTTATAGAGGATGTTCATGAAGAAGTGCAAGGGCGTACTTTACTCCGGGGTGACAATGAGAGTGCTCTCAAACTGGTTAACAATCCAGTGTGTCACGCCAGGACCAAGCATATAGAGATTGATCACCACTTCATCAGGGAGAAGGTGTTGGAGGGGTCTCTGCTGGTCGGGCATGTTCGGAGTGAAGATAATCTTGCTGACATCTTCACCAAGCCACTGTCGAAGGGGCCCTTTGAGTACTTGCGCAGCTTGCTAGGCTTGGTCTCCACTTCCCACTTCAAGGGGGAGTGTTGAATTTTGTGAAGTGGAAGTGGTTGATGGGACAGGCCGGGCGGCCTGGGCGGACAGCTTTGGCGGACTAGGAGGACTGGGCGGACTGTGATGTGCGGCCTGGTGGAAGGTCTAGTGGGAAGCCGGCTGTCTTCTGAGCGGGTTGTTGCATGGAGTCCGCGGACTATGCGGCCTGGTGTATGCGGATAGGGCGTTTGCTGATTGGCTTTGCCAAGGAGCGGCCTGAGCGGATAGAGGCTTGCGGACTGATGCTTTGCTCAGTGGCCGTGGTGGAAGCTTGTGCTGTTTGGCGGTTTGGCTCGTGTCCGCGGGAAGCTTGCGGACTGGTGTGTTCGCGGTGTGGGCTATTGCGGACTGGGCTTAGAGCTTGGCTGAGGCCTTGTCGAGCTCTGGTGGCACAGCAGGTGCTTTGCTGTGGAGGTCTTTGGCGGACTGGATTATGGAGTCCGGGAGATGGCTGCTGCGATGGGGCAGGAGTGCGAGGTGCTTGCGGACTGCTGGCGGTCTGTGCTAAGGTGTTTGGCGGATGGGAGTTTGTGTCCGCCATGCTCGTATTGGCCTTTGATGGTTTTTTGTACTTGGTCACACTCTATGCCAAGACCATGGTGTCCGCCGTATCCGCCAAGTCCGCTGTGACCGAGCGGACTGTTGCTGTTTGCCTTTGGTCGTGGATTTGTGGCGGATTGAGGCTTGAGTCTTGCGGACTGCCTCAGGTTGGTGCGGACAGCCATTGAAGGGGGTTGCTGTCCTGCAGTGGTTGGAAGCTTTGCGGGCTGATGCCTTGTCCGCATAGCTTGGGCGGACTGGAGAGGGTTCGCCAATGTTGTCTTGCTCCTGGCGGTTTTCCTTGGTAACCGGCTAAGTCCTTGCGGACTCGGCGGACGGTGTTTTTGCTATCGCGTGGGCTAGGGCGGTGTCGCTATCTCTAGGGTGGTGACCACACTCCTCACCTCGCCTATAAATAGGACCCCCCTGGCACATCTACAGTAACTTGAGTGAACAGTAAGTTGGGTTGGGCAAGGAGCTGCGGTCTGAGTTTGTCTGTCCGCGCGGATTGATTCAATGCTGACGTTTGCTGTGTGCAGGTCGCGCGGTTAGCTTCAAGGAGCAAGGAGTTTGGCTTTGACTTCGGTCAAGTACTTGGAAGTGTGCGGTCTCTACGGATTCAGCAGGAGGTCGCTGTGCGGCTTGTCAGCTATGTTTCATCTTTGCCAGCTTCAATAACCTGTCCGCCGGCTTCAGGCGGGTAGGGGGTGTTCCTCAGTTCAGCTTCAGTAGGAGACGAATAACGGTGTGTCCGTGCGGCCTCGCGGCTTCGGCGGACTCCGTGGCTATTCGGCGGATTGCAGCTAAGTTCGGGCGATCTCAGCGGACTCGGCGACCTCGGCGACCTCGGCGGTCTCGGCGGACTCCGGTGTTGTCCGCCCGGCTTGTTTTTTGGTACTTTCTGTTTACAGCTGTTATACTAGCGAAATCATGTCTCGCTATGTATGCCTCGTATTGTAACGAAGTGAATGAATAAAGACCTGCTTGTGCTTCCATTGTTTGTTGGGATTAACCTTTGTTCATCGGTTTTCCGCTGGTTCAACATGAGAACTGGGTAGTTCCGAAGATATTAATTTGGCGTTTGGGCTATCTTGCTGACCACGTTGAGAAAATTTAACAAGTATTTCTATGATATCGAATTGAGAAGTATTTTATTTACAATTTGCAATATTAGTTTTAAGTGTTACTTGCTAGCTGTTAGGTTTATCAATGGGCAATGTATTGACCCAAGCTTAGGGCTCATTTGTTTTAGCTTTTCATTTCATTTCGTTTGCCCAAAACGAAACGCCCGCCTAATTAGCCGTTTGATTTTCCGCCTCCTGCTCAAAAATCTGGGATTTCACTCCTTTTAGAAATTTCGACTTTTGCAGCTGCTGCCCTGGACCTCCAGTCGAGCGTGTTTCAGCCCCGACAGAAGCAGTATAGCAAAACTGAAGGCGGAGACATGGAGAAGAAGCTCCGTACCCTGTGCTTCGTGCCCCAATGAACCCAGACCAGCTCGTTCCAGCCCCGACAAGCCCCGACAAGCTCATTTCTAGCCCCGACGAGCTCATTCCAGCCCCGGCAAGATCGTTTCCAGCCCCGACGAGCTCGTTCCAGCCCCGGCGAGCCCCGTCATGCTCGTTTCCATGACCCGCCAAGCTCCAGCTCCTCCACCAAGCTCCAGCTCCCACCTCCGCCTCCTCCTACTCCTCCCTTAGGGTTGTCGGGGGTATCCCGGAGACGCTCCGGCATGTCGCCGACGGTGGAGTCATGTGGAAGCATGGCAGAGGGAGAGGGACGAAATGGTGGAGCAGGGCGGGGGAGAAAATTGTTTTTCAAAAATAATTTTAAATTTCAAAAAAAAAACATTTCTATAGTTTAACAGTTAAACAGTATTTTTAATAAACAGTATTATATATATATATATATATATGAAAAATAGTATATATATATATAATTAAAAAGTTATATAATTTAAAAACAGAATTATAATAAATAAAATTAACTAATAAAAATAAAAAATATATATATATAGTTTTTTCAACAATTTATTTTAAAAATTGTGTAAACGTCACCGCTGTTTCGTCAAACGGTTCTCTGTTCTGAACAGCTCTGTAAACGTACACTATCCAAACACATTTCCATTTCTAGCAATTAATTTCCAACAGCTTTATTTACAAACATGCATTTACAACAACTTGTTTTACAACCACAACCGCTTTACCAAATGAAGCCTTAGTTAACTTCCAATAATTCAAATAGTAACGAAACATTTTTTTAATAAATCGGCCAAGTATTAGTCACGGCTCCATCCAGTGCCTAATATTTTTTTAAAAATAAGTGGAAAAATATTTGCTATGGTTCTAAATCGTGGCAAATACCTTTCTTAAAATAAATCTTGCGAGTATTTGCCACGGGTTTTGCCGTAGCAAAAATGAACTGTTAGCCATGACTAGAATTTGTGGCCAATACGGGATTTTTAACCATGATGAAAGAGTCGTGGCAAATAATGTTGGTGCTACCATGGTGATCTGGAAGTGATCAAGCATGTAACATCACTACCAACATAATATGAGCCTATGAGGTCGCACATAAGAGCTTTGGAGAAGTTGAATAGGTTTGTGTTGACCTTGCTCATATGCGATATGAGTAAAGGACCAAGCTTATGACGTTCTGGACATGATGAAATTTCATTCTGGGACCTGCATTGTGAATATGGGTCGCACGGTATGTAGTCAGTAGAAGCTAAGGAAAATTCGTCGAGTATAGGTAAAGGGTTTCAAAGGATGGGCTGATTTCGTCGAGTATCGTCGTGACCATTCAACGATTCGTCAAGTATTGAAGTAATACTCGACGATTCATCGTGCATCGTCGTGACTACTCTTCGATTCGTCGTGTTTCGTCGTGACCATTCGCCGATTCGTCGTGTATTGACCTGATACTCACAAAATTCTGTCTCGATAGTTTTATTCTTCTAAGTCTGGTTCGGCCGTTCTTTGCTTGCATTGGCCGGTTCGGTTCAGGGTATAAATGTGATTTTACTGTTGAATCGATTAGTCGACTGTTCATTCCCGAGCAAATCGCGCGACGACGATTTCCTCGCGACGGAAGTGTTCCGATTCTGCGACCGTCGTCGATCCCGCCGACTGCCGACCGCTGCTTGTTGCCACCGACTATCCGCCGTCCCTAGCAGCCGTAGGTAAGTGTTTCCTAGGCATCGTCTTCGTCGTTGCTGCCTCTCCTTGAACGGATCTAGTAATCTATGGAGACGTTGAGGGCAAGCTTTCATCCGACCTAGATCTTCTGTGACAAGAGTCTAGTGTTCTCCATGCTCGTGTGGATACCCGTAGTGGCGTGGACACTATTCTACGCTCGAACTCCGGCCGTCGCCGTTCGTTGGATTTCTTCGGAGCACCTAGGTTGAGTATCGACTCAATCCCGCAAAGGTATAAATTTATTTATTGCAACTTTACTTCTTGATTAATGGTCATCGCAAGATCCACAAATTACTTTTGGGTTTCTCCTTGTTTTTCTTATTTCCGTTGCGCGCACAAGTGTTGTGCCACCCCTATGAAAAACCCAACAGTGATATCAGAGGGAGGTTACGCGATGATCATTATTTCAGAAATTGCTAGATCCATGACATGTAGATTTGGAGTTGTAGCAGTGTTCTAAAAGGCCAAATCTATTCTTGGAAACCCACCAAGATTGCATGTGATTTCTTTGTTGCTACTCCTTAACAGTAACCGTCACTTTTGTTGGTTTGCAAAGCCAAGGATGTGGTAGATTTTGTAACTCACACATAAAGTGACAAGCTTGTCTACTGTGTAAGTGGAGTTGGTGTTGCTCATGTCCAGTGCATATGGATCTGAAGATTTAGAAGTGTTCTAGATGTTCAAATTTAACCAAGTACATCAAGTATTGATGATCTTCTCGTGCACATCTGGGATTCATTTGGATTATGTATGTTGTTGAATGTTTGCGGATGTGCACATTAGTTAAATTTTAATCATGATTAAAGAGTTAATCAAATATCAAAATCCCTTAAGGAATATTAAGTATTTGGATGCCTTCCGATGGATGACACTCTTCCTGTCTCGATCGATGAAGTGTGGGCTTGCCAAAGAAAAGTGCATTAATCTATTTTAGTAAGGGTGCGAGTGGATAATTGTGATATCCTATTATCGACGTCGGGTCAAACTTAACTGGATGACCTCAAAGGTTGAGTGCCCAAAGTCATAGGGTTGGCATGCACCATATGATGGATGTGAATAAAGAGTTATTCAGCAGCCATATAGGAGTTGCATAATAATGCAATTGACAATCATTGCCTACCTAAATAACTGCATTTTGAGAGAAAAGTCAAAGCTGACTTATAGTGTTAGTGAAATATGGATCTCGTCCACTAAAAGAGTTACTCGCATAAACTCTTCGAATTGATATCAAAGGTTATCAGTTTGATTAAAATAGTAGGAGTTATTTTGATTAAAGTCCTAATCGAAAGAAAAATTATATTTATGAAATGTAGTACTAATTTTACTTTGCATTAATCCTTGTAGAATTTCCATGGCAAGTGGTTCAAACTCCACCATGTCCCTCAGAGTGATCCTTGAGAAAGAAAAGCTGTGGGGAACAAATTTTTTGGACTGGTACAGGAAACTGAGAATTATTCTCAGGCAAGAGCGCAAACTCTATGTTTTGGAAGAGAAATCCCCTGATGAGCCTGCCGGAAATGCACCCCATGCTGGTAAAGATGCTTACAAGATGTATCTCGATGACTCCTTAGACGTTGAATGTCTCATGCTTGCGACCATCAACTCTGAGCTCCAAAAGCAACACGAGAGCATGGGTTGCAAGGAAATTGACGAGCATCTCAAGAAAATGTTTCAAGTGAAAGCTCGTCAAGAGAGATTCGATGTCACTAAGGCATTGTTCCAGTGCAAGATGGGAGCTCGGGACCTAGTAGGGACTCACGTACTCAAGATGATTGGGTATATCAAGAACCTTGAAAGACTAGGATTCCCTCTGGGCCAAGAGTTGGCCACAGATCTGATCCTCCAATCATTGTCGGACAGTTATGAGCAGTTTGTCTTAAACTATAATATGAATGAAATAGATAAGACACTGCCTGAGCTCCTAGGTATGTTGCGAACTGCCGAGATAAACATAAAGAAGGCTAAGCCTGCTAGCCCCACACCGATGATGCATAAAGGCAAGGCAAAGGCCAAGGGCTTTAAGAAGACGAAGGTGCCACCTAAGTCTGCTCTGGATCCCAAATCTTCTACACTGAAAAAGAAAGGTTCAGGGAAAGAGGGAAAGTGCCACCACTGTGGCAAGGCTAGTCATTGGAGGAGGAATTGTCCTTCATACATTGAGGGTCTGCAAAAGATGAGGGGAGGTATGGCTTCCTCTTCAGGTATTTATGTTATAGAGATAAACCTTTTTGATCCTTCATCCTGGGTATTGGATATAGGATGTGGTTCTCATATTTGTATAAATGTGCAGGAACTGAGAAGGAGTAGAATGCTGAGTAAAGGAGAGGTGGACCTGCGCGTTGGCAATGGAGCAAGAGTTGTTATCGTCATGGGGGTTTAACATCTTTCTTTGCCCAGTGGGCTTATTTTGGAACTTGATAACTATTATTATGTTCCTGCAATAACTAGAAACATTATTTCTATTTCATGTTTAAACATAATTGGATTTTATTTTCTTATTAAGAACATTGTTGTTCTATATTTAAGAATAATGTTTGTTATGTTGTAGCCCAAATGTTTAATGGTTTATATATTTTGAACTTAAACCATCAGATCTATAACATAAAAAATACTAAAAGACTAAGAACAAATGACTCGAACCCTACGTACCTTTGACATTATCGTTTGGGCCATATAAATGAGAAATGTATATCCAAGCTCCATAAAGATGGGCTACTGGACTCATTTGATTATGAATTATTTGAGAGACGTGAATCTTGTTTGTTAGTCAAGATAACCAAGGTCCCTTTCACTGGCTTTAATGAGAGGGCTGATGATCTCTTGGGTATAATATATAGTGATGTATGTGGACCCATGAGTTCTATGGCTAGAGATGATTACTTCTACTTTGTTATATTTACTGATGATTTTAGTAGATACGGATATGTGTATCTTATGAAGTGCAAATCTGAAACCTTTGAAAAGTTCAAAGAGTTTAAGAACGATGTAGAGAACCTGCTGGGTAAGAAGGTTTAAGCGCTCCGATCTGATCGAGGTGGAGAATACCTAAGTCATGAGTTCTGTGATCATCTGAAAGAGTGTGGTATTATATCACAGCTCACTCCTCCAAGAACACCACAACACAATGGTGTGTCTGAGCAGAGGAATCGTACTTTGTTAGACATGGTACGATCGATGATGAGTCATGCAGATCTGCCTGTTTCCTTTTGGGGTTTTGCTCTAGAAACTGCTACTTTAACACTAAATCATGCTCCAATCAAAGCAATTCTAAAGACACCATATGAGATATGGACTGGGAAGCGTCCTGGTATGTCGTTCATTAAGGTTTGGGGCTGTGAGGCATACGTGCGACGTCAAATGCCTGACAAGCTGGAACCCAAATCAGATAAGTGTTATCTTGTGGGGTATCCTAAGGAAACTAAAGGGTACTATTTCTACCTACCTTCTGAGGGAAAAGTGTTTGTTACGAGAACTGATGTCTTTCTTGAGAAATAGTTCTTAAGTAGAAATACTGCTAAGGTAGAACTTGAAGAAATTCAAGAACCACAAATAGTGAATGAACCGGAATTGGAGCCATATCTAGGACTATAAGTTGTTGTAGCTGGAGAGCCTGCTCAGGAAACACAAGTTCCATGTAGATCTGGTAGACCAAGGTTTGAGCCTGGGAGATATGAATTTCTCATATCTCAACTATGTAATGTGTTGCTTATGGATCATGATGATGAGCCATCAACCTACCAAGAGGCTGTGAGTGGACCGGACTCCGAGAAGTGGCTTGAGGCCATGAAATATGAAATGGACTCCATGTATGAAAACCATGTTTGGACCTTGGTGGAACCACCTGAAGGGGTAAGACCCATAGGGTGCAAGTGGGTCTTCAAGAAGAAGACTAATATGGATGGGAATGTACATACATTCAAAGGCCGACTTGTGGCTAAAGGTTTCAAGCAAATTCATGGTATTGACTATGATGAGACTTTTTCCTCTATTTCCATGGTTAAGTCCATCAGAATTCTGCTTGCTATTGCTGCGTATTATGACTACGAGATCTGACAGATTGATGTCAAAACGACTTTCCTAAATGGAAATCTCCTTAAGGAAGTGTATATGACACAACCCGAGGTTTTGTATCTCTAGGTGAAGCTACTAAAATATACAAGATGAAGAGATCAATTTATGGATTAAAATAGGCTTCTCGAAGTTGGAATCTTCATTTTGATGAAAAGATCAAAGGGTTTGGTTTTATCAAAAATGAGGATGAACTGTGTGTTTACAACAGGATTAGTGGGAGCATAGTTGTCTTTCTAATATTGTATGTAGATGACATACTGCTTATTGGGAATGACAAACCGACCCTACAAGTTGTTAAGAACAACCTAGGGAGCTGTTTTTCAATGAATGGCTAGGGTGATGCAACTTATATACTTGTTATTAAGATTTATAGAGAAAGATCGAAGAAGTTGCTGGGTTTGACCCAAAGTACATATATTGATAAGGTTTTGAAATGGTTCAACATGCTTGAGTCTAAGAAAGGATTCTTACACATGTCTCATGGTGTGAGTATCTCTAAGGACCAGTGTCCTAAATCTTGTGAAGATAGGGACCACATGAAGTTGATTCTATATATTTTGGCGATTGGGTCAATCATGTATGCAATGATATGTACTGGACCCGATGTCTCTTATTCCTTGAGTATGACTGGCAGACATCAGTCTGATCCCGGTGAAAGTCACTGGATTACCGTCATGAATATCCTGAAGTACTTGCGAAGTACTAAGGATACGTTCTTTGTATTTGGTGGAGAGTAAGAGCTCGTTGTAAAGGGTTGCATGGATGCTAGCTTCCAAACTGATAGGGACGATTCAAAGTCCCAGTCAGGGTTCGTGTTTTGCCTGAATGTAGGTGTTGTTAGATGGAAGAGTTTTAAGCATGATACAATTGTCGATTCTACAACTGAGGCCGAGTATATCGCCCCTACAAATGCAGCAAAGGAGGCTGTATGAATTAGGAAATTCATCGGCGAGTTAGATGTTGTTTCTAGCATTTTTTATCGCGTAGATCTCTACTGTGATAATAACAGTGCAATTACACTTACTTCAGAACCTAGATCTCATCAATGATCCAAGCATATACTTCGACAGTTCCATCTAATTCAAGAGATTGTCGATCGTGGAGATGTGAACATTAGCAGAGTGCCGATTGAGGAAAACATTGCGGATCCACTGACAAAGCCTCTTGCATAGAGGAAGCATGATGATCATATTAGATCTATGGGTATTCGATACTTAAATGATCAACTTTAGTTTGAGTCTTGTAGATTGTATGTTTGTTGGCTGTAATGTTTTATTTGATGAATAATGTACTATATGCATTTCATTTATATATTTTGGCAAGTTCTTTTATTGTGTTATTATTTCTATCGTGATAGAGTAGTTAACTGTATAAATGCCCTTAGAGTGTTTGCTACCATAGGTCATGTAGTGACTTGATGTGAGAACCTATGATCCCATAAGCTTCATTCTTAAAGGTCCCTGGTCATTGTATCATCTTAGAAGCTAAGGATAATGATGATACCTTTAAGACTAGCATGTGCGTTGACTGATGACCTGTCCTCATAGGTCATGATATTGTGATATCAAGTCATCACATGAGTACTTGTTATGAATAAGTTGTACTGGACAAACTGTAACAACCCAAATTTCAGCATGGCAAAATTTTGGGTGACACGGCCTGGGACACGGGCGTGTCCCAGGGTGTGTCCTGCTCGGGCGCGGAGACGTCGCGAGTTCGACGAAAATGCGTTCGACGAAGTGTTCGGGAGGAACACGCCCCGTGTCACGGGCGTATCATCCTTCGGACACGGGCATGTCCGGTTCTATGTTGATGACTCGAGTCGATCTCGAGGAAATGTCTCGAGTGGGTGGAACTGTCTCGAGTACCTAAGGAATACGGGCGTGTCAGTCATGTGACACGAGCGTGTCATAACTAACTACTCGAGTAGTCCTCTCGAGTAGGTCGCGAATATGACTCGAGTGAGGTACACGCCCTATGTCACGGGCGTGACTTGGCCGTCACGGGCGTGTACCCTGGCTGTGAACTGTTTCGGGATAAGGCGGTTTGTGCACCGCTTAGAGTACACGGACTATGACACGGGCGTGTCGGACCCGAAAAGTGATTTATAGGCTTTTTCGTGGCCGTCCATTTTCTTCAGCTGGGATCTAACAGCTGAGAGCCCTTCATGCTTCCTTAAGGCTGAAAACTTAGAAAGAATTCTCATTATGTTATTGAAGGGAGAGGAAGAAGGAGGAGGAGGAGGAAGTGGGGCTGATCTCTGGTGGAGCTTGAGAGTGTCAAGATGAGATCTGAGGCCATCTTTGTGGAGGAAAAGCTGTTGCGGTTCTTCCTAGCCAGCTAGGAGCTCATGGCACCGAAGCGGTCTTCAAGGGTAACGACCTTTATTCCTAGCCATGTGAAGGCTTTCTTTTGGCATATGCATATGATTCCCCCACCAGAGGCTGGTTTGTTGTCGGAGTATTTGGGTTTATTCATGGAATCCCCAATTAGTTGACATATAGATCCAGCATTGGAGTACGGAATAAGCATGTTGTGTGAAGCCCATCTGGACAGGTTGGTCTGGATTGGTCATGTTGCATACGAACCGGAGAAGACTCCGTGATAAACGCGTAGTTTAGGAGTCGATGGGTTGGACCTGTGAAGGGAAGTAGCAGGAAGTACTAGAGTGGTAGTCCAGGAAAATACCCGTAGAATGCTTGTGCTTTTGGGTTATACCTGTGAAGGGGAGTAACATGAAGCACTGGATTGGAAGTCCAGGAAATACCCTTTGTGATGCTTGATGTTCTTGGGTGGTACTTGTGAAGGGGAGTAACAGGAAGTACTGGCGTGGTAAGCCAGGAAAGACCCTTGACATTTGTGATATTGGAGGATCGTACCTGTGAAGGGGGAGTAGCAGGAAGTACTGGTGTGCCCAGGAAAGATCTGCTAGTGATGTGATGTGAAATGGGTGTAAGAGAAATACCAGGCTTGAATGCCAGAATAGGATTGGTGAGACCAACCCGCTCCCTTTTGTTTCCGCGAGTACATCGTACTCGGTGATGGCAAGGCGATTTGAGCAACGGGGGGTGGAGGATCCGACCTGCGTTATGTCCGTCCGACGTGAGACCAGAAGGTGCAGTCTGTTGGAGCGCATAGCGAGAGTCTTAGGCTTGCGCGCCATGACACAATGGGGGGCTACGGGACAATCCCGGTGCATTAAGACTATAATCTCTGTCTGCACGCCATGGAGTGAATGCTCAAGTGATTTGCCATTGGGTTACGACCTTGATACAGTGGTGTGACCCTGGTTTGCCGGTACACTAAGAATGTGCCATGTGTGCATGGATCGTCGGGCCGCGTGGCTAACGGTTGTGATGGAATGTGTGCATGAAAGCACATTATATGATGCTTGTGAAATGTTATGCCTGCAGGGAATATTACCACTGCCCCGAAAAAGGGGTAGGGTCGTTATAAGTTGGTCAGCTGAATGCTGACCGTTGCCTCTATTTGCCACCGTTGGGTGGAATGTCCCTGTGCAGGTGTTGGAGAGCCGAGTGGGACACATAAGGGCTGAAGTCCCTGCTGCATTTGTTGTTGCTGCTGCTAGCCCTCGAAGGCTAAACTTTTAAATGCTGTGTTTTCTTTATTCGTGGCCGGCCTGCGCGCCGATGTTGAGGCCACTGTTGTGAAAGCCCTGTAAGGCCATAAGGCCAACTGTTTTTGTGTGTGTAAAACATTCCTAAGATATATAAAATGTGGAGCTTTTATATGTTGGACATTCAGGTGTGGAGTTCAAGTGTAGTGTTATATGCTTCCGCTAGAATGCAATGTGTTAGGGTGCGCTGCGCTACTCTGGTATCATACCGTAACTTCACCGCCTATTTTGTGGTCCATGTTGTGGGGCCCTGGCCGGACCTTCTAGTATATACGATGTAAATGGATGGGGTTGTTACATTTTTGGTATCAGTTGTCTCTGTCTTTCCCGTTCTAAGTCGTGGCCGACTTCTTTTGTGGGGTGGCGAGCACGTCTCTGTGCGAACCAAGTTACACGATTGAACTCCTGAATGTCCATTGTAGGAATGCAAATACATGTGTTTGAGGAACCTGCGCGTTCCTATTTTGTTGTGATTGCTTGTGTACGGTCGCTAATGTGTGTGTCTTGTCTAACTTTAGGTGACGCGGAGTGGTACGGGGCAATCGGATCCCCAACGGTCTGATGAAAGTACGACACCCGCTGAGGGGCCTACACCTCTGCCATCTGCAGAAACTGTACGATTAGTTGCTGAGGCTTTGTTTGCCATGATCCAAACTCAGCCGATTTGGCGGGAACAACCGACATTGAGGCCAGAACAGGTGGCGGCGAGGCCAGAACCTGTTGTGGCTGTGGATCCTCGAGCAGCTGAGAAACATTTAAAGAAGTTTATGAGTTTTCATCCGCCTAAATTTTCGGGAGTGGGATCTCCTATGCAGGCTGAAGATTGGGTATCGCACGTCAAGCGGATCATGACGGCGATTGGAACGGAGGAGCATCAGAAAGTCACCTTAGCCTCCTTCTTGCTGGAAGGAGAGGCTCGTTTATGGTGGGATGAGATGGGGCTACATCACTTGGCAGGTAGACCGTTAACACAAGTGTCGATGGAGGAATTCTCTTGGCTCTTCCTGGCGAAGCACCTCCCGGTGGCACAACGTATAGCCATGGAGAATGAATTCCAAAGGCTTACGCAAGGAGATGACAGTGTGGAAGCTTACCTGCATGAGTTCACACGCTTGGGGCGGTATGCGGGTTTGATATTTGCTGATGAGCAGAGAAAGACAAATTGGTTCTACGAAGGACTGCGGGACGAGTTGAGGTTCCTGCTTTCTAGTTCCGCAAACCAAGGCTTTCAGGCGTTAGTTGATACTGCTTGCGCGCTGGAAAAAGATATGAAAAGGGTGCAAGGGAAGAGGGCTCTGGCTGTCACACTGCAAGAGTTTAAAGTGCCCCGACCGATGAAGTCATTTTATAAGAAGAAATGGGGCAAGAGGCCCAAGACGGCGGGACAAGCTCCTTCTTCAGTTGCATCGGGAGCAACGTCGGGGGCCACCTCAAAGCTGGAAACTCGTACATGCTTTAATTGTGGACGGGTGGGGCATATCGCTCGTGAGTGTCGGGTGTAGCCAAAGAGTGAAAAGAAGGCGGGAGCGTCATATGCTGAGAAGAGCAAAGCAGTGGTGGAATCCTCTACATCTCAGGGGCAACCCCGGGTCTACAATCTTGTCCTGCAGGAGGCCATTAAGCAAAGTGATGTCGTCACATGTACGAGTTAAGTTTTTGCGCATTGTATTGCTTGCATACTTTGTTTATGTTGATGACTCGAGTCGATCTCGAGGAAATGTCTAGAGTGGGTGGAACTGTCTCGAGTACCTAAGGAACACAGGCGTGTCGGTCATGTGACACGGGTGTGTCATAACTAACTACTCGAGTAGTCCTCTCGAGTAGGTTGCAAGTATGACTCGAGTGAGGTACACGCCCTCTGTCACGAGCGTGACTTGGCCGTCACGGGCGTGTACCATGGCGGTGACCTGTTTCGGGATAAGGCGGTTTGTGCACCGCTTAGAGTGCATGGTCTGTGACACTGGCGTGTCACAGGGCGTGTCGGACCCGAAAAGTGATTTTTATGCTTTTTTGTGGCCGTCCATTTTCTTTAGCTGGGATCTAACAGCTGAGAGCCCTCCCTGCTTCCTTAAGGCCGAAAACTGAGAAAGAATTCTCATTATGTTATTGCCTTCATCTTTCTAAAAAGCTTAGAGAGAGAAAGGGAGAGGAAGAAGGAGGAGGAGGAAGAGGGGCTGATCTCTAGTGGATCTTGAGAGTGTCAAGCTGAGATTCGAGGCCATCTTTGTGGAGGAAAAGCTATTGCGGTTCTTCCTAGCCATCTAGGAGCTCATGGCACCGAAGCGGTCTTCAAGGGTAACGACCTTTCTTCCTAGCCATGTGAAGGCTTCCTTTTGGCATATGCATATGATTCCCCCACCAGAGGGTGGTTTGTTGTGAGAGTCTTTGGGTTGATTCATGGAATCCCCAATTAGTTGGCATATAGATCCGGAATTGGAGTATGGAATAAGCATGTTGTGTGAAGCCCGTCTGGACAGGTTGGTCTGGATTGGTGATGTTGCATACGAACCGGAGAAGACTCCGTGATAAACATGTAGTTTAGGAGTCGACGGGTTGGACCTGTGAAGGGAAGTAGCAGGAAGTACTGGAGTGATAGTTCAGGAAAATACTCGTAAAATGCTTGTGCTTTTGGGTTATACCTGTGAAGGGGAGCAACAAGAAGTACTGGATTGGAAGTCCAGGAAATACCCTTTGTGATGCTTGATGTTCTTGGGTGGTACCTGTGAAGGGGAGTGACAGGAAGTACTGGCGTGGTAAGCCAGGAAAGACCCTTGACATTTGTGATATTGCGGGATCATACCTGTGAAGGGGAGTAGCAGGAAGTACTGGTGTGCCCAGGTAAGATCCGCTAATGATGCGATATGAAATGGGTGTAAGAGAAATACCCAGGCTTGAATGCCAGAATAGGATCGGTGAGACCGACCCGCTCCCTTTTGTAGCCGCGAGTACACCGTACTCGGTGATGGCAAGGAGATTTGAGCAACGGGGAGGTGGAGGATCCGACCTGCGCTATGTCCATCTGACGTGAGACCAGAAGGTGCGGTTTGTTGGAGCGCATAGCGAGAGTCTTAGGCCTGCACGCCATGACACAATGGGTTCTATGGGCCAATCCCGGTGCATTAAGACTATAATCTCCGGCTGCACGCCATGGAGTGAATGCTCAACGGATTTGCGGTTAGGTTACGACCTTGATACAGTGGTGTGACCCTGGTTCGCCGGTACACCAAGAATGTGCCCTGTGTACACGGATCGTCGAGTCGCGTGGCTGACAGTTGTGATGGAATGTGTGTGTGAAAGCACATTATATGATTCTTGTGGAATGCTATGCCTGTAGGGAAGATTACCACTGCCTCGGAAAAGGGGTAGGGTCGTTATAAGTTGGTCAGCTGAATGTTGACCGTTGCCTCTGTTTGCCACCGTCGGGTGGAATGTCCCTATGCAGGTGTTGGAGAGCCGAGTGGGACACATAAGGGCTGAAGTCCCTGCTGCATTTGCTGCTGCTGCTGCTAGCCCTCGAAGGCTAAACTTTTAAATGCTGTGTTTTCTTTATTCGTGGTCGGCCTGCGCGCCGATGTTGAGGCCACTGTTGTGAAAGCCCTATAAGGCCATAAGGCCAACTATTTTTGTGTATGTAAAACTTTCCTAAGATATATAAAATGTGGAGCTTCTATATGTTGGACATTCAGGTGTGGAGTTCAAGTGTAGTGTTGTAGGCTTCCGCTAGAATGCAATGTGTTAGGGTGCGCTGCGCTACTCTGGTATCATACCGTAAGTTCACTGCCTGTTTTGTGGTATATGTTGTGGGTCCCCAGCCGGACCTTCTAGTATATATGATGTAAACAGATGGGGTTGTTACACAGACCCACCATGCGAATACTTTGTGGATTGTTATATGAACGTGTCACAAGTATGACTCAAGTGGCAATGGTGTTTGTGGTTCTTTGACCTGAAGTCACAACACTCACTGAGTGAGGAAGAGCGTGCTTTGATGCTATCAAAAGTCCAGTCTTGAGAAAGTTGGATGATATAGATGGTTATTGTTTACGTTAAGAATCATTTGTTTGTTTGCGTGTGAGCAGAGATAAGATTTGTCCTCCTATATGACAGGAGTTGCATCTATGGGCCCCTTGATGGAACGAGACTGAGAAATGCATGGTCATGCTTGGTTGAGTTAATATATGATATTGGACTCACCAATTTCTGGAAGTCCATTCTAGATCAAGAAAAATAGGATTGAACAATTATGAGGGTGACACGATCTGTACCTCTAGTTTTATCCAGATGTAAGGGACGAAAGGACATGATAACACTGGTACATAGTTCACAATGGCTTTTGAGTTTTAAACTCTTATTTCTTGGGGAGCAATGATTCATTGCTAGATGCCGCTCATTATTTGTGAAGATTTTGTTTGATACTTTCTAGATCAAGTGGGAGACTATTGGTATTACCATGGTGATCTGGAAGTGATCAAGCATACAGCCTCACTGTACAATCTCGGGCTCGCAGGAGGCAACTTAAAGAAAAGTGCTGAGTAAGAGGCGAGAGGATTGCAGAGGTGAGTAGGACCATAGTGTTATCTAGCCGATACTCCAAAAAGGCAAAACATAATAGGCGAGATGGGAGCAGCGGATCAGGCGAGAGGGCTCTCGCGGTGTATGCTGTCCTCTTGTGGCGAGACGACTCTCGCAGTGTATGCTGACCTCTTGTGGCGAGACGAAGTACTCGCAAGGTGGGGCACTCGCGAGGCGAGCTGATAGGCTCCTCTCGCTCGCCAGATATTTTTTCACTTGCCATATGAGAAAAAAGGCATTTTTACTTTCCTACCCCCAAGTGGGGGTTTTACTCTTTTATCGCAGGTAATTTTATCCGTTTTCCCTCTGGGGTCTGTGTATAACCATTCAGAATATAGGAGTTTGGTTGTTGACACACCCAACCTAGGGTATTTTGGTAATTTCAGGTCGGTTCAGTTTGGTTATTGGCAGGTCAAACGCAGAGGCCTATAAATAGATCGATAAGGTGCCTTGAGGAGAGGGAGAAAATAGAGAGAGAGAGAGAAGAGAATGCTGGTTAACGTTTTCTTCTTCTTCCTCCAAGGCACCTAGCTCAGCACTGACTAGGGAGGGGAAGAACTTCTAATTCTTCTGGATAAGAGGTGGGACCTCCAAGATGAAGCCCATGGTCTGTTTCTAGTTCCAAGACTCACGTCGAGAAAGGGGTTCTGAAAGAGTAGGTGTAAGCTGCAACCTTAGGTCCAAACTCTAAGTGAAGTCGGGCTTCTGGCTTCAACAGGGGTCGCACATAAGAGCTTTGGAGAAGTTGGATAGGTTTGTGTTGGCCTTGATCATATGTGATATGAGTGAAGGACCAAGCCTATGACGTTTTGGACATGGTGGAATGTCATTTCGGGACCTGCATTGTGAATATGGGTCGCCCGATATAAAATCGGTAGAAGCTAAGGAAAATTCGTCGAGTATGGGTAAAGAGTTTCGATGAATGGGATGATTTCGTCGAGTATCTTTGTGACCATTCAACGATTTGTCGAGTATTGAAGTAGTACTCGAGCTAAGGAAAATTCGTCGAGTAATGCTCAACGATTCGTCGTGTATCGTCGTGACTACTCTTCGTTTCGTTGTGTTTTATTGTGACAATTTGCCGATTCGTCGTGTATCAACCTGATACTCACCAAATTCTATCTCGACAATTTAATTCTTCTAAGTCTGGTTCGGCCGTTCTTTTCTTGCATTGGACGGTTTGGTTCAGGGAATAAATGCTATTTTAATGTTGAATCGATCAGTCGACTGTTCATTCCCGACCTAATCCCACGACGGTGATTTGCTCGCGACGAAAGTGTTCCGATTTCGAGACCATCGTCGATACCGCCGACTGCCGACCGCCACTTGTCGCCAACAACTATCCGCCGTCCCTAGCTGCCACAGGAAAGTGTTTCCTAGGCCTCATCTTCGTCGTTGCCGCCTCTCCTTGAACGAATCTAGTAATCCATGGAGACGTTGAGGGCAAGATTTCATCCGACCTAGATCTTCTGTGACAAGAGTCTAGGGTTTTCCGTGCTCATATGGATACCCGTAGACGCGTGTACACTATTCTACGCTTGAACTTCGGCTGTTACCATTCGTTGGATTTCTCTTGAGAACCTAGGTTGAGTATCGACTCAATCCAGCAAAGGTATAAATTTATTTATTGCAACTTTACTTCTTGATTAATAGTCATCGAAAGATCCACAAATTACTTTTGGATTTTTTCCTTGTTTTTCTTATTTTCACTGCGCCCACAAGTGTTGTGCCACCCCTGTGGAAAACCCAACAAATAAGGGCTAAATTTAGGAATGTTGGCCACAATTTAATTTCGTGGCTAAAGTTCATGGTGAAAAAGTCTTTGCCACAGATTGAGTGTGGCGGATATTTTTTTCCATGCCCGCATTGCCCACACCCATTTGTAGTGGGTAGGCTATGACTAAAAGCTTTAGCCATGGTTTTGGACTTTTAGCCATGACAATTTGTCGTGGATAAAAGTCCATTTTCTGGTAGTGTCTCACTTCTACGGAAGAAAAATCTTTTGGTCTTGCTAATTTCAAAGTTCAATCATCTCTCAGCAAGAAGAAAAATCTTCAAAAGGGCAGAAGAAACATTCACTGAAGCAAATCTTATCAAAGACCTCTGCAAGAAGATTAGAGAAGAAGTCAATCATCAACAAGCTTAAAGAAGACGCCCGTGTTTTCAAAGAAACATTTACTGAGTCTATAGAAAGTTTTGTAATAAAATATATTTCACTGTACGATCTCATTAAGATTTGAGCTGTAGGGTCCCGGTGACCTGAGTTAGGGGTTAGTTAGTGCCTCTAAGGTAGGAGACTCTATCTCTGAGCTGTAGAATTCCATTATGGGATCTAAGCGTAGGATTCAATGCGAAATATAAGTTATATGATCCTGAGCTAGGGGATCTAAGGTAGGAGGCCAGTAAGTGCCTCTGAGGTAGGAGACTTGGTCTCTGAGTAGTAGGGTCTACAAATTTGAGATTTGGTTGGAGTTTTTCGATGTTAGCTTACTGTTGGATAAGAAGAGGGAGAAAGTGGATGTATTTAACTCGAGAAACCACTATAACTTGCTGTGTTTTTGTTGTGCATTCTCTGTGATCATGTGATTGTCGATCTGATTTTAATTATTTTGCAATAAATTTAGAAATATGCAGCATCATTTATTCATATCCGTCCCCCCAATAAGTGAAAGACACCTATAACTTTCAAGTGATATCAAAGGGAGGTTGTTTAAAAAGATCCTAACAACTTGAAGATATATACCCCGGAGATATAATTCTACTCACCATCTCTATTGGAAAAAACTTTAAGGAACCAAGCTGGTTGAAGATACTAATTAGAAGCACAAAAAAGATTGTAATCTGGAAGAAAAGGATAAAGATGTGCATAGAAGCATATAATCCAAGAACTTCTAGTAACAGTAAAAATGAATGTTATAATGATTATCATCTATCCAAGGTGGGCATAAGAGCAAAATTATCCAGTTCAAACAGTGAGCCTGAACAAGAAAACTGTTATGGGCTCATGGATGTGACTGATGATGAAAGGCATTATGATTCACATTATGCACATGTATACATAAAGGCCAAACTATCTCTCTCAAACTTAGAGTCAAAGGAAAGCTCATCTACTGAATATGATAGTGACACTGATTGTGATAGTGACACTGATCGAGTTCTTAAGTGTACCATTCTAGAAGCACTAAAAAGAAGTAGACAATTGGTGAAATCTTAGGCTAAAGAATTAAAGATTCTTAAGCCTCTTAGAACTAATCTTGATGAAAAGGCAAAAGAAAAAACCAATAAAAATCATGAACTTATAATACTTCAAAGGATGTATGAAGCTCAGACCATATTGTTAAATCAGAAAGAAAGAGATATCAAAGAACTTGAGGGCAAGCTTCACATTGAAAGAAAGCTTATGACAAATTTCTCAATGCCACAAACAGTGCTACCCATCATAGATAGATTCTTCGCAGCACAAATAAGTGGTGGAGATATTATAAAGAAACTGATGGTGGGAGAACCTCATAGATCAAATAATATTAAAAAAGGTTGTACTGCTAACTAAATCTTATGATCTTGACCACATCCATGGATACTTGTCTAATGAGTGTTCCACTAGTAAAACAAAAGATCCATAAAGCTCAACGAATAAAGTGGATATTGGACAATGTGCACTTAAACCACCCAATATAGAAGTACAGATGACAGGTCAAAGATTATTTGCAATTGGTTTAACTGTAATTCTAAATCCCACCACCAAGAGAGGTTATGTGACTGTGCTGCCTCATTCTGATCAAGCACACAACCGCAAAAGTAATAAAAAAATATCAAGCTCTCTGAGTGCTACTCTTTTGGTCATCAACATAATCATCCTACTTCTAAAGTGAGGCAAAAGAGGAGATGCAATAGATATAACTGCGGGCGTTGTGGCAAGATAGGTAACTTTGCCATAGACTGTTGGTTTAACCCAACAGTGGCTAGAGCAAATCATGTGAAGCTATTTAATAATATTATAATAAAACTTTCTGTAATTCAAGATAACAAAAAAAGACCCAAAACCTTTTGGGTACCTAAGAATAAGTGATTTATTTTACAGGGCTATCAAAAGACGATTTAAAAATTAATTTGATATTTGGACAATGGGTATTCCAAGCATATGACTGGAACTAGAAGCCTACTCAAGGAGTTTATCTCCATTGAAGATGAACCTAAGCTTGTCTTTGTTGGAACAGACAGAGGTCAATTAAAAAAAATTACGGTATGATCACCAATGACACAACCTCCTTGACAAAGGTGGTTTATGTGCAAGGGTAAAAACACAACCTTATATGCATAAGTCTACTTTGTAACTTAGGCTATGTTGTTGAGTTTCACAAGGATATGTGCTTGATAAAGAGATCCATAGATTCTAAGATAATGTCTATATGCACTAGGAGTGAAAATATATATTACTTAAATTTCTTATGTTTGGATTCCTTCACATCCATATATTTGGTAGCAAATGATAGAGCATCACTCTGTGTGCAATGACACAAGAGACTTGCTCATATAAATTATAAGATTATGAATAAAATGTTAACAAAAAATTTATTAAGAGATGATCCTAAATGGAAATATATTAAGAATGACATATGCTATGCATGCCAAATGGGCAAGTAAACAAAAACTTCCTTTTAGAGCAGTGGACCTAAAGAATCCACTAGAAGCTTATATCTTCTATATATGGAGTTGTTTGGTCCCATACTAATTCATAATCTAGGAGGGAAGGTATATACTCTTGTCATTGTTGATGACTACTTTATATTTGTTGGAGCGTTCTTACTGAAAAGGAAGCCAGATACACTGGACATCTTAATGTCTTTTGTCAAGCAAATCCAGAATAAAATGAGTTATTCTATGGTGAAAATCAGAAGTAACCATAGTACAGGATTTTAATCTGGGTCTATTACAGATTTTTACAAAGAACTTGGTATATTTCAAGAGTTCTCCTCTTCCAAAACTTCACATCAAAATGGAGTTACTGAGAGAAAAAATATAGAACACTTATAGAGTCTAATAGGACTATACTAAGTGACACTTCACTGCTAGAGTATTTTTGGGATGAAGAAGTCAACGCAACTTGCCATATGCAAAATAGATCTCTAATTAACACAAATCACAATAAAACTCCCTATAAACTAATGAAATATAGAAAACCAACATTGTCCTACTTCAAATCTTTACGAGCAAATGCTATATATAAAATAATGACAAATCATATCTCACTAAATTTGCTAAAAAAATCTTTGAAGATATTTTTGTGGGGTATATCAGCCACAACAAAACATATAAAATATATAATAAGAAAATCAAATGTGTAGAGAAATCTTAAAATATTATATTTGATGAGACAAACATGATACATGAGAGCTTGCCTAGTTCCTTTAATATTGTAGGTTTAAACTTAAAGTTGAAATACCCGCCATTAGAGAATGCAACAACGACAAAATACACTTCACCGGATGCAATTATAGAATATGATGTTTAGAGTCAAGAAGAAGTTACTTAACAAGCTGCAACAGATCAAAGAGCACCAGACTTGATTGCAGTAAATCAACATGCTGAAGTTGAAGAAGTAGAGTCTGAAAAAAGACTACAAGTAACCACAAGACATCTAAAAGACCATCCCTCACACCATATTATCAGGGACCTCAGTCAGGATATGAAAACAAGAAGGATAGCTCTAAATTAAGCACTGCACCTCAGTTTCTTATCATAGATTGAGCCAAAAAATTTGAAGATGAAAATGCTGATCCAGCTTGTATTGTAGCAATGCAAGAAGAACTCAATCAGTTCATGAGATGTAAAATGTGGATGCTAGTTCCTAAGCCCCAATATTAGAATATAATTGGAATTAAGCGGGTCTACAAGAACAAGATAGCTGAGAAAGGGGTGATCATCAAGAACAAAGCTTGATTGGTGGTAAATGACGACAAATAAGAAGATGGAATAGACTTTAACCAAACATTTGCACTATTTGCTATATTAAGGCTATCAGACTATTCCTAGCATATGCAGATCATAAAGGGTTTAAAGTTCATCAAATAGATATGAAGTGTACATTTTTGAATTGTGATTTTAATGAGGAAGTGTATGGTGAGTAACCCCCAGATTTTGTTGTTCCTACCTTTCCTGATCATGTGTAATTTCTAACAAAACCATTGCATGAGTTGGAATAAATACCTAGAGCTTGGTATGAAATCATGTTTAGATTTCACATTAATGAAAATAAATTTTCAAGGGTAAAGATAGAAAAAACATTGTTCCTAAGGGAAATCAACAGAAAGATTCTGCTAATCCAGATATATATATATTGATGAAAATATCTTTAGATCTATTGATGACAACCTTTACAAAAAGTTTGCTAATTTGATGTAGGAAAATTAGTTTGAAATTGTTGAAGTTGGTGACCGGGCGGTCTGGCGGTTTGTCTTGGCGGGTTGAAGACCGCGCGGTCTGGCGGTTTGTCTCAGCCGGCTTGGAGGCCGGGCGGTCTGGCGGTCTACTCTGGCGGTCTCTCTTCCTCTCTGGTGGTAGCCGTGCGGTTAGCCCTGCTATCTAACCGCGCGGCTTGTGCGGTTTGTTTTGTATAGTCCGCTTAGTCCTGTAAATTTTAGTCCTACATCTCTTATTTGTATTCTCTCATCTCTCCTCCATTCTATATAAAGGAGGGCATACCATTGTAATAGATACCTTTTTTGGATAATAAAGTTTCAATTATTCAAAAGCATATCCGCTTGTTTTCTACTTTTCGCTTCTTTTCGCTACTTTCTAACATGGTATCAGAGGGCACGGTCTTTTCCTCCTGATTCTGTGCGCTCTCTGCTTCTAGCGGCTTGTTTTCCGCTATCCGCGACCTCTTTCGCGACTTGCCTTCTCTTCTGTTCGCCGCCCTGTTCGAGCGGCTTGTTTCTGTCCGCTGCCCTGTTCGCGCGGCTTGCTTCTTGTTCTCTTCTCCTGGTGCCTTTTCGCAGCGACCTGTTTCCTTGTCGCCGCGTTCCTTGCTCTTTCTTGCATCTCCGAGTCTTTGCGGCTTGTGTCTACCCGCTGCGGACTTCTTCTCCCTGTCCGCTTCTGCTTTCCCCATATCCGCTTGCCCCTATACTCGCGGTTTGCTGCTGTGATCTGCCTGACCGTGCGGGTTGTTCCTTTCTCACCCGCATCTTGGTCGCGGTCACCTGCCCTTCTCCTCTCTTCTGTTCGCTCGGCCTTTTCAGTCCGCGCGACCTCTTCCCCGCTGTGTCTTTGACCTCTTGCTAGCCGCTGCTGTTCGCGCTACTTGATTATTCCCCTCTACCCGTTCCTGCTTGCTAGTCGCGCCGGCCTCATCTTTTGCCGTGCGACCTGTTCTCCTCTGTTCGCCCGACTTTTTCAAGCCGTGCGACTTCTTTCTCTCTGCTTCTTGGTAGCGGCCTTCCTAGCCGCCCGACCTGTTGCTGTTCGCCCGGCTTGGTGCTCTTTTCTCTTCTTGCGGCTTGTTCTTATCGTCGCGGCCTGCTCCTCTCTTGCCTCCATGGCTTTTCCCTCCTCAGGCCTGTCCGCCTCCGTGGTCACCTCTTCTGGTAGTGCTCATGTTGTTACTCACGGCAGATGGCTCATCGATTCTGGTGCAACCAATCATATGACAGGAAATCTTCAATATTTCTCTCTTCTTAACACACATGCTCGGTTGCCCCCGGTCATTGTTGCTGATGGATCTCCCTCCCCGGTCCATGGGACGGGCATGGTTCAAGTCACTCCCTCTCTCTGCCTGGCTGATACCTTCTATGTGCCCAAGTTTCCGTGCAACTTATTATCGGTTACTTCTTTATGCAAGCAACTACGGTGTTCTGTCATATTCACCCCTAGCTCTTGTACTTTTCAGGATCCGGATTCCCAACGGACGATTGCTACCGGGACTGAGAGTGGTGGCCTCTACTTCCTCGACAACGTTTCTGCTTTCTCTGCCTTCTCCTCCTCCTCTACAGATCTTCTCCAATGGCATCTTCGCCTTGGACATGCTCCTCCCCGAATTCTCCGCCAGCTCTTCCCGCACCTCCCTCCTCATCATCCTCCACTAAACTGTGATGCATGTCAACTTGGCAAACATCACCGCTCATCCTTCCCCCCAACGCAAAGTCGAGGCTCTTCCCGTCCGTTCGACCTCGTTCACTCTGACATATGGGGACCCGCTCCTAACCTCACCATCGGTCGGGGTAGTTCCTATTTTGTCACCTTCATTGATGATTTCTCTCGCTGTACGTGGGTATATCTTCTCAAAAATCGCTCCGAGCTATTCTCTGTTTGGACCTCCTTTTATTCTATGGTTAAGACTCAGTTTGATACGTCTATTAAACTCCTTCATTCTGACAATGCTAAGGAGTATCTTAGCCACGACTTCTCCTCCTTTTGTCTTCACCATGGTGTTATTCGTCAAACAAGTTGTGTCTACACCTCCCAACAAAATGGGGTGGCGGAACGCAAAAACCGTCACCTCCTTGATGTTGCTCGCACTATGATGACTCACATGCATGTTCCTCGCTCCTATTGGGGATATGCTGTCCTCCTCTCCTGCTATCTCATCAATCGCCTTCCCTCCACAGTTCTCCACGGTGCTACCCCCTTCTCCATTCTTTATCCAGACAAGGATCCCTTTCCTCTTCCTCTACACATCTTTGGGTGCACCGCTTTTGTGCACTCTCCCACTGCCACCCGTGACAAACTCTCACCACGTGCCACCAAATGTGTCTTTCTGGGCTACTCTCCCACTCAGAAAGGATATTGCTGCTTTGACCCTGTTACCCGCAAGCAATTTGTCTCTGCGGATGTCACCTTCTTTGCCAATGCCTCATACTTCTCTCCCGCTTCCTCTTCTGCCCCTCCTACTCCTACTTCTCATACCAACCCATCCCTTCCCTCTGCTCCCACTACTGTTCCGCCCGCTCCACCCACTCCACCGTCTTCCCCATCCTCCTCCTCTCCACCCTCTACTCCGCTTTCTCCCTCCACTCCGCTGCCATCTCTCTCTACTCCCGGGCCAGCTCTCTCCACCACGGATACGCCGGATACTGAGGCACCTGCTGACCTGGATCTCCCGATTGCTCTTCGCAAAGGGGTTCGGGCCTGTACCCAACACCCACTTGCTGCAGTTGTTTCCTATGATCGTCTTACCCCTGCTCGCCGAGCTTTTGCACTGGCTATCTCGGCCACTGCCACCCCCCGTTCCTACCAAGAGGCCCTTACTATTCCTCATTGGAAAGTTGCCATGGATGAGGAGATTGCTACTCTCACTGAACGGGGTACCTGGACCCTTGTTCCTCCTCCCTTCGGCACAGATGTTGTTGGCTGTCGCTGGGTCTTCGTGGTGAAGTTTCTACCGGATGGCAGTGTGGATCGTTATAAGGCTCACCTGGTTGCCAAGGGTTTTACCCAAACTTATGGGATTGATTACTTTGACACTTTCTCTCCCGTGGCTCGTCTCAGCACTATTCGGGTTCTTCTCTCTGTGGCTGTCAACAGGGATTGGCCCATCTCGCAGCTAGATGTTAAGAATGCCTTCCTCTATGGTGATCTGCAGGAGGATGTTTACATGGAGCAACCTCCTGGGTATGTTGCTCAGGGGGAGACACGGGTATGCCGGCTAAAGAAGGCTATCTATGGCCTCAAACAGAGTCCTCGTGCCTGGTTTGACAAGTTCAGTGGCATTGTTGCGGCCATTGGTTTTACAAGAAGCTCAGCAGATCACTCCTTGTTTGTTCGGAAAACCGCCTCTGGTCTTGTTGTTCTTGCGGTTTATGTTGATGACATTCTTCTTACTGGCGATGACCAGGAAGGGATATTGATGACCAAGAAACACCTTCGTCAACATCTGGTCACAAAGGATATGGGCTCCCCGAAATACTTTCTGGGAATTGAAATCTCTAGAAAGCCCAACTCCATGGTCCTTTCACAACGGAAGTATGCTCTTGATCTTTTAAAGGAGGCGGGACTGACTGGTGCTAAACCTGCACGTTGTCCTATGGCTGTTGGAGAAGACAAAACTTGGACAGATGACTCACCTCTTCTCTCCGATCCTACGAGATACCGACATCTGGTGGGCAAGCTCATATATCTCACGGTAACCAGACCCGACATCTCTTATGCTATTGGCAAGGTGAGCCAGTTCATGCAAGCTCCGAGGGAGTGTCATCTACAATCTGCTCTGAGGATATTAGAGTATATTAAAGCTGCTCCAGGGAAAGGACTCTTATTTCAGAAAAATGGTCACCTTAGGGTTGAAGCATACTCTGATTCAAGCTATGCGGATGACAAAGGGGACCGCAAATCGACTTCAGGTTTCTGCACATTTGTTGGAGGCAATCTTGTGAGTTGGAAGAGCAAGAAACAGTCTGTCGTTTCCAGGTCCAGTGCAGAGGCGGAATATCGCAGCATGGCATCGACTACATGTGAGTTGAAGTGGTTGCGGGCTCTCATGCTTGACTTAGGAGAGGTTTACAACTATCCTCTTCCTATGTTCTGTGACAATAAGGCCGCGATACACATTTCCAAAAATCCGGTCTTTCATGAGAGAACAAAACACATAGAAGTCGACTGTCATTTTATTCGGGAAGAAATATTGAAGAAACAGATTTGCACTCCTTTTGTTACTTCCGACAACGAGTTGGCAGATGTCTTCACCAAGCCGGTGTCCGCTTCCTTTTTCCACATCTGCGACAAGCTGGGCATGATCGATATATATGCTCCAGCTTGAGGGGGAGTGTTGAAGTTGGTGACCGGGCGGTCTGGCGGTTTGTCTTGGCGGGTTGAAGACCGCGCAGTCTGGCGGTTTGTCTCAGCCGGCTTGGAGGCCGGGCGGTCTGGCGGTCTACTCTGGCGGTCTCTCTTCCTCTCTGGTGGTAGCCGTGCGGTTAGCCCTGCTATCTAACCGCGCGGCTTGTGCGGTTTGTTTTGTATAGTCCGCTTAGTCCTGTAAATTTTAGTCCCACATCTCTTATTTGTATTCTCTCATCTCTCCTCCATTCTATATAAAGGAGGGCATACCGTTGTAATAGATACCTTTTTTGGATAATAAAGTTTCAATTATTCAAAAGCATATCCGCTTGTTTTCTACTTTTCGCTTCTTTTCGCTACTTTCTAACAGAAATGAGCAGTATGAGTGAGCTCAAATATTTCTTAGGGCTCCAAATGAAACAATCTGAAAATTGAATATTCATTTGTCATAGTAAATTCACTAAAGAGATAATTAAGAAATTGGAATGGAGAGTGCAACCTCAATGAGGACTCCTATGAGATCCAATATGTCTTTAGACAAAGATGAAAAGAAGAGACCTTTTGATGAAACTTTGTATAAAATCATCATTGGATCTTTACTCTACCTTACTGCTAGTATACTAGACATTATATTTACAGCCTATGTTTGTGCAAGATATCAAGGGAATGCTAAGGAATCTCATTATACCTCTGCAAAGAGAATATTGAGATATCTTAAAAGTACACCCAATCTTGGTCTATGATATCCTAAAAGCAATGTTTTTGAGCTAATTGGTTTCTTAGATGTAGATTTTGTAGAATGTAAGGACGACATAAATAGTACATCAGGTACCTGCCAATTCCTAGGCAAGAGATTGATCACATAGAGCAGCAAAAAACAAATCAATGTGGTAACCTCCACTGCTGAGTTAGAGTGCATCTTATTGGAACCGATGTTTCACGTTCCCTGTGTTTGAGAATATCAAATCCCAGGTTGTATTTGAATATATCTTGTGTTTGGTAGAGTGTGCAGGTTTACAGGTGCGAGAAGTTCAAGGAGATCTCCTTAGGAACCTAATGACGAGCAGTAGTAGCTACCACCGGGCGGTAGCCTGAATTAATTGGACAAGATACTCGGGAAACTACTGCGTCACGCTAGTCCTACGGCCTGCTCTAGCTCAAGGAATTATTTTAGCCAGACGCTCGGAAATCTACCGCGCAGGCGTCAACTTGTACCACGCCGCGCTAGTAAAATTAATGCCATGAGTAATGCCAGGAGATATTGCACGCGATAGCTGGGTGGAATTAATTTCTAAGCTCCCGGGAACTTACTAAAAAGCGCTAGCCTTACCGCTCTACGCTATCCCACTCAACGCCGCGTTGAGTGCGTTGATTCAGAGATACCTCTCCACGATAACCGTTAACACATTGCGCTAGCATGATGAAAAGGAAAATATTTATTTTAAATATTTTTCCAATTTTGCAGGACAGCTGTCAGCACAAAGCATGCGAACCTACCGCCGAACGCTAGTCTTACCCCAGGCGATAGCTTATTTTCACGAAGACGTATATAAACCCGCTTCAGTTTCTTTGCTAATTACCTAAGGCGAAAAAGGACAAGTTCGTGCATTCCATGGTTCGTTCGCCACTCCGCGCTCTGTTCCAATTGTCTTTGTCGAAGGAAAAGAACTCTGTATCCATCCCATTCGTGAACGAAGAACTGTGGCAATCCAAGGACTACATCGATTACAAAGAAACCACCAGTGGAAAGCATACAGAGATCTCAAGCACCGACCGCAGATCTCTCTACGGAGAAATCATCTGTGGGAGACTTTAAACCTTGTCTTTTTTGTAATCTTCTTTTCTGTTCATTCTTGTGGTGAGGAAACTTGACCAGTGAAGGTCGTCAGAATCCGGGAAGGATTCTATGGGAAATCGTCCCGGGGTTGGGACGTCTAGATCGGATGATCTAGCGGAGCTCTAAGACCCTTCCTTGCGTGGAAGTGAAAGGCCGACTCAAAGAACTTTCTTGGAGGGAAAGGGAGAGAGCCAACCGGTCCGTGGAGCGGGTCGGTATAGAAAATAAAAGAGTGTTTCTTTCTCATCGCCTTCGATCTCCGACGTCGTGGGGATCATGATTTTGTAATCGTTAAGAACTTATTGTTGATTCAATTTTAATAATGTTAGTTTCTGTGTTTTTATTCTTTTGTGCGTGTACGATCAAACTCTCTCTAGTGCGCGTAATTCTCCAAAGGGTGATTTGCCCAGGAAAATGAGTTCTGTAACTTACCGACATGCGTTAGTGACCTAATGCGCCGCGGTAGCTTCCAGAACTAGTTTACCTGGACCAAAATAATTTTAATTTTTCAAATAACGCTCTAAACCTTATTCACCCCCTCTAAGGTTGGCCACTAGATCCAACAAGTGGTATCAGAGACAGGTTATTCCAAAACGGTTTCACCATCAAGAATAATGGCCAACATCGATCTCAAATCGACTAGGAGGGATGAAAAAGTGTACACAAAAAATTCATTAGCACCGCCTTTATTTACAAGATAGAACTATATCGAATGGGGAATACTGATGAGAAAATTTCTTATGTTATTAGATGTAGAAGTTTGGAACATGACTTACGTCAAGCCCCCAAATAACTTAAACAAGCACGAATGTTATCTGAATGCCAAAGCAATGAATAGTCTATTCTGTGGGCTTGGTCAAGACATTTTCAAACTAATCTATACGCTTCCTACTGCATATGATATCTGGAAATTTCTTGAGCTAACATATAGTTCTCCTTCTATAGGCAATGAAATAGAGCAATTTCTTATGGATCCGAGTGAAGGATCAAATGAAGATTTACTCTTGGAGAAGGGCACCTCAAACACATCAAGCCAAGAGGACGATGACAAAGGAACCTCATGTTCAAATCATGCTGTGACCAAAAGCACTGTAAGGAAGTAAACTCCTTTACTGCGTGTAAATCTATCTCTCTACATTACATATGCTAGAAAATGCTAGACTTAGAATGAAGAAACTAAAAAGTATTAACTCAAAACTACGTTTAGAAAATAACGGTTTAAGAAAAAATGTTAATGTAAAATCTACCGTCGTCGTGCCTAGTTATCCTGCGTGCTCTTTAGATAACATGAATACACTGAGTATAGATCATAATGGACTGGAATAAAAACATAAGCTTCTTGAAAAAGAGCTCCACTCCATACAAGTGCAAAACAAAAAATTATGTCTAGAAAAATCATCATTGAAGAGTGAGTGTGATGAGTGCAAAAACTATAAAGTTGAAATCAAATAGATGAATGAGACATTCGATGAATTTAGGAGTAAGTATAAAGCTCACATCGAATCTATTATCTCCACTCTCAAAAATAGCACGATCGACTGCAATAGAGCTAGACAACCTCAAACTGAAGAATGAAGAACTAACCATAAAAATCAACATGCTTAAGGAAATAATGCTCAAAAACTCGCAAAGCCCAATTCCTAAGTGAAAGTCTTTGAATTTAAGGGTAGCTACTCACCTAGAGGGGGGTGAATAGGTTATTAAGGTCTATTTGATTCTCTTTAGATTCTTTAAGCCTTTAACTGAGTTAGGCCTTGTTGTGAATAATTAGTTTAGCTTTCAAGAAATTCGCACACAACACACCAGATATTTATCGTGGTTCCCCAGTATATGGGTACATCCACTGTCCCTCTCGTCTTTCTAACAGAATGTTAGATAAAGCTTTTCTCCAATAACTTGGCTCCTCAAAGATTACAACACGATCCCACTGGATCACACAGTATCCATAGAGACCTTCAACACAGGCACTCAGCCCAACCACACAGTAATCACCTGATCACCTACCACAGACACAAATGCCCCACAACATAGGCTGGAAACACATCCCTATCACACAGATCCAAGACTGGATCCTACCACTCAGATCTATACCAGATCCTACACTCAACCTTTATAACTTAGGCTTACATTACAGATCTCACTAGATCTAACTCTCAGCCTTTATAAATTAGGCTTACAACACAGATCTTAACCAGATCCTACAGAGATTGAATTTGATATTTAAATAGATTAAACTCCAAAGATTGATTCTTTCAGTCGACAGCTTCTTAAACTGAGAGAATCTCAGACCAATTTTCTTTTCAGTGACAAGGATAAAGATCTTCCAAAATCTGATGCTTATGCTAGAATTGACTTAGAAAGTAATTTTGATCGTGCTGATGAAGAGGGAAGATCAAGAAAGATGGTCTTCAATCAGCTAACCTATTTTGGAAGAAATTGAACTGCTCTGCCTCTCCTTCTATCTTGAGAAAACCCTGGATAGATTTACTCCTCACAGATCCATAAATTGACCTTCATATTAGGCTCTGCTTAGATCTTGAAGCAACTTCAGTTAGGGCTTACCTTGACTGATTCTTCTTCCTCAGAGAAATCCTCTGATTCTACTGTTACAGATGTTGATTGCAGCAGCTAAGGCAGAGATCCTTTAGATTTGTTGAATTGAAGCTTTTGTCTCTACAATAATGATAGGAGAAGAAGACGAAGTCCCACTCCTCTTTTTCTAAATGAATTGATCGCTCAGAAACTTATTTCGATCCAGGTCTCCTTCTATATTTATAATCCCGTCATCCAGTGAGATGAATGACACATGTCATTTCTTTAACGGCTGATTATATCCTTATTTTATAGAATGAGACTGACAACAATGTTAGTGATGAGTTGTAGCTCTTCCATGGTCATTTTGAATTTTGTTGACTTTGCTGATGTCAACCATTCTGGACTTAGAAAATTTCAGACAAGTACCCAGACGTTAAGTGAACAAGCTTTACTCAACAAATATGGACTTAGAAAATTTCCTGCTCTGCTAGGCATTGAGTGAGTAAACTCAACTCACTGCTTTTTAGCTTTGTCAACTTCTCAGCTTGTTCAAGCGTTGGGAGCGTTGAGTGTATAACCTTCACTCAATGCTTTTTGCCTTAGCTTGATCTTTAGCCCTTTATGTAACTATGATGTTGAGAGTGTTGAGTGTATAAGCTTTATTTAATGATTCTGGACTTAAAATAATTTTGCTCGGCATGAAGGTATTAAGAGCGTTGAGTGTATAAGATTCACTCAATGTTTTTATACTTAGCCAAATCTCCTTATGTCTGAAGGCATTGAGTGAGCTGGCCTCACTAAACGCTTTCTGCCTTTGACTCTGAAATCTGGCGTTGAGTGCATTGAGTGTATAAGCTTCACTCAATGATTCTGGACTTAGAAAAATTCTGCTCTACATGAAGGCAATAAGTGTGTTGACTACACTGAACGATTCTGGACTTAAAAGAATTCTGCTCTGCATGAAGGCGTTGAATGTGTTGACTACACTCAACACTTTCTCCCTTTGGCGTTGACAGCAACAACATGACTCAATGCTTTCTCCCTTTGGTGTTGAGTGTGCTGACTTCACTCAACACTATTGTACTTAGACATAATGTTTTGTCATTCTTACAAGGCTTTGACTGAATCATCATGGCGTTGAGTGAACTGGCTTCACTCAATACTTTTGGACTTAGTCAAATTTCTTTGACAAATTTGCTTTGGCTTTGACAGAACTAGCATAACTCAACGCTTTTGGTTATACGGCGTTGAGTGAGTTGACTTCACTCAACGCCCGTGGACTCCACTTTTCTGCCTTGCCAACACTTAAAGCTTTGACTGTCAGACTTCTCTCAGCATTATTAGCTGAATGGCGTTGAGTGAACTGGGTTCACTCAATGCCTGTGGACTTAGTATTTTTTCTTCACTGTCACTGGCTCCTGATTCATCTGGCGTTAAGTGAGCTTGTTTAACTCAATGCTTGTGGATTTAAGCAATTTTCTTCCTTTCTAATCAGTTTTTTTGAGTCCACCTGTCCAATCAATATGACAGACTAACTTACACGCATGAACTTAAACATACATCAAATACAACTATGTATATACAATTGACTTGTTTGACTTCTTACAAATCTGAGACATTAGGATCAATGGACCCAACAATCTCCCCTTATTTAAACAAGTCAAAACACCACTTGAAAATTCTTTGTCAATGATATACACCAACATATACAGAAATCCTATACAGTAACATATTAACACAAGAGAGTTAAGGGTTACCATAATTCCCATTTTTCTACTATTATGGTGATCATCATATACTTACCTTGTGTTGCTGCAAGATTCACCTTTTCCCTTATATGAGAACACCACCTGCTCCCCCTATTTTGCTGCATTGACACCTTGTCACACCAGTTACACCAGTCACCAATCACACCTTCTGCCCCTTTTTGACTTCTTCAGACAGAGGGAGAAGCTGGACATCTCTGATTATCTTCTCTCTTTTCTAATTACAGATAATCAACTGATGTCGAACTCGCTCCCCCTCAACAAGAGCATCTTCTACCAAAACTTTAGACATTCCAGCCTTATTACAATTTTCTAGTCTTCACAACCTGTAGGATGATATAGTTCCTGCAACAAAACAACATGAAGAGCAACTGAAGCTACACCAAGTTCAACATACCCAACTCAAACTTGAAGGTGTTGAACTTTGCTTCATCTAGTGTCTTGGTGAATATATCAGCCACTTTCTTGTCTGTTGGGACAAATTCAAGACTAATACCCTCACATTCCACATGCTCTCTTATAAAGTGATATCTAATCTCTATGCGCTTAGTCCTGCTATGTGAGACATGATTCCTAGCTATGGAGATTGCATTAGTAAAGTCATAAAATAAAGAACTTCTACTTAACTGAATGTTATAATCCTGAAGGTGATGCTGTATCCACAACAACTGTACACAACAGCTCCCTACAGCTATATATTCTGATTCTGGAGTAGAAATAGAAATACTTGTTTACTTCTTGTTGCTTCATGACACTAGTCTTTTTCCCAGAAACTGACAGGGGCATGATGTGCTATTCCTGTCTTCTCTGCAGCCTGCAAAGTCTGCATCTGAAAAGCCTATTAGTTCAAAATTCCTATTCTTAGGGTACCAAAGACCAAGATCTAGTGTGCCCTTTAGATATCTCAAAATTCTCTTAGCAGCAGAGTAATGAGATTCTTTAGGTCATGACTGATATCTAGCACAGACGCATGTAACATAAATAATGTCTGGCCTACTAGTAGTCAGGTATAAAAGGGAGCCAATTATCCCTCTATACAAAGTTTGATCAACTAGTTTACCTACCTCATCCTTGTCTAAAGACATGTTTGATATTATTCATATCCCAGTCTAAGTTCACCAGGGAGTTGATCAAAAGGTTTGGTATGGAGAATGCCTCCACTATGAAAACTCCTATGGTCAAGTATGCCTGTAGGCAAACATGAGGCAGGAAAACCTGTGGATGAAACTTTGTATAGAAGGATAATTGGCTCCCTTCTATATCTTACTACAAGTAGGCTAGACATCATGTATGCTACATGTGCTTGCGTTAGGTATCGGGCTAGCCCTAAAGAATCTCACTACTCTGTTGCTAAGGAGATTTTGAGGCATCTTAAGGGCACACCAGATCTTGGCATATGGTACCCGAGAAATAGAGATTTTGAACTAACAGACTATTCAGATGTAGATTTTGTAGGCTGCAAAGATGTCATGAAAAGAACTTCTGGCACCTGTCAGTTTTTGGGAGGAATACTAGTGTCTTGGAGAAGCAAGAAGTAGAACAATGTTGTAATCTCAATAACTGAGTCAGAATACATCTCAGTAGGTAGCTACTGTGTACAGTTGCTGTTGATCCAGCATCAGCTCCAGAGCTATAACCTCCAAATAAGTCGAACTCATTTGTATTGTGATTCTACTAGTATAATCTCAATTGCTAGGAATCCTGTCTCTCATAGCAGAATTAAACACATTGAGATTAGGTATTATTTCATTAGGGAGAATGTGGAATGCGAAGATATCAGTCTTGATTTTGTCCCTACAAACAAGCAAGTGGCTGACATCTTCACTAAGCCATTAGATGAAACAAAGTTCAACACCTTCAAGTTTGACCTGGGTATGTTGAACTTGGTATCGCTTCAGTTGCTCCTTGTGTTGTTATTATTGCAGGGTGTACTACTTCTTGCAGGTGGAAAAGACCTTCAATGATATGAATATTTTTCAAGTGGTATACCTTCATTGGTATCAAGTTTTTCAAGTGGTTCAAGTGATATCCAGACTGGAATAGACTAAAGTGTCTACCAGGAAGGATGATAGTATATGCTCCTGTTGAGGGGGAGCAAGTCTAGATGCTCTTGTTGAGGGGGAGCAAGTCTAGATGCTCCTATTGAGGGGGAGCAAGTCAAGATGCTCTTGTTGAGGGGGAGCAAGTCCAGCTGATGGCGACAATACTGATGTGGTCGTGGATCCCCGTCATAGAGAGTTCGTGGATTGGGACGGTCGTTGCCGCAAGCTCAAAGATGGGAGTCTACCACAACATTTCTTCGCCAACGCCGCAGCTACATGTTTTGCTCGACGTCCGCCGCCGCCAATAAATAAAATATATAATTATAAATTACATAATTATAATAATATATTTTATCATATATATTTTAGCAAATTATATTTTAAGTAATTTTATATTTAGTATTTATTTCATGTTTAATGATTTCATGCCTATAACCATCAAGAGTGTTTTTAATTTCATGCATTTAAATTTTGTATTGTTTTTTATTTCATGATGGGTGCATATAACCATCATGAGTGGTTTAATTTTCAAGGGTGGAGATTGAGTGGTATAGGCTATATATAGCCATGGTTATGAAGAGTAATGTAGAGAATGAATGAAAAATTGAAGCCCTAATCTTGTTTGAAGATTTCCCTCCTCCTCTCCTCTCCTCCTCCTCTCAAAAATTCGGCCTCCCCTTTCCTCCCCTCTCTTGGCCGCCGGCCACCACCATCCTCCCCTCTATTATCGTTTCCTCCTCCTCCTCCTCTAATTCTTTTCCAAGCCAAACCCTCCTTTCCCTACAATAAAAAAACCCTAGCCGGCCTCTCTCCCTAGCCGCCACCCTCTCTCTTTCCCTCCTCCACCAACCTAAAACCGACCACCACCAACGTCACCCGACCCCGGGAGATTTGGTTGGGGATGTTGTGCCGTTAGACTGTAGTCTACCATATAACCAGATTTATCCCGATATTCCCGTAAATTCGGATCCTCGGGTCCGGCGTGGTTTCTAACAAGTTGTATAAGGAGAGTGCATATTACTTGAGCACTTGTTCAAGTGGTATGAGAATGCATTGACTTGACATGTTAAGTCAATGCAGTTAAATATAGTACATTGAATTGATATGCTGGTAATTCAAGCAGCATAAGCTAACAGATGTAGCAGATATAGCTTACAATTGTATTAAATTAATATGTGTTTTATGTTAATGCTTCTTAGTATTGCTACGTGTTCTGCTATCTTCAAATATGGGGAGATTGTTAAGAATATTACCCTCAATGTTTCCTAGATTTGAAGAGGGATCACAATCAGTACTAAGAGCATAGTTGTATTTGATATTGTTCAAGCTCATCATGTACATGATGTTCCATGGAATAAGTTTAGATAGATTATCTAAGTAGTTGTGACAGGTGGTCACAAGGTAGAGAAGTGGAGTGACAGGAATCTGTCTAAGTCCACATGCGTTGAGTGAAGCCAGTTTACTCAACGCTAGATGCCAAAGAAGAATGCTGGAAAGGCTGAAAATCGCGTAAGTCCACATGCGTTGAGTGAAGCCAGTTCATTCAGTGCCAGATACCAAAAAGTGTCGAGTAAGGTGTGGACAGTAAAATCCCAGCAGTCTGCAAAGCAATTCTGTGGCTAAGTCCACAGGCGTTGAGTGAAGGCAGTTCACTCAACGCCATATATCAAAATGCATCGAGTATAGCTGAGTTTGTCAAAGCCTCAGTATTAGAAAGTTGAAAATTGACTAAGTCTATAAGTGTTGACTGAAGCCAGTTCACTCAATGCCATATACCAAGCATTGTTGAGACAAGCTAAAGTAGTTGAAGATTTTGTCAAGAAATCTGACGAAGTCCACAATCGTGAGTTATGACAGCCCACTCAACGCACTCAACGCCTCAACAAGCTGGCAAACCAGAGAAGCGGCTAAGGACAAAAGCATTGAGAGATGAGAGTCTACCACAACATTTCTTCGCCAACGCCGCTGTTACATGTTTTGCTCGACGTCCGCCGCCACCAATAAATAAAATATATAATTATAAATTACATAATTATAATAATATATTTTATCATATATATTTTAGCAAATTATATTTTAAGTAATTTTATATTTAGTATTTATTTCATGTTTAATGATTTCATGCATATAACCATCAAGAGTGTTTTTAATTTCATGCATTTAAATTTTGTATTGTTTTTTATTTCATGATGGGTGCATATAACCATCATGAGTGGTTTAATTTTCAAGGGTGGAGATTGAGTGGTATAGGCTATATATAGCCATGGTTATGAAGAGTAATGTAGAAAATGAATGAAAAATTGAAGCCCTAATCTTGTTTGAAGATTTCCCTCCTCCTCTCCTCTCCTCCTCCTCTCAAAAATTCGGCCTCCCCTTTCCTCCCCTCTCTTAGCCGCCGGCCAACACCATCCTCCCCTCTATTATCGTTTCCTCCTCCTCCTCCTCTAATTCTTTTCCAAGCCAAACCCTCCTTTCCCTACAATAAAAAAACCCTAGCCGGCCTCTCTCCCTAGCCGCCACCCTCTCTCTTTCCCTCCTCCACCAACCTAAAACCGACCACCACCAACGTCACCCGACCCCGGGAGATTTGGTTGGGGATGCTATGCCGTTAGACTGTAGTCTACCATATAACCAGATTTATCCCGATATTCCCGTAAATTCGGATCCTCGGGTCCGACGTGGTTTCTAACAAGTTGTATAAGGAGAGTGCATATTACTTGAGCAATTGTTCAAGTGGTATGAGAATGCATTGACTTGACATGTTAAGTCAATGCAGTTAAATATAGTACATTGAATTGATATGCTGGTAATTCAAGCAGCATAAGCTAACAGATGTAGCAGATATAGCTTACAATTGTATTAAATTAATATGTGTTTTATGTTAATGCTTCTTAGTATTGCTATGTGTTCTGCTATCTTCAAATATGGGGAGATTGTTAAGAATATTGCCCTCAATGTTTCCTAGATTTGAAGAGGGATCACAATCAGTACTAAGAGCATAGTTGTATTTGATATTGTTCAAGCTCATCATGTACATGATGTTCCATGGAATAAGTTTAGACAGATTATCTAAGTAGTTGTGACAGGTGGTCACAAGGTAGAGAAGTGGAGTGACAGGAATCTGTCTAAGTCCACATGCGTTGAGTGAAGCCAGTTTACTCAACGCTAGATGCCAAAGAAGAATGCTGGAAAGGCTGAAAATCGCGTAAGTCCACATGCGTTGAGTGAAGCCAGTTCATTCAGTGCCAGATACCAAAAAGTGCCGAGTAAGGTGTGGACAGTAAAAGCCCAGCTGTCTGCAAAGCAATTCTGTGGCTAAGTCCACAGGTGTTGAGTGAAGGCAGTTCACTCAACTCCATATATCAAAATGCATCGAGTATAGCTGAGTCTGTCAAAGCCTCAGTATTAGAAAGTTGAAAAATAACTAAGTCTATAAGCGTTGACTGAAGCCAGTTCACTCAATATCATATACCAAGCATTGTCGAGACAAGCTAAAGTAGTTGAATATTTTGTCAAGAAATCTGGCGAAGTCCACAATCGTGAGTTATGACAGCCCACTCAACGCACTCAACGCCTCAACAAGCTGGCAAACCAGAGAAGCGGCTAAGGACAAAAGCATTGAGTGATGAAGGCTCACTCAATACTCTCAACGCCTAGCAGATAAAGAAAGTTGCAACTAAGTCTAGGGGAGTTGAGTGATGAAGATTCACTCAATGCACTCAACTCCTAACAGTGCAGAAGATATTGACTAAGTCTAGAGGCATTGAGTGAAGTCAGTTCACTCAATGCACTCAATGTTTGATGTTGTAGAGAATTTGACTAAGTTCAAATTCATTGAGTGAAGGTCATTCACTCAACGGACTCAACGCCTGGATTGAATCTAAAGATTTGGCTAAGTCCACAAAAGATGAAATTGGAATCAATAGGGACAAGATGGACTGAAGGAACTTTAACTTTTAGGATTTTCTCATTTCGAAAAGTTGTGGTTGAACTTCTTCTTCCTCGCCATTGTTGTCGAGCTTGAAGCTTGAAGTTAAATCAGCTGATCTAAAAGTTCTTTCAAGTTGTTGTAGCTAATTTCTTCTGCTACAACAAATTCTGAAAGTTATTAATTCAAGGTTAGCTAATCACCTAGAGGTCGGGGGGGGGGGGTGAATTGGTCCTCGAAAATTCCTAAATCTTGTTGTTGTTTTCTTACTAAGTGTTATCTTTCTTTTACTTTCTTCCTAAGGTGATCTTAGAGCTTGTCCTTAGTACCTGCAATATAAAAGAAGATCAAACAACACAACAAAGCATACAGATATTTATAGTGGTTCCCCAATTGGGTACATCCACTTTTCCTCCCATCTTTCTAACTTATGTTAGACAAGGCCCAAATTCCTCCAAAATGCTACTCAGAGCTTACACCTCAGGCCCTCAACCTTACACTCAGGTTCTCTTCAGAACCCTACCTCAAAACCACAAAGGTTCCTACCTCAGATCTCTACAGTGCTCATACAACTCAGTGGTCCTCAAACCACTTGCCTCAACCTTATCTCTAAGGCCCACAACTCAGGTTTTTCAGCCCTACAACTTCAAACACAAGACCCTACTCTCAGAGTGCTGCAACACTCCTACAACTCAGTACCCTTCCAGGTACCTACCTCAGTGACTAATTAGCCACCTACCTCAGGCCAAAAGGCCCTACCCTCAGGCTGGGAGGACAGCCCTACTCTCAGATCCACACTCGGATCCAACCTCAGTACCCTAGCAGGATACCTACCTCAGTGACTAATTAGTCACCTACAACTCAGGCATAAAAGACCCTACAACTCAGATTCAGACAACCTGAATCCTACAGGAAATTTATCAAAAATTGAAATAAATTAAAACACTGACTCAGAGATAAATCTCAGAGTCTACCATACTGGAATGAGCAGGTATCAGTCCAGCCCTCTTGCTGTAGAAGGAATTAGTTGTCTTCTACAACTAACTACTTTTCTGTTGTACTGAAGAACAACTATCTGCAGTTGAAGGCCGACGACCCTTCACACAACAATCTCTTCTTGCTGATTAGATGAATCAACCAACTTGTTCTATACAGAACAAACTTGCTGAACTGGAAAAGCTTCAGTTATCTTTTCTTTGCCTGCTGGCCTGCACTGTTGGACTTGACTTTCAAGCTCGTCGGAGAAGATGAAGTCCAACTGCCTCTATTTTCCGCAAACCTAATCCCCTTTTTCTCGATTCAATTTTCCATTTTTGTATCTGTTGATTTGAATCAACGACACTATTTGAGTGTGGGCCCAGCCAAGGATGGTGAGCACGACCTCCCTTAGAAAAAGACAAACAGTAGCTTTCGACGCTACTGTAGCTTTCCCGCAACGACATGAAATATTTTGACTTGTTGAATTCAAGTGACGTTAGTAGTGGTCATCACTTTCTGGACTTAGAAAAATTTCAGAACTCATTAAGCATTGAGTGATGTTGAATCACTCAACGCGCGCTGACTTGGCTCTTCATTAGAAGCATTGAGTGAACCTGTTGGCTTTGTCTCAGCAGTTCCTTCTCAACTGTCTCAACGCTTTCTTCTTCACACCTGAGATTATCTTCTATCTCAGTGGTTGTGCTGAGATCAACACTTCTCTAAATATTTTGCATTGAGATACTCAGCTGTCTCAGCGGTTATGCTGAGACCTTCTTCTCAGCTGTCTCAGCTATCTTGATGGTTTTACCTTAGTCAAATTATCTGACTTCTAGTGTACTCTTTTTGTTCACCTGTCAATCAAGGACAACCTGCATGCATGAACTTAAGCACACACCAAATATATTATGCCCCTTAGCATGATTAGTGATGCCTCTTCAAATTCTGAGGAACATTAGAGGGCACAATTCCCAACAATCTCCCCCTATTTGAAGAAGGTAGAACACCCATCCATGATAATGTGCATCAACACAAAGAGTATCATGATAGGCTTGATGAGACAATATCATGACAACTAGCCATCCCAATATAGGATAACTCCCCCTAGATGAGATGGCTTAACACTATGATTGATTAACTAATATTACTAGTGAATTATCAATCATTAATAATGTAACAGTATGATTAACAATAAAAGTTTTATTAATCATTAACAAGGTAAACATTATGATTAAGATATACCTAATCATTAACTAATTTAGAGAGCCTTAGCCAAACAACAGTAGGCAAAACTTGTGATTATAATATATCTATGAAAGAACTGCATATTCATTAATCACAGATATATAAGTAAGAATTGCATGCACATTTATCACAACAATATAGTCCGGACCAACTCATATTATTTTCATTGATAAAAATTTGATATTGTTACACCATTGATTTTCATTACAAGACATTGATTAAATATTTAAAGAACCCTAAGTCTTGCAGGCACATATCAGCTCTTCTTTGATGAACTTGTATCAGCATCCTTCGTAGAAGCAACAACAGTCTTCTTCAAGTTTTCAGCTTTGTTCTCCTGCGGTTTGAAGTAAAGGAATTGCTTTGGAATATATCTGGGAGGTATTTTCTTAGGGTTGCTCTTTTTTACTAGATTTTCTTTGAATACTCTTTCCCTTAGGGAATTTCTTTCCAAGTGCTTTATCCATTCCTCAGAAGGAAATACACTATCAATATTCTTTAAGATTTGTCCATGGCTTACACAAGCATTGATAATGATGGATTCAGAGGCATTACTTAGCTGTTCATGATTTGGATCATCTCTGTTCTCAGCTCTCCTCTTTGCCATGAACTTTTCAGTCTTCTGAGTTCCCTCCCTCTTTCTTCTGGCAGCAAGTTGTGCATCCTGTGCAACTCTAGCTTGTTCAGGGAAGTCTAGGTCCTCTGGCCTCTTTTTATCCAGGAGGGGCAGGTGCAGTGTCACCCTGGTGCCTTGAATTACCTTGAAGGCTTAATCTTCAATGAGTGTTGTTGTCTTAGTCTGGCTGCTCTCCACCTTTCTGTCTTCTTCAGAGATGGTCTTTTGCAGTAGGGTGGTGTTGGCTTCATTTTTGCTTGATATAGATTGGAATATTTTCTCATTGTCAGCAAGCAACTCATTTTTCAGAAGTATTGCCTCCTTCAGAGAGTGGACAACAACATTGGTGACAGGCTGATTTACATGATCTGTTGCACCTTTGATCACCTCATAAGTTGCACTCACATAATTATTGGCATATCCTATGTCAACTGCAGAGAATTTTTGGCTTGTTTCCAAGGATTTTATGAGGGTGGTCAACTTTATGCCAGCAGTTCCAGCCATATCAAAGCAGGCAGTGACCTGTTTGTTTAAGTGAGAGGTTTCTTCTTTACTTTCCTTGACTACAGTTAATAATTCATCCCTTAGCTTGACAAATGATTGGTCAACATACTCATTGAGGGTTGTGGTCTGAGCATCCATGAGTGCTTTGATATGGTTTAGGAGTAACTCATTAGAGATTTGGATAGTAGGTGGTTGGCTTAATAAAGGAGGGATATCTTCCTGATCAGGGACCTATGAAGACTCCCCCTCAACTACAACACCTATATAAGGAAACATTTCCTTAGTTAAAGCTGTATTAACACTACTAATTAAGGGTATGAGTATTACCTGTAGTAGGTACAGACTCAACCATTCTGTTGATAACTTGATCCAAAGTTGTCAAATCCATCTGATTATGCTCCCCCCTCAGACTGAGCATCCTTATTTGGGCTTGACCCATCAAGATAAGTATCTAATGCCTCAGGAGGCTCACAATTATCTTCTGTAGCATGGATATCTTCAATTGTAGCTACATCATCAGTATCAGCCATATCTGCCTCATCTTCTGCAACAATCTCTTCTTCAGCAGCAGTCTTTGAAACTTGTCCTGACCTAGGGCTGACATGGATTTTATCAACACGCACAACATTATACTTGAGTTGAATGTTTGATGAGGAGAGACTCAGGGATATGTCTTTCTGCAGACCAACATCAGCAGGGGGAGAGGTTCCTAGCTCGGGTTCAGAGTAGAATGAACTGTCCACTTCAGCAACTTGCTTTCCCTTATCCCTTGAGGAGTCCTTTTGTTGTTGAAGGTTGGCTCTTGGGTAGGATCTTAGTGAATCTATCCAATGTCTTTATATCCATCCTTTTTAGTTAGTGAATCTTCACTCAATGCTCCTGCTTGAATGTATCAGGGTAGGTGTTCACTAGGTATAAAGAAAGAATTCTGCCTATGTTTGGAGTGTGTAGACAGTCTACTATTCTCTAGTAGATGAGAGAAGACCAAGAGGTCTGTCTATTAAAGATTATCCTAGTCATGACATCAAACATTGACTGGAGATTGTGTCATGTGATCCAGGTTTGTAGATAAGGGCTTTCCATATAATATCTGCCAGCAGTTTACCTCTCTGATGAAGAATTTTCTCTTAAGAGACCCAGGTTTGGCATCATTGTATCCACACCGCCTAAGAGCACTGTTTCTGTCCTTGATGATGGGTTCTTCTTGCATACCAGAATTGATGGAGGGTAGATGAAGGGATTTGCCTAGTCTCTCAGGGTTTACCTTAATCTTGATGTCCTCAATCTTAAACTTAAGTGAGTTTTGAGAAGAAGACACCTTAACATTGGATAAGAATTCTACTACCTCTTTTCTAAGAATGGTGGAGGGTTCAGAAAGGGTGTACTCCAAACCTGTGGTCTCAATCATCCTTAACACTTCTTTAATCTCTGGCGAGGCATGACTAAATCCATTCATCACAATTTCATAGCCCTCCTGGAGCTCCTTGGTGATATTTTGCGCCATTGAACTAGTGCGGTAAGACGCTGAGAATGGTTTTGTCTCAACGACAGGAGTTAGGGTTTTTTAGAATAGTGATGCTTTTCATTTTATGTTGCCCTTATATATATTTTGAAAATGTTTAATTACTTTATCATAAGATTAAGTGATTAATCATGTTAGCTTAAGATTGTACTTTAGGCTTTAAAGCTTATTTCTCGCTTCCCGTTATGAGACTGTGCACCCAACTCTGAACTCAGTTCGACGAATTCTGAACTGAGTTCGATGAATTTTGAACTCAGTTCAACGAATTTGGACTTAGCCAAATTTCTCAAACTCCGAGCTTAGTTCGATGAACAATTAGCTCAGCTCGACGAATGTTGAACCCAGTTTGACTAATTCTGAACTGAGTTTGATGAACTCAGATTCTTGATGTATGGCAAATTCCTGCCTTTCCAGCATCTTCACTTTGTGACCACCTGTCACATCACTGTTTTGATGTACACTATTACTATCCAAACATTTTATCAATTTTGAGTAGAATGAAGACCTATTATGCTAATAAGGTAGTTTTTATTAGCAGACTTATTATGCACTGGTTTACAAGTTATTTGAGCTAGAGAGAAGAAAAAAATCTTCATAATTTAACAATGCAGATAATCTGATAAATAAGTAAATAATTGTTCTCCAACTGATATGCTTGATTAGTTTTAACTTAAGCACATCTAAATTAATTCAGAAATATGTAAACTTAGTCTCTCTACAAGAGAGAGAGACTTACCTTTAGGTTGTCTGCCTCTAGCTTTTGAGGATTACACACTTAATAGCCTCAACTTTTGTTCATTGTTTTACTTGGAGCATAGTCCTTGAGCAATCATCCTGTCCCAGATATTTGCCTGGAACATCCATTGTCCAAATACCAAGTATTATTTAAACAGGTATTTGGACTATCCCGCAAAAACAAATTCATTTACCCTTAGACACCGAATTTCTATAAGGTCCTAGGTTCACATTGACCTGAAAATAAGCTTGCCTTCCAGCTGTATTCCTGACAGATTGGCTACCTCTGGACACTGAAGGATTCTGCCAGCAATCTACAACATAGTGACCCACTTTGCCATAGCACCAACACTCATGGACATTATATCTCATTTTCTGTTTAGGAGCAACATTTGGCTGGACTGCTCCCTGAATAGTGGGAAGATGTGCTGCTGTATATCTCTAATTTCTTTCAGCAGCAATTTGACTGAAGGTAAGTCTTTCAGCTGGCTGTTTTGGTCTTTTCTGAGAGCCACTAGCTACATGTCTCTTTTCAGCTAACATGCATCTGATAACATCAAAAATTGTCATTCCAACCTTGTCAGAAGAGTCACCTTGAGTCACTACTTTTGCTAGATTATTCAGATTTCCTGCAGCAGCATTATCCTTGAGTTTTAGGGCTGGGGCATCAAAAACAAATGGTCTAGGATGAGCCATTTAAATTTCCTCATGGGTAGCCTTAAGGGCCCTCACATGGCTATATATTCCACCTTGGCAATGGCCACATTGGTCCATACCAGTGGATTTTCCATTCTCCCAGTGACCATAACAACTTTCATGGTCATACCTATTAGAAGGCGACAAGATTTTCTGAAAAGAAATTGGAGGAAATGATGCTAGAGGCACAACTGGTGCCTTCCCCTTTCCCTTTCCTTTTGGATTGGGAGGTCTAGCAGGTCCCTTAAATCCTAACCCTTTCTTACCCTCTTGGGTAAAGAGGGTGTCAATTAAGGGAAGCACAATGCTTGACTTTGAAAACTTTTCCACCAACAATTTCTCATTTAGGAGATCATCTTTACGTTTCTGGATAAGTTTATCATTTGAGACTCTTACCACAGACTGAATATCAATGATCCCCTTGAGCTTGGCTGATTGTGCAGCCTTATCATTGAAAGCCTTTTCTTGGCCTTCACACTTGCTCCTAAGACTGAGAAGCTCTATTGCCTGTCTCTTGGCAAGGAGCTTGCACTTCTTAAATGCTTCAAGAAGTTCTCTATACTTGTCAATTATAGAATTGAAAACATCCTCAGAATCTGAATCCCCTTCATCTCTTGATTATTGAGCTTCAGAATCCGAGCTAGCCTCCTGACTTGAAATAGAAGACAGAGATTTAAAATTTACCTGAGCTTGTCCAAGCTAATCCTGGCTGCTCTCTTCATCAGTCATTGTCATAAATCCAAGGAATTGAACATCTTTTTCTTCATCTTCATCCACCTTTGAGTCACTTTCTAAATGTGATATGGGGGCCCAGATCCTATCCTAGCAGCAGGATATTCTTCAGGTTCTCCTTCATCTTTTCTCTTCACTGGGCAGTCATCAACTAATGCCCAAGTTTGCTATAACAGTAACAAATAACATTAGAAGAAATTTGTTTACTAGAGTTAGGAGCATACATGTCCTCCTTAGATGATTTCCTTCTGTGCTGTGAGGAAGAGGAAGGCATGTTGTTCTTCCAATGCTCCTTGTAGTTTACACCAGACCCCTACTTATGTCTTATAGCTAACCTTGGAGGTATACTCAGATTATTAAATAATGTTTTGAGGAACCTCCCTCTGATACGACTTGAAAGTTATTAATTCAAGGTTAGCTACTCACCTAGAGGTGGGGGGGGGGGGGTGGTGAATAGGTCTTTGAAAATTCATAAGTCTTTTTGCTATTTTCTTACTAAGTGTTAGTTTTCTTTTACTTTCTTCCTAAGGTAATCTTAGAGCTTGTCCTTAGTACCTGAAATATAAAAGAAGAACAAACAACACAACAAAGTACAGATATTTATAGTAGTTCCCCAATTGGTTACATCCACTTTCCCTCCCACCTTTCTAACTTATGTTAGACAAGGCCCAAACTCCTCCAAAATGCTCCTCAGAGCTTACACCTCCGGCCCTCAGCCTTACACTCAGGTTCTCTTCAGAACACCACCTCAGAACCACAAAGGTTCCTACCTCAGAGCCCTGCAGTGCTCCTACAACTCAGTGGTCCTCAAACCACCTACCGCAGCCTTATCTCTAAGGCCTATAACTCAGGATTTTCAGCCCTACAACTTCAGGCATAAGGCCTTACTCTCAGAGTGCTGAAACACTCATACAACTTAGTACCCTTTGTCACAACCCGCATTTTCTCCGAAATTTAAGAAGTATCAAAGTAGCAGAAAACGCGCGTTGTGATGCCACGTCGGACAGGGGATAACTGTCGACGCTCAGGCAACCACCAACTGCTAAGACTATGAAAGTTCAAAACCTTAATGATGTGAAAACCAATTATATTTTAGAGGCCGTATCCCTCGGCTTCGTGGATCAACTAGTCCACTTTTCAAAAGTATACTTATACGTATCGGAAAATACTTTATTTGATCCCTTTTTTTAGACACCCTAAGAGAATGCTTAAGCGTCCCTAGGGGACGCCTAAGGCTATGCAAAACCCTAGATTTGATTTACATATTATATATAGGAAATACCCTTTTTACGTGGTTTGAAAATAGTGATTAAGCTTTTTAGAAAGGAAAACATGATGACTATATTTTTGATATAATAATTATTTTCTTTTATATGCTTCAAAGTAACTAGCAACCTAACATAAATCATCCCAGAAGCAAGTTGAATAAACTCCAAAACAGGAAATCTAGCAGCATAAGCAAAGTACAAAGCATCTAAAAGAGAAACCACCAGTGGGCGCCAACAACTGACACGAACCCACTGGTGAGTAGGTATATCTGTACTACAAGTCTAAAGTAACTACCTCCCAGGAGTGAGGAAAAGAAACTCAGCAGCAGCTATAACACTAGCAAACTCCAGCAGAACCCTAGCTACGCAGTCGGCTATGACCCTGAACCTGAGGCATTCAAAGAAAAGAACGTCTCAGCAAAGCAATATATATATATATATGAAAATGAAACAGTAGTAAAAGAAGAAGTGCAACAGGTAAGGGCTAAAGTAAGCAAGTGAAGGAAAGAAAATACTCGCCATAAGTGAGTAAAAAGGAGTGCACCAAGTGCACGGGTGAAGTCAAGTATCACAAATCTCTGCAAGAAGGATTAGCAGAATAACAAATCTAGGTATAAAGCTAGAGCAGAAAGAGTCACCTAGTGCTGGAGATGGACAAAAAAAAATCAGCAACAAGGGCCTAGGCTGGTGGCAACGGTCCAACCAAGTCTATCAGGCCTAAATATCTCCAGGTGTTGTGGTGGTGGCATCAGTCCAACCCAACCAAACAACCCATATCGTCTTAATAAGACAAAAAGTAACACAAGGGTGGCGGCATCGGTCCGACCCACCTCAAAATCACATCCTACTCCAGCACTGAGTGACTCGGGAAAACCCTTACTAGTAGCTCCACGAACCATCAAGAAGTCACACTGAACCCTACACGCTCTAGAGCAACCCACAACACAAAAATAAAACAAACCTCCTTGATTGACTATTGGGGGAAAGAACTTTAACCTTGCGTGTTAGGTCACACACTTGAGTCTCACTGATTGTTATTTAGTACTTTTTTTATCTAAGCTGCTACCTCTAACCATATTTGTCATCGTTTGCAGGGCTTGGCCGCGGTTATTTTGCTAATACTAATACCTCTAATTTCACCGAACTCTTCCAATGGAGGGGAGTGCTCTAATCCTAATTATTTACTGCACAAAAAGAAACATATTTGACTTTAATCTTGTGGTCTATAACATTTTTTTTATGAAGCCCGCATCAAGAGCATAACTGGTAAATCAAGTAAAAGGGCTAAACCCTCTCCTATCACCATTTACGCACTCAAGGGGGGTTTAAACAAGAACACAAAAAAAAATGTAAACCCTAACGGAATCCGGGCACGACCCCAAGTCCAAAAAATGCAGCATGAATGTCGATGAATTATTAGATATATGACTAAATCCAACACTCCTATCCGCAAAAACCTCAACATAATAAGCATTTAAGAAATTTCGGCCAAGGCATGGGTGAGCAACAAATCTCAAAGTTTCCAACTTGGGTGAGCAAGGAATAAATCTGAAGTTTAGCAAAAAGAGATCAAGGGCACCATGATGAAATTCTTATGAAAAGGGCGAAGGGTGCACTTGCCTTGCCTTGCTTTTGGGGAAAACACAACAAGGAAAAATTCGGCCAAGACTCACTTCCAAACTGCCGGCCACGAGCAACAATCGAAGGGGAAAACCTGGGAAGAAAAACTCCATCAAAGCATGAACGAACCAGAACCCTCGACACCCGATCGAAGAAAAAAAACGATGGTGAAATCCAAAAAAACTACCTCGGAACGACGGTCACGGCTAGAGGAGCACGGATCCGGCCTCAAACCACGATTTCAAGCAGATCTGGGCGGTGAATCGGCGGTCGGAGCAGCCCCGGGCTTCCGCCTGTTCTTCCGCTCGGGTTCTGCAAGTCGCCGTCGGGTTGGGGGGAAAGGGGATTTCTAACCTAATGAATACTCTCATAATATATATATATATATATATATATATATATATATATATATATATATATATATATATATATATATATATATATATATATATATATATATCCATATACTAATATATTTATATATATATATATGTATTTATATAAGCCCTAAGAAAACTCCATATAAACCCTAACCTAACTTAGTTGGCCTAAGCGTAAAAACAGCCCCTAGTCGACCCTATTAACTAAACACCAAGTAGTCCACTATAATTAACATCTCATATAACTTAACACTTATATGCACATTAATACTCTCACTTACACACACACATAAATATATACCAACACACCTCTACATGCATATGTACATACCAACACATGAACGTAGGCACGCACACGCAAATTATTAAAACCTTGCCTGTCCACAACACGCGCTATGCCCTCAATGCGCAAACAAGAAAAATGCGCTCGCACAAGTGACGACTCGCTAACTAGCGACCGTCGAAAAGGCGCGAAAACTAACGCTCTCGGATTACGAACAAATCCGCACCGTAGCTAAACACTCGGGCTACGAAAACATCGGCGAAGTCGGACACAACCTCCGACGACCACACACTTGGGCAAACCTCGCCCGAAGCCAAAGTACAGGGATTCCCTAAGAGGCTCAGCCGGGCCTCCAAAACAGACACCGGCTAGCTGGGGAAACCATACAACAGGCTATAACCTCTAAGAACACCTAACGAGGTACTCTAACAACGGCACGAGCCGGGAATGCGCCAACGTAACGCTAAACGAGTACTTAAATAATTGCCGAAAATTCGGGGGCGTTACAGTCACTCCCCCTAAAAGAAAGTTTCGCCCCGAAACTTTACGTACACTACCTCAACTAAAGAAGGAAAGTAACAATATAAAAGTTACTAGAAATAAAACATACCCAACAGATCAGGAGAACAGGCGAGGGTAAGCCTCCCTCATAGCCGACTCTAGCTCCCAAGTCGCACTTTCCAAATCTTGATTCTTCCAAAGAACCTTCACCATCGGGATTGACTTTGATCGCAGCACCCGGTCCTGAGTATCCAAGATGCGGACCGGCACCTCAACATACGAGAGGTTGGGCTCCAACTGGGGCACTGCATCCAAGACTTGCCCACTGCTCCGCACACACTTTCGCAGCTGGCTCACGTGAAAGACATTATGCACGCCTGGGAAGTTGGCTTGCAGATCCAACCTATAAGCTGTCACACCAATACGCTCCAAAATTCTAAATGGGCCCACATACCTCGGATCCAGCTTATGGTCCTTGTCGAACCTCTTCACTCCAACCATCGGAGACACCTTCAAAAAAACCAAATCCTCTACCAAAAATTCCAAATCAGACCTACGCCGGTTGGCGTTTTTCTCATATCTCTCCTGAGCTAACCGAAGCTTTTCCCGAATGAGCTTCACAGCAACCTCCATTTCCTCTAGAGCATCAGGACCCAACAAAGGCCTCTCACCGGCCTCAGTCCAAAACAACGGAGTTCTGCAGCGCCTCCCATACAATGCCTCGAAGGGAGCCATTTGCAAGCTCTCTTAGTAACTGTTATTGTAGGCAAACTCCATGAGCCGCAAGCGCTCATCCCATGCTCCACCGTGATCTAGAATGTAGCACCTGATCATATCCTCCACAATCCGGTTTACCCGCTCGGTCTGCCCATTTGTCTGGGGGTGGTAGGCGGTAGAATATCTCAAGTCTGTGCCCAAACCCTCCTGCAAACTCTTCCAGAAACGGGAAGTAAATCTGGAGTCTCGGTCTGAAATGATGCTCACGGGAACCCCATGCAATCGGATGACCTCACTCAAGTACAACTCTGCTATCTTCTTCATCGGGTAATCGATCTTATAAGGTACGAAGTGCGCACACTTCGTCAATCAGTCCACGATCACCCAAACTGAGTCAAATCCCCTTGGAGATCTTGGTAAGCCCGTAATGAAATCCATGGAGATACTTTCCCACTTCCAAGTCGGGATTTCCAAAGGAGTCAGCTTTCCACCAGGCCTCCCATGATCGGCCTTCACCCGCTTGCAAGTGTAACATTCAGAAACATACCGAGCTATATCCCCTTTCATACCTTGCCACCAGGCGATCTGCTTCAAATCATGATACATTTTCGTGGATCCTGGGTGGTAAGCAACACTGGATCCATGAGCCTCTCTGCATACCATGCTCCTGATGTCTCCAACCGCGGGGATGCAAAACCTGTCGCGGTACTTCAAGGTACCCGAATCGTCGATGGAGAAATCCGGCAACTCCCCTCTCTCAGCCCTGAGGTACAGGTGTAACAAATCTGGATCATCCTTCTGGTGCAACCTGGTGAGCGAAATCCAAGATGGCTCTGCCACTGCCAAACTGCTTTGCAAATCACAGCCTCCCACAGAGATGTCCATCAACATGAACTCTTCCACTAAACGGTCCGCCGTGAGGTTGAAGATCTTCCCTGTCTTGCGGCTCAGGGCGTCGGCCACCACATTGGCCTTGCCTGGATGGTACTGGATCTCCACGTCATAATCGGCCACGAACTCTAGCCACCGACGCTGGCGCAGATTCAGCTCCTTCTGAGTAAACACATACTTCAGGCTCTTATGATCTGTGAAAATCTTGCACTGGGCCCCATAGAGTAGATGCCTCCACAGCTTTAACGCAAAAATCACCGCCGCAAACTCGAGGTCATGCGTAGGGTAATTCCGCTCGTGAGTCTTCAACTACCGCGACCCATACGCGATCACCTTCCCCTCGTGCATCAACACGCCTCCGAGCCCAACATGCGAGGCATCCACATAAACATCATAGTCCTTGCCCTCCTTAGGCAATGTCAAAACAGGAGCAGTGCACAATCTCCTCTTTAGCTCCAGAAAGGCCTCCTCGCACTGCTCGCTCCAGACGAACGCTGCATGCTTCTGCGTCAGCTTAGTTAAGGGCGTTGCCAAGGTAGAAAAGCCCTCAACAAACCTTCTATAATAGCCGGCCAACCCCAAGAAGCTCCTGATCTCCTTGGGTGTGCTCGGCCTATGCCAATCCATCACCGCAGAAATCTTCACCGGGTCCACTGAAATGCCATCTTTGTTCACCACATGACCCAGGAAGGACACCTGAGGCAACCAGAACTCACATTTGCTCAACTTGGCGTTCAACTGATGATCTCTCAAGGCAGATAACACCAACCGCAAGTGCTGATCATGCTCCGTAGCATTCCGAGAATAAATCAGAACGTCGTCTATGAATACGACCACAAACTTGTCTAGAAAATCTTTGAACACCCGGTTCATCATGTCCATGAATGCTGATGGCGCGTTGGTCAACCCGAAAGACATAACTAGGAATTCGAAATGTCCATGCCTCGATCGAAACGCCGTCCGTGGAATGTCCGACTCCCGGATCCTGAGCTGATGATATCCTGATCGAAGGTCAATCTTGGAGAACACAGAGCTACCACGCAACTGATCGAATAAGTCGTCGATTCTGGGCAGGGGGTACCTGTTCTTGATGGTGACTTTGTTCAACTCCCTATAGTCGATGCAAAGGCGCATCGAACCATCTTTCTTCTTCACAAAAAGAACGGGTGCACCCCAGGGCGACGAGCTCTGCCTTATGAAACCCTTCTCCAATAACTCATCCAGCTGGGTACGCAGCTCCTCCAGCTCTCGCGGGGCCATCCGGTACGGCGCCTTAGCAATAGGACGCGTACCCGGCTCCAAATCAATCACGAACTCGACATCTCTGGCCGGGGGAAGACCTGGAAGGTCGCTAGGGAACACATCAGAAAACTCACGGACAACAGGAATCTCATCCAACAACGGCACACTGCTAACAGTCCCCAGCACCGAGACTAAGCAAGCAAAACAATCGGAACTGAATAACCTCTGAGCACATACCGCAGAAATCGCCGGAGAGGCCTGACGCGGATCGCCATAAATACTCCCAGGTTGACCGTTGTCCTTCTTGAAATCCAAGCGCTTACCCCTGCACTGGATCACTACATCGTATCTGGACAACCAATCCATACCCAGGATGACGTCGAAATCTTCCAAGTCTATAACCTTCAGATCCGCCTTGGCTGGGAAATCCCCCAACATAATAGGACAATCCAGAATGCCCTGATCTGATATCACGGAATCACCCGAGGGGAATTTGACGCAAAAGGCATCACCGACACGATCAAGAACCAGCTGGCACCGCTCTACAAAGGCCCTAGCCACAAATGAGTGGGTAGCACCTGAGTAAAAGAGAACGCGCGCCCAGCGGTTCTTTACCTTAAAACTCCCTATATAAATATCAACGGGGAAATTGCACAGTCAATAAAGAAAACAAAAGCCAGACTAATCTGGAAAAGAAGTAAAAGACTAGCGAGAAGGTTTACCTGAAATGACTTGCGTCGAAGTTTGCGCCTCCGCTGAAGATATCACGTTCAGCTTCCCTTTGCCTCTATCCATAGACTGAGGCGGTGGCAATGCCTGAAGAGGAACTGGTCGGTGCACAGACTGGAGCTGCGGGAATCGGGCCTTGGTATGACCTTTCTGTCCGCACTAATAGCAGACCTTGTCCTTCAACCAGCAACGGGCAACATCATGCCCCTCTTTCTTGCACAAAGTACACACCGCATTCTGCCCAGGAGCATCCTGTATAGCATGCACATGCACCTTCTGCGCCGCCACCCTCTTGAAACATCTCTCGGCAGGATGGCCCGACCGGCCACAAAAACTACACACCTCCTTGCTCCTCTTCCCCGAAGGAGCACCAGGCACTTGGGGGCTCTTTGGTTCAGCAGCTTTTCTCTTCTCATTCCTCGCCTGCTGTCATCTATGCTTCGCGTTTTCGATGGCCTCTACCTTCAAAGAGGCCTCCACTGCCCCAGCATAACTCACTGCTCCATGAGCCACCGCTAGCTGCTGTACATCGCTCCGCAGGCCACCGAGGAAACGCTTTGCTCTATCCTCCTCTGAGCTCACCAAACTAGGGGCAAAGCGACTGAGTTTGCTGAACTCAATCTCATACTCGCTGACTGAGAGCTGCCTCTGCTTCAGATGTAAGAAATCATTCATCAGCCTGTCTCGCTCCACTGACGGTAGAAATTTCCGCATCAAGATCTCCTTGAAGGAAGCCCAAGTGCTTCCTCCTACCATTCCCTCCTTCTCCCTCATCCACCAGCTCTTCGCTAATCCCTTCAGCTGATAGGCGGCCAGCATCACCTTCTGATCATCAGACACTCCAGAGTAGTGAAACATCTCTTCTATGGTAATCAACCAGTCATCCAATATCATGAAGTCCGCCTTACCATCGTAGGTAGGGGGACGCAGTCGCTGGAACTGAGTGATGAAAGCCATCTCCGGGGGCACCACCACTGGAGGCACCAAAGGGGCTGGGAGTGCAGGAGGTGCGGGAACAGCTAAACCCGCAGCAGGGTCCTGCGCTCTCGGGGCTAGTCCTGCCACCACAGATAACAGGGATTGGATCTGAGACTGAACGTCCACCATCTGCCTCGATAGAGCCTCATTGCTCTACCTCAGACTTTCCATAACTGTACCGCTTTGAGTACCAGAAGACCCGCCCTCAGATTGGGGAGTCGATCTCGCCACTCTACGCTTAGGCGCCATCCTAAAAAGATTAACAAACAAACATCAGAACCTAGTTCAACTACTAGGACAAAACAACAGGTATGGACAAACCTACATAAGTACTTGCTTTCACTGTCAACTTGCTCTGGGGTTTTTTTTTATATATGTATATATATATTTATACAGGGGAAATAATGTCATGCTTAACCTAAGATGGTTCACCACCATCACACTAACTCTTGTGCCTAAGTCGAGCATGCATGAATTTATATTCTTTTTGACTCAAAACCATGTGTGTACATATGTCATCCTGCAAGTCTTTAGCTTGGCACATTGTGCTTATGCAATGTTATGCTATGCATGATTGTGCTATGCATTCTAAAAAGGCCCTAATGCATGTTATGAGCGGCGTACACATGAAAATGTTATGCATCCCATACTACATAACATTTTCATGCAACGAAAAAGAAAACGTGCTAGTCGCATTCATGTGGTGAGGTTATGCATCCCATACTACATAACCCTCACATGTTGCCTCCTATGGTGGATCCATATACAAACACATATTATGCATCCCATACTACATAATATGCCCCATATACTTCATGTTATGCTATGAGTGTAGTGTTCGTGCTTCAGCCAAGACGTGCTGATGACATATCGGTGTGTGTATGACATGATGCTAAACTTCTAATACCTAAAAAAAGAAAGGTTGCCCGACAAATTGTCAAGCAACCTCCCTCTGATACTAACTGTCACAACCCGCATTTTCTCCGAAATTTAAGAAGTATCAGAGTAGCAGAAAACGCGCGTTGTGATGCCACGTCGGACAGGGGATAACTGTCGACGCTCAGGCAACCACCAACTGCTAAGACTATGAAAGTTCAAAACCTTAATGATGTTAAAACCAATTATATTTTAGAGGTCGTATCCCTTGGCTTCGTGGATCAACTAGTCCACTTTTCAAAAGTATACTTATACGTAGCAGAAAATACTTTATTTGATCCCTTTTTTTAGACACCCTAAGAGAATGCTTAAGCGTCCCCAGGGGACGCCTAAGGCTATGCAAAACCCTAGATTTGATTTACATATTATATATAGGAAATACCCTTTTTACGTGGTTTGAAAATAGTGATTAAGCTTTTTAGAAAGGAAAACATGATGACTATATTTTTGATATAATAATTATTTTCTTTTATAGGCTTCAAAGTAACTAGCAACCTAACATAAATCATCCCAGAAGCAAGTTGAATAAACTCCAAAACAGGAAATCTAGCAGCATAAGCAAAGTACAAAGCATCTAAAAGAGAAACCACTAGTGGGCGCCAACAACTGACACGAACCCACTGGTGAGTAGGTATATCTGTACTACAGGTCTAAAGTAACTACCTCCCAGGAGTGAGGAAAAGAAACTCAGCAGCAGCTATAACACTAGCAAACTCCAGCAGAACCCTAGCCGCGCAGTCGGCTATGACCCTGAACCTGAGGCATTCAAAGAAAAGAACGCCTCAACAAAGCAATATATATATATATATATATGAAAATGAAACAGTAGTAAAAGAAGAAGTGCAACAGGTAAGGGCTAAAGTAAGCAAGTGAAGGAAAGAAAATACTCGCCATAAGTGAGTAAAAAGGAGTGCACCAAGTGCACGGGTGAAGTCAAGTATCACAAATCTCTGCAAGAAGGATTAGCAGAATAACAAATCCAGGTATAAAGCTAGAGCAGAAAGAGTCACCTAGTGTTGGAGATGGACAAAAACAAATCAGCAACAAGGGCCTAGGCTGGTGGCAACGGTCCAACCAAGTCTATCAGGCCTAAATATCTCCAGGTGTTGTGGTGGTGGCATCAGTCCAACCCAACCAAACAACCCATATCGTCTTAATAAGACAAAAAGTAACACAAGGGTGGCGGCATCGGTCCGACCCACCTCAAAATCACATCCTACTCCAGCACTGAGTGACTCGGGAAAACCCTTACTAGTAGCTCCACGAACCATCAAGAAGTCACACTGAACCCTACACGCTCTAGAGCAACCCACAACACAAAAATTAAACAAACCTCCTTGATTGACTATTGGGGGAAAGAACTTTAACCTTGCGTGTTAGGTCACACACTTGAGTCTCACTGATTGTTATTTAGTACTTTTTTTATCTAAGCTGCTACCTCTAACCATATTTGTCATCGTTTGCAGGGCTTGGCCGCGGTTATTTTGCTAATACTAATACCTCTAATTTCACCGAACTCTTCCAATGGAGGGGAGTGCTCTAATCCTAATTATTTACTGCACAAAAAGAAACATATTTGACTTTAATCTTGTGGTCTATAACATTTTTTTTATGAAGCCCGCATCAAGAGCATAACTGGTAAATCAAGTAAAAGGGCTAAACCCTCTCCTATCACCATTTACGCACTCAAGGGGGGTTTAAACAAGAACACAAAAAAAATGTAAACCCTAACGGAATCCGGGCACGACCCCAAGTCCAAAAAATGCAGCATGAATGTCGATGAATTATTAGATATATGACTAAATCCAACACTCCTATCCGCAAAAACCTCAACATAATAAGCATTTAAGAAATTTCGGCCAAGGCATGGGTGAGCAACAAATCTCAAAGTTTCCAACTTGGGTGAGCAAGGAATAAATCTGAAGTTTAGCAAAAAGAGATCAAGGGCACCATGATGAAATTCTTATGAAAAGGGCGAAGGGTGCACTTGCCTTGCCTTGCTTTTGGGGAAAACACAACAAGGAAAAATTCGGCCAAGACTCACTTCCAAACTGCCGGCCACGAGCAACAATCGAAGGGGAAAACCTGGGAAGAAAAACTCCATCAAAGCATGAACGAACCAGAACCCTCGACACCCGATCGAAGAAAAAAAACGATGGTGAAATCCAAAAAAACTACCTCGGAACGACGGTCACGGCTAGAGGAGCACGGATCCGGCCTCAAACCACGATTTCAAGCAGATCTGGGCGGTGAATCGGCGGTCGGAGCAGCCCCGGGCTTCCGCCTGTTCTTCCGCTCGGGTTCTGCAAGTCGCCGTCGGGTTGGGGGGAAAGGGGATTTCTAACCTAATGAATACTCTCATAATATATATATATATATATATATATATATATATATATATATATATATATATATATCCATATACTAATATATTTATATATATATATATATGTATTTATATAAGCCCTAAGAAAACTCCATATAAACCCTAACCTAACTTAGTTGGCCTAAGCGTAAAAACAGCCCCTAGTCGACCTTATTAACTAAACACCAAGTAGTCCACTATAATTAACATCTCATATAACTTAACACTTATATGCACATTAATACTCTCACTTACACACACACATAAATATATACCAACACACCTCTACATGCATATGTACATACCAACACATGAACGTAGGCACGCACACGCAAATTATTAAAACCTTGCCTGTCCACAACACGCGCTATGCCCTCAATGCGCAAACAAGAAAAATGCGCTCGCACAAGTGATGACTCGCTAACTAGCGACCGTCGAAAAGGCGCGAAAACTAACGCTCTCGGATTACGAACAAATCCGCACCGTAGCTAAACACTCGGGCTACGAAAACATCGGCGAAGTCGGACACAACCTCCGACGACCACACACTTGGGCAAACCTCGCCCGAAGCCAAAGTACAGGGATTCCCTAAGAGGCTCAACCGGGCCTCCAAAACAGACACCGGCTAGCTGGGGAAACCATACAACAGGCTATAACCTCTAAGAACACCTAACGAGGTACTCTAACAACGGCATGAGCCGGGAATGCGCCAACGTAACGCCAAACGATTACTTAAATAATTGCCGAAAATTCGGGGGCGTTACACCCTTCCAGGTACCTACCTCAGTGACTAATTAGTCACCTACCTCAGGCCAAAAGGCCCTACCCTCAGGCTGGGAGGACAGTGCTACTCTCAGATCCACACTTGGATCATACCTCAGTATCCCGACAGGGCACCTACCTCAGTGACTAATTAGTCACCTACAACTCAGGCACAAAAGGTCCTACAACTCAGATTCAGACAACCTGAATCATATAGGAAATTTATCAAAAATTTAAATAAATTAAAACACTGACTCAGAGATAAATCTCAAGAGTCTACCATACTGGACTGAGCAGGTATCAGTCCAGCCCTCTTGCTGTAGAAGGAATTAATCGTCTTCTATAGCTAACTGCTTCTCTGCTGCACTGAAGAACATTTATCTGCTATTGAAGGCTGACGTCCCTTCTCACAACTATCTCTTCTTGCTGATTAGATGAATCAGCGAACCTATTATGCACAAAACAAACTTTTTGAACTAGAAAAGCTTCAGTTATATTTTCTTTGTCTGTTGGCTTGCACTACTGGACTTGGCTTTCAAGCTCGTCGAAGAAGATGGAGTCCATCTGCCTCTATTTTCCGTAAACCTAACCCCCCTTTTTCTCGATTCAATTTTCCCTTTTTATATCCGTTGATTTGAATCAATGGTACTGTTTGAGTGGGGGACCAGACAAGGATGGTGAGCGCCACCTCCCTCAGAAGACGACAAATAGTAGCTTCTGACGCTACTGTAGCTTTCCCGCAACGTCATGAAATACTTTGACTTGTTGACTTCAGGTGACATCAGCAGTGGTCATCACTTTATAGACTTAAAAAAATTCCAGAACTCATTAAGCGTTGAGTGATGTTGAATCACTCAACGCGCGCTGACTTGGCTCTTCATTAGAAGCGTTGAGTGAACCTGCTGGCTTTGTCTTAGCGGTTCCTTCTCAACTGTCTCAACGCTTTCTTATTCACAACTAAGATTATCTCTTGTCTCAGCGGTTATGCTGAGATCAACACTTCTCACAATGCTTTGCATTAAGTTGCTCAGCTGTTTCAGCGGTTATGCTGAGACTTTCTTCTCAGCTGTCTCGACGCTTTTTCCTTAGTCAAATTATATGACTTCCAACTTACTCTTTTTGTTCACCTGTCCAGTCAAGGACAACCTGCATGCATGAACTTAATCACACATCAAATACATTTTTCCCTTTAGCATGATTGGTGATGTCTCTTCAAATCCTGAGGAACATTGGATGAGACAATTCCCAACAAGTTCAGATAGTATCTGATAAAGATGGAGCAGAACTTTCAGGTTTCTGCAGATCCAGGTTAGCTATTTGAAGAACACAAGAATTGTCAAATCTCGAGTTTTCTTCAACAAGTTCAGAAATAAGTTTTTGAGTTTCTTCAACATAGACAGCTTCTTACTAAAGATATTTTTCTCTATTGCTGTAAATAAAGTTCGGGCTATTAACTCAGTCCAGGAAGGCAGACACAAAGATATTTCTCTGATATCAAATCAATCTCACCAACCAACTACTCTTCCTATATGATCCTTTTGAATCTGAGTTGTAAGCCTGATTTATAAAGGCTAAGATAGGATCCCAGTGTGGATCTGAGTGTAGAGCTGTTGAACCTGAGTTTGTAGGGTCACTATGTGTATCTGAGTGTAGAGCTGTTGAGCCTGAGTTTGTAGGATCCTTATGTGAATCTGAGTGTAGGGTCTTTGGCCTGAGGTAGGATCTTAACAGATCTGAGGTAGAAGTGTGTTACTCTCTGAGTTGTAGGGCTAACATCCATAGCCCGAGCTATAGGACTTGTGCTCAAGTCTGAGGTAGGTGGTCTTTTGACCACTGAGTTGTAGGAGCAAGCTTGCTCTGAGGTAGGGCCTTGTGCCTGAGTTGTAGGTCTTGGAGGAGACTGAGAGATCCTACGGGATCTGTGTTGTAAGCTCTTAGGAGATGAGTTTTGGAGAAGTGTCTTGTTTAACAAACTGTTAGAAAGGTGGGAGGGAAAGTGGATATACCCATAATCTGGGAAACCACTATAAACCTTGTGTGTGCTTTGTGTGATTGTCTTGGAAGCAATATATAACTCACCCACAACACATTAAGTAGAGGGAAAATTATAAAAGACCAAAAATCTATTCACCCCCTCTAGGTGATTAGCTACCTTGGAATTATAGACTTTCAGGACGTTAGTACCACATGAGTACACAAAAGATACATCAACACAACACACTCTCCTCTTAGTGCCTCACAACTCGCAAGGCCTCACTAGAACGCTCACCGATTAAGGACAAGATGTGAATAATAGAAGAACATCTCAAATGAACTCTACGCCCCCATTATTATGACATAAATAAAAATGTGGAATCGACACAAACAATATAAACATCACATATGTCAATACAACTAACTAGATGACAATATGCATAGAGATTAAAAATAATATGATAATAAAACTAATCATTTAAAAAAGAAAGTAAAAAAAAGATTATTGATTAAAATATTCAATCAATATTTTATATAGTTGTAATAATAAACAAAAAATCATTTATATATAAAGAACAATCATGCATAATGACCAATTTACAATACATGCATAATCATTCATATGAATATGAATCATTACATGATATTTCTAAATAATACTAGCATACTCTATGAACTACACATATAAAGAATGAAGATACGAAACAATATTCCTAGATTATGACACACAATGATGTGAAATACATGATCAAATTTAGTATCAATTCATATTTCAAAATAAGATTCATAAAACATGCATTAAGTAGTAATTCTCAACAATATATTCATGGGACTAGGTGATATGAAAATTAGTAAACATTCAACTTTTCAAGATAGATAAGTGACATTCCTAGAATCATGACACAAGCTAAAAGATATACAATAATATATATATATATATATATATATATATATATATATATATATATATATCTTATATATATAAAAGAATATAGATATTTGGAGGCACACCAATGATTGAATATTGACCATTGGATCATGAGAGAGAACATGAGGGGAGAATTTGGAGAGAGGGAGAGGGAGAGAGAGAGAGGGGGCGGGAGAGATAGGGGGAGTGATAAAGAGAGAGAGAATGAGAGATAAATTAATTTTTATATATTAAAATTTGCGAAATTTTATAAAATAAAAATAAGAATAACACTTCATATTTTTTTGCGGTCATTTTAAATATCCATATGTATATGTTTTTTAAAAAAAAAATTCGGATGCGTGCGCAGCCCGCTCATAGGCGGGCGTAGCCCGCAGCGACGCATATATCGATCACGAACGAAGCCCGTGCGCAGGCGGGCAAAACCCGTCTGGATGCGGCCGAAGGCCGCCCGAGAGCTTCGAGCACGGGCGTAGCCCGTGCGAAGAAGCTTGTATATATATATATATAGCTCAATGTTTTTAAAACCGGACCGGACTGGCCGGTTCGACCGGTCGGACCGCCGACCGGTTCCCCGGACAGTCCGGTCTGGCCCCTAAAACCGCTACTACTTAAAATCGGCCCAGAACCGGTAAATCGGACGGTTGAACCGGTTAACCGGAAACCAGACCGGTTTTTAGGGAACCGGACGGTTCAACAAAGTAGGCAAATTTCACCACTGATTTGGTATCAGACGGTTAAGATTGTTTTAGCCTTTCGGTTAAACACTTGAACATTTACTTTTTTAAATTTTGCATCTGCTATTCCACTCCATTCAGATGGCGTAGAGCCAAGAAAAAAAGTTCTTGCTCACGCCGGCGATTTCGACGGGGAGGAGAGCGTCCAGAACGAAGATATGTGGTCTTTTTCCTCACGTATACCAACGAGACTGTGACTTTATTTATCATATATTTACATTAGTTATTTTATTTTTGATATATTAATATCCATGTCACAAATATTATGAAATAATATTAGTAAATTTTGTCTAAACAGTTCAATCCGGTTCAAACCCGGTTCAACCGATCCAACCGGTTGAACCATGAACCCCTCCGAAGACCGGTTCCATCTCCGGTCCTGTTTTCAAAACCTTGATATAGCTCATAAGATGAGATCTAGCAACATACCATGATATGTATTATGAAATGCATGCTCAATCATATTTTATTAAAAAAAACGTTGTGTGATAATTGAAAGTTAAGTGTGAGTTAAAATGGATTGCATCAACAGTGAAATACAACACATATGCTCAAATATAAGGTGCACATGCAGGGATAGACGCAATAAACTAACTATTCTTAGAAAGAGTAAACGATAGTTGCTGCCGTAATAGGTGCAGATAAAAAATAGAACAATATTTTAAAATACCCACATCTGTAATCTAGAGTTATAATGCATGTATGTTATATCTCCATAGTGCTAATATGAGCATATAATATCAATTAATGCAGAAAAAACAAAAAAATGCTCAATAAAAAAATAAAGACAAGGAACAACAAAATTTTTAAGAATATTTGACTAGAGATTGAAATAGTTTTTTGATAAAATAATCAGCCATAAGATATAAACATATTATAGCATGATAACAATATCCCTAGGAAATCATTAAGCTCAAGGAACATGAAGACATAACTTGAGCCCACATAAATCTAAATGACTTTGACAATGAGATTTTGGAAACTCAAATCTAATGAGAGGTGCAAGATTTGCATTTATCCTTAGAACAAGATAATGCATGCCCAAATTTTGAACATACAACATTTGATTTATGATGTCATCACAAAAGATAATACTCTACTATGTATTTGTCCATTTTGAATTTAGCCCTCTAGTAGAGGCTTTGCATATACCCCTATATAAATTAGATATGAAGTATAAATGTGTTTTAAAATATTTTTATCAATGACAAGAAAAATACAATTTATTGCTTTAACATCAAAACTACATTGAATTTTATCCAACTCATTAAAGTCACTTGCAGACGTAGGAATACAAATATTTTCCTTTAAAATAAATTGTGCAATATACTTATTAATAGTCATTTTCAACACATCAATACATATAGAAATAAAAACTTTTTTTATTAAATCTTTCTATCCAAATATTCACAGGAAATCTTGTGGCCTCAGGTTGAGCTCAGAATCATCTCCATAGAAGTTAGCGTGGACAGACTTTGGAGCACTCCTTGAATTCATGTTGTTTGCCAAGCTGAGCAGTTCTGATTTGCCTCAGGGAGCAGGCGGTCATCCCTTCAGAGATAGTCCAACCTATTTCCTTGGCAACCCCTGCGATCTCAACTATGTGACCATACAACTCCTCAGTCTCTAGCAAGCCAGTGTTCTCCTCTATAGTCCAAGTGGACAAGCCATCTGCTTCACTCAAGTCATATGAGAAAGGTGTCCCGATCCTAGCTAGTTTGGGCAATCAGTCGCAAAGACCGCCCTACCCTTCATCTAGTGTAGCATTGTTCCCTTAATGCAGCTTCTTTCGCCTAAGCTCGACCAAACACGCATGTGTGAAAGCATGTTCTAGCTTTTTAGGTTATTTACACACCATGTAGCATCTCTCCCGATATGTTTCTCATGTAATCCGGGTAGCCCATCTTTTTTGCTACTTGCCCGTTCGGGCAGACCCCTAATAGTATAAATAGGGGTCCACAGTATTGAGAAAGGGATCCAGGTTTCAATTGCTTCCGACTGTGAACTCTCTTTCGTAATCATTTTCTTTGATATTTATAATATCCCCCGCAACTAAGGTTTGCATTGCGGGAAGTCTGGCCTTGCCACTTGCGAAATCTCTCCTCGTTTTTTCGAGCTCGCTCATGATAACAGCATAGTAGCCGACCACTCTCAATTTCCTTTGTAGCATTGCATGAGTATGTTGGTTACAATTCTAGTGCCAACACCAGCATAATGAGCCTCGGTGAATAATAGATGAGTAAGTGTTGATTTATCGTCACTATGCATCATAAACTTTAGGTTGTTAAGCTTATGAGTAACCTAGCCTCTGATAAGACTTCTTCGATCCGTAGACAACCTAGGGGAGGGGGTGAATAAGATTAATGTTAAATTATATAAAAAAAACTCTTTCATGATTCTAAAAAAATGTATAATGAAAATAAGAATATCAACTTGAATTTATCATAAAAGCTTATAGGAAAAAAAATCATATTCAATTTATTCAACACGACATGATACAAAGAAGTATAAATTTAATCCACTACAATTATCATAACAAAAATCTTTTACTCAATAGTCGAGATATACAATTAGATCTTTTGTTGTAAAGATCGAAGATGACGAATATTACAACTTCGACTTTTTATACTGATCCGCACCTCAAACCCGTTGGCTCTAGCAAATTCACCCCCGAATAAAGCCCAATCCCCATCACCTAACTTTAAGCCCAGTCACCAATCAAGGCGAATTTCCACTCCAAATCTATCCCGATCTAGTGGCCAAAAAGCGATGAATTCCACTCTCTAAATCCACCCCAATATAGTTGAAATCACAATGGTGAATTAACCACAAAATAGTGTTACAAAAGATAGTATAAAGAATAACTAAAAAAATAAATTCATGTAAATGTTTGATCTTTATGGCATGGGATGCTTTGCTTTGTTGTCTTCACAATCCTCAAACTTCTTCACATGATAATCGTTTAGTGCAGTGAGAATCCTTGTATTGTTGAGAAAGATCTTCAAAAGAATGTATGGTGAAGGGTTCTTTATCAAGTGTTCATTGCCTTCAATCTCCTTGCTTGATAGAACTTCATCTCTTTTGAAGAAATATCTCTAAAATCTTTGGAAATAACCCCATTTAGTCCATCAAGACCACTAGGGAGAACACCTAGAAAAGAATTCCGACTAGAAAAATAGAAATCATGTTTCTGGGAGCTACCTTCTATCATCAGTGTTAGTCGCTGCCGCCGACCATAGTTTTGAAACTTCAAAATACACAGACAACCTCCTTCTCCTGCGAGGCTTTTGCTTTGGAGCAAGATCTATTGCTTGGCGTTAACCACTGTTTTTCAAGCGGTAGTGTTCAACTTTCGGGGCCATAAAAACTCCAAATTTTTTCACAGGGCGCTAATAGACACCTATGGGTGGTAGCGTGCAAAAAATTGATATTCGCCCTGGTCAACTAGAAACCTTCAAGAAGTGCGTTGAGTCATTCTTCAGGGATATTGCCGCTGGGCACTAGCGCTACGGTTGGCGATGGTTTAGACCTTGAAATCAGCATGCAAGCGAACAGTAGATAACCAACCGAGAGAGCGAGCACCAATTACCGACGAAGCCACTAGATGATTGCATGTCGAGTGGGTCCAATTTTCGCTGATTGAAAACCACCATCCAGAAGCTAGCAGTTATAAATTACCGACCGAGCTACCGTGGGTGGAAAAGTGCTACCATTGACAATAGTATTTAATTTCCGCCCACTGTGTATTCATTTTGCATGATCAACTCATTATCAACCATTACTTGCATTAGCACATTTACATGCACCTACACTATGCATACCTTGCAAATAGACTTTAGAGACTTATCACAATTATTTATTCTCAAACAAAATGAGTGGTGAACCAAATTCCAACAGTTGTAGTAATCCAATTTATGATACATTATTGTCTAAATCACACGATCAACCAGTAATTGTAATTAAACAATTGTTTGAGAATACATGTGCAAGTGTACATGTTATACCACGAGTGGTGATCAACCCAAAACCCTAAATCCTAAACCATAACATCATACCATGTGCAAGTGTACATGTTATATGCTTCATTAATTGCCACAAATTACTAACTTCCAGATTAATATAATTCCACGTGGTCCGCCAGAACAACCTAGAATAAGAATTGTTGCATCATTGTTGATTAGCTAACAAATGACAAGCATTTTAGTACAAGTAGCTACAGGTTTTGCTATGACCCTTACAATCATCCAACCGTCCAAAGGCTTTTTCCTCCGTTCAATACATGACTGAGGCCAACTTTGGTTCCACAAGTATGATGGTTCTAATGATGATCTTGCAGGTATTTAGTGTCTATCTTACGGGAGGGTTTAAAAAACCCCGCAAACTAACTTAGGTTATAGGGGTAGGAGGTAGTACTGACTGTATTGACTGCATCTTCTGGCATAACTAGTTATTCCTTATCTCAGGATTTGATTATCTTCTGTTTTAATCTAATTTTGATATACTGTAGACATGTTTTAGATTGTATGTGATGGCCATAATACCTTTGAACTAGTTTTGGAGATTTATAGCTTATGAGGATTAAATGATGATGATATATTACAGAATAACCCATAATATAACAACATCAAACATGAAGGTCTAATTCACTATTTTATTATCATATAAAATAAGAGGCATTTACCGGCACCTCCCCTCTAACTTTGAAAAATTACAGACTGCACACCTCTTATTATGGAAATTATAAAAACCTTCCCTCAATGTTACAAAACATAACAGTTACCTCCCCTGAAGTACACATTTCATAACATCCATACACAAAAATACCCCCCTCAGAGTACATTTCCAAGGTTGGTAACATTGAGGGGTGCACGGATGTTATGAAATGTAAACTTCAGGGGAGGTAAATGTTATGTTTTGTAACATTGAGGTGAGGTTTTTGTAATTTCCATAACAAGAGGGGTGCAAGCTATAATTATGCTATCTTCCAAGGAAAGTTTTGATAATTATTCCTATAAAATAATTAGCAACTTCATCAAATCAAATGAAAGTTACCCAAACACATTAAAATAATTTTCACATGAGCAGGAGCATTATTCAAATTTTTATTTCAAGGATTTTTAATATTATATGATCATACAATAAATGCTAAATTTAACAATCAAGCATGCGATAAGTGTTGCGAATTATCGGGTTATTGAGCTTTAGTTGTATAAAGAACAATACACATACCTTTACATATTACTATGCAAGATGGCTCCAAAACAAGCTTCACATGTGCTAGACCAAGGCAAAAGTCAAGAAAAAATTATTTCAAGCTACGCGGTCAGCTCTCGCTCCACTCGAAATAACTAGAATGAATTATAAATTAACTCCAAAACCATATCAGTAACGTAAGCTCCAGCTGACTTATGAAGCCCACTCATTTACAATGCATAAAAATCTATTCCTCAATATCCAGGACTATCTGGCCACTACTGGCGAGTATAGAGAGAAAAAATACTAGCAGGCAAAACATCAGTCCTGAGATATACTATGATTCTTCGCTGCGCTTCAGTTTCTTTATGGGTGTGGGGGTTTGTGATTCTTTGAAAGCAGATGGGCAGAGTTGATTGACAATGCAGATGCTGCATTTAGGCCTGAGAGGAGTGCAAACAGTTTGCCCAAACCCAACCTGAAATCATAAAATATGCACAACTATTTCAAGAAGCACAGTGAAGCATATCACTGTCTAGGATATCAAATAAAATTGCATAAGATTTACACACAGAAAGTTTCCAATACAATACATATTAACATTTTGCACCAGGCTCTATTTGTTTGGGCACTTCGCTGCTTCGTTTTGGGCAAACGCCGCCGGAAGGAGGGTAAACAAATGAACCTCCGGCGGCGTTTGCTCCATTTCCACCTGCCCGCCTTGAGAAACGCTCCAAAAAGCTCCGTTTGGAGCAGCCACCTCCCCCCTCCATTTTGAACACTCCGTTTCCACCCGCCGGATCGATCCGCCACCGCCGAAACAAATGAAGCGTAAATCCCATCTACTTTTGGGCTCTTTATTAGTTTCCCACCTCTTTATTTACTATTCCATCATGCACATGACTGCAAGGTTAAAATCCCATCCAGTCTTTTTCCTGTCAGCACATCTATCTGTTAGAGAATATTAGGGAAAAAATAATGTATTGGTCCATTGATTTGGTGGCCCATGTAGAATTTGTGTGTTTAGTCCCACATTGTTTGTATGGCTAGATCTTACTCTCCTCTCTCCTATATATTTGTACTCATACTTATTTTTTTGGTATTCAAGAAGTATATACAAGGTTTGGATCTTTCTCTACATTGTATAAGAGCTATACGGTCCGGTCTGTTTTTTTTCTAACCGCCCGCTCCTCCGGTTAACCGGGCTGCTTGTTCTCCTCTTTGCCGCTCTGTCTTGCGGTCTCCTCTTTTTCTAACCGCGGCTAAGCTTTCTAGCCGCTCCTCTCTCCCTCTCGTGGCTTCCACCTCCTCTCCCCCTCCCCCCGCTCCCTTTTATAAATCTCTCAGACACGTGGGGCCCTCTCCCTCTACTCGCCGCGGTCTGTTTCTCTACCCGTCTTCTCACCTCTCCTCTCTCTTCTCGCGCGGCTTCCTCTTTTCGGCGCTGCGGCTTCTCTTATTCATTGTGGCTCTCTCTACACTATCAAATCTATGGTCAGTTAGGCACCGCGGTGGCGAGCGTGAACATGGTGGTTAAGAACAGTCGTCCGTTTGGCGCAATAGTTTTGGCTCCTGTGAGTTTGGACAAAATGGCACGTCATGAATGTGTTTAACATAACAATGATTATAACTGCCGCCAAGAAAATAAACAATTTTAAGAAGCCTTCACGAACGACGGCTTGTCGCGACCACGTTCACGACCACCACCGCCGTGACGAATGGATCCCTAAGCTATAGATTCTGTCTTTTCTAATTACTGCACTTCTTCCTAATTAATATTAAAAATAAAATTTACATTGACTTTTTTACTTTCCAAGGAATAAAAACCTCTAATATTTAATCTTGCTGACCCGCAAACTGATGCTCTAGTTTTGTCAGATGTCTTTTTTATTTTAGGGCGCTGCTATCCGCACTGCAGTTTTGGCTATTCGCACCGTGCTTTCTCCTAATTTTTCGTGTGTTTTAAAAATACGCTTTCTATATGCATTTTTAAGAAAAGTGTTCAACACGAAAGTTGTAGATCTCGACGATATCTACAACTTTCGTGTTGAACACTTTTCCTAAAAATGTATGTATAAAGTGTATTTGCAAAAGGCGCGAAACCTGAACGTATTTCCCAAGTACGCTTTGTACATGCATTTTTAGGAAAAATGTTCAACACGAAAGTTGTAGATCTCGTCAAGATCTACAACTTTCGTGTTGTACACTTTTCCTAAAAATGCATTTACAAAGCGTATTTCCAAAATGTACATAAAATTAGGAGAAAGTGCGGTGCGAATAACCAAAACTGCGGTGCGGATAGCAGCGCCCTTATTTTATTTATGGAAAGAGAGTACTAGAACTTATTACTCATAAAATATCGCATAACAAAATATAAATAAGAAAGATTATTTTATTTGTTTAAACTATAATACAAGAGGAGACTCTTATTTGATAAAAAATATTGAGGCCTTTTGATGCGGAACGGACATGTGGATCCACTACGGAGGACGGGTTTTGGGCCCGTTCGAGGGCGATTGGTAACTTACCATATATGCCGTGCCCGGATCGATGATCAAACTCCATGGATGCGTCCGGATCCGCGTCCCGATTCAATTTCATATATTACTTTGTTATTTTTGCATTTATTTTGCTGCATTTGGGTAACTCCACCTCCGGCCATTCATAGTCGTCGATGGTGGGATGTTCTAGTTTTCTTTTATTATAAATAGAGTTAGGGACTGTTTAGGGCTATTGCAGATTTTGAAAATTGTGAATCATGGAATCCCGCGATCATCCCACGGTGCAGACTACGTGAACTAAAGGAAGAGGTTTATGTTGAACAACCCCCAAGTTTTATCTCTTATACTCATCCCTCATTTGTTTTTAAATTGCATAAAGCTCTCTACGGTCTAAAGCAAGCTCCAAGAGCTTGATATGAGACCTTAGATAGCTTTTTGATATAGCATAGATTCTCTAGAGGCATTGTAGGTAGGACATTATTCAATACGCACCATAAGGATCAAAACTTTGTTAGTACAAATTTATGTAAATGATATTATATTTGGGTCTATAGATTCCAAACTATGCAAAAAGTTCTTTGACCTCATGCATTCAAAGTTTGAAATGAGTAGCATGGATGAGCTCTCGTACTTCCTTAGTCTCCAAGTGAAGCAGCTACCCAATGACATCATCATTTCCCAGGCTAAGTATGCTAAGGAGCTTCTCAAAAAGTTTGGTATGGCTGATGCCTCAGCAAATAAAACACTCATGGCCACTAATGTTGTAATAGACTCTGATGAACATGGGAATCCTGTTGATCAGAAATTATATAGGGGAATTGTTGGGTCCCTACTATACCTTACAGCAAACAGACCTGACATAATGTTTGCTACATATCTTTGTGCTAGGTTCCAAGTGAACCCTAAAGAATCTCAGCTAATTTTCTTTAAAAGGATTTTGAGATATATAAAGAGTTGTCCTAGTCTAGGACTGTTGTATCCCACTGAGTCAGAGTTTGAGTTAACTGGATACTCAGATGCTGACTTTGCTGGATGCAGAGTAGATAGAAAAATTATCTCAGGAAAATGTTAGTTCCTTGGTATGAGATTAGTCTCTTGGTTTAGCAAGAAGCAGTTATCTGTGTCTACATCAACTGCTGAAGCAGAATATATAGTAGCTGGCAGTTGCTGTTCCAAGATGTTGTGGATTCAGAACAAACTTCTAGACTATGGGTTCAACAAAATAATTCAACTCTACTATGTGACAACATAAGTGCTATATCTATAGCACAAAATACAGTCCATCACAGTAGGACTAAACATATAGACATTAGGCACCATTTCATAAGAGAGTGTGTAGACAAAAATAAAATTAATCTTATCTCTATCTACACTGATTTACAATGGACAGATATCTTCACCAAACCTTTGGATAAGAGGAACCATCTGTTCTTCATAAATCAGCTTGGTATGATAAATAGAGAAGCTTTAATTTGATTTATGACTATGGTCAACGAATTTTTCAAAGTTCGTCGAACGGAGATCGACGAAATGTGAAAAGTTCTAGAGAAATTCATCAAACGGAGATCAACAAACTCTCTATGAGTGAAGCTATTTTTGTCGAACGGAGATCGTCAAATTTGCTTCAGAAAACTTTCGTCGAATGGAGCTCGACAAAATGCTTTCACATCTTCAGAAAACTTTCTTTTTGGCGAAGTATAGTGGATATTTTAAAGATATTTGTTTCTTTAGCCCGCGTATTAAGATTAGTGGACGGTGAGAAAAGACCTGCCATGAGTTATATTTATAAAGCGATGAATAGAGCTAAAGACGCGATCATTACTTCTTTTAATGAAAAAGACAAATATATGGATGTCCTAAAAATTGTGGATAAAAGATGGGAAAACCAACTTCATCGACCTCTTCATACCGCGAGTCACTCTTTAAATCCAGAATATTTCTACTCAAATCCCACTATTGCAGAAGATGAAGAAATTATGGAGGGCTTATACAAGACAATGCAAAGACTGATTTCAAACCATGAAGAGCAAGATAAAATTATTGACCAATTAACTCTATATAAAAATGCTGAAGGACTGTTTGGAATGAAGTTTACAATTCGGCATAGAAAAATTAAGTCCCCAGATAAATTACACAATATTCAAACAAGTTTGTTTTGATTTTTGCAATTTTTAAATATTTACTTTCTTAACAGCTGAGTGGTGACAATCTTATGGTGCTTCAACTCCAAACCTAAGAAGATTTGCCATAAAAGTGCTTAGTCTTACATGCATTGCATCCGGTTGTGAGCGAAATTGGAGTTTTTTTGATAATTATTCCTATAAAATAATTAGTAACTTCATCAAATCAAATGAAAGTTACCCAAACACATTAAAATAATTTTCACATGAGCAGGAGCATTATTCAAATTTTTATTTCAAGGATTTTTAATATTATATGATCATACAATAAATGCTAAATTTAACAATCAAGCATGCCATAAGTGTTGCGAATTATCGGGTTATTGAGCTTTAGTTGTATAAAGAACAATACACATACCTTTACATATTACTATGCAAGATGGCTCCAAAACAAGCTTCACATGTGCTAGACAAAGGCAAAAGTCAAGAAAAAAAATATTCCAAGCTACACGGTCAGCTCTCGCTCCACTCGAAATAACTAGAATGAATTATAAATTAACTCCAAAACCATATCAGTAATGTAAGCTCCAGCTGACTTATGAAGCCCACTCATTTACAATGCATAAAAATCTATTCCTCAATATCCAGGACTATCTGGCCACAACTGGCGAGTATAGAGAGAAAAAATACTAGCAGGTGTTGAAGTTGGTGACCGGGCGGTCTGGCGGTTTGTCTTGGCGGGTTGAAGACCGCGCGGTCTGGCGGTTTGTCTCAGCCGGCTTGGAGACCGGGCGGTCTGGCGGTCTACCCTGGCGGTCTCTCTTCCTCTCTGGTGGTAGCCGTGCGGTTAGCCCTGCTGTCTAACCGCGCGGCCTGTGCGGTTTGTTTTGTATAGTCCGCCTAGTCCTGTAAATTTTAGTCCCACATCTCTTATTTGTATTCTCTCATCTCTCCTCCATTCTATATAAGGGAGGGCATACCTTTGTAATAGATACCTTTTTTGGATAATAAAATTTCAATTATTCAAAAGCTTATTCGGCTTGTTCTCTACTTTTCGCTTCTTTTCTCTACTTTCTAACATGGTATCAGAGGACACGGTCATTTCCTCCTGATTCTGTGCGCTCTCTGTTGTTCGCGGCTTGTTTTCCGCGTTTTGCGACTTGACTTCTCTTCTGTCCGCGCGGCTTGTTTCTATCCGCGCGGCTTGTTTCTGTCCGCTGCACTGTTCGCGCGGCTTGCTTCTTCTTGGTTCTCTTCTCCTACTGCTCTTTGTCGCAGCGACCTGTTTCCTTGTCGCCGCGCTCCTTGTTCTTTCTTGCCGCTCCGACTTCCTAGTCGTTGCGGTCTGTCTCTGTCCGCGTGTGTTGTCTCTCTACTCGCGGTTTGCTGCTGTGATCTGCCTGACCGTGCGGGTTGTTCCTTTCTCACCCGCATCTTGGTCGCGGTCGCCGGCTCTTCTCCTCTCTTCTGTTCGCTCGGCCTTTTCAGTCCGCGCGACCTCTTCCCCGCTGTGCCTTTGACCGCTTTCTAGCAGCTGCTGTGATCTGCCTGACCGTGCGGGTTGTTCCTTTCTCACCCGCATCTTGGTCGCGGTCGCTCCTTCTTGCTAGTCGCCCGGCTTCCTCTTTTTTCCGTGCGACTTGTTCTCCTCTGTTCGCCCGACTTTTTCAGGTCGTGCGACTTCTTTCCCTCTGCTTTGCTCTGCTTCTTGGTGGCGGTCTTTCTAGCCGCCCGACCTGTTTTCTGTTCGCCCGGCTTGGTGCTCTTTTCTCCTCTCGCGGCTTGTTCTTATCGTCGCGGTTTGCTCCTCTCTTGCTTCCATGGCTTTCCCCTCCTCCGGCCTGTTCGCCTCTGTAGTAACCTCTTCTGGTAGTGCTCATGTTGTTACTCGCGGAAGATGGCTAATAGACTCTGGCGCCACAAATCATATGACAGGCAATCCTCACTGTTTTTCTCTTCTTGACACACATGCTCAGTTGCCCCCGGTTATTGTTGCTGATGGATCTCCCTCCCCGGTCCATGGGACGGGCCTGGTTCCCGTCACTCCATCTCTCTGCTTGGCTGATACCCTCTATGTGCCCAAGTTTCCGTGCAATTTACTATCAGTTACTTCTTTATGCAAGCAACTACGGTGTTCTGTCATATTCACCCCTACCTCTTGCACTTTTCAGGATCCGGACTCCCAACGGACGATTGCTACCGGGACAGAGAGTGGTGGCCTCTACTTCCTCGACAACGTTTCTGCTCTATCCGCCTTCTCCTCCTCCTCTACAGATCTTCTCCAATGGCATCTTCGCCTTGGACATGCTCCTCCCCGCATTCTACGACAGTTCCTGCCGCACCTCCCTCCTCATCATCCTCCTCTCAACTGTGATGCTTGTCAACTTGGCAAGCATCACCGCTCATCCTTCCCCCCAACGCAGAGTCGGGGCTCTTCCCGTCCGTTCGACCTCGTTCACTCCGACATATGGGGTCCCGCTCCTACCCTCACCATCGGTCGGGGTAGTTCCTACTTTGTCACCTTCATTGATGATTTCTCTCGATGTACGTGGGTATATCTTCTCAAAGATCGCTCCGAGCTGTTCTCTGTTTGGACCTCCTTTTATTCTATGGTTAAGACTCAGTTCGATACGTCTATTAAACTCCTTCGTTCTGACAATGCCAAGGAGTATCTTAGCCACGACTTCTCATCCTTTTGTATTCACCATGGTGTCATTCGTCAAACCAGCTGTGTCTACACCTCACAACAAAATGGGGTGGCGGAACGCAAAAACCGTCACCTCCTTGATGTCGCTCGCACTATGATGACTCAAATGCATGTTCCTCGCTCCTATTGGGGATATGCTGTCCTCCTCTCTTGCTATATCATCAATCGCCTTCCCTCCACAGTTCTCCACGGTGCTACCCCCTTCTCCATTCTTTATCCGGACAAGGATCCCTTTCCTCTTCCTCTACACATCTTTGGGTGCACCGCCTTTGTGCACTCTCCCGCTGCCACCCGTGATAAACTCTCACCACGTGCCACCAAATGTGTCTTTCTGGGCTACTCTCCCACTCAGAAAGGTTATTGTTGCTTTGATCCCGTTACCCGCAAGCAATTTGTCTCTGCGGATGTCACCTTCTTCGACAATGTCTCTTACTTCTCTCCCGCTTCCTCCTCTCCTCCTCCTGCTCCTACTTTTCCTACCAACCCATCCATCCCCTCTGCTCCCACTGATGTTCCGCCATCTCCACCATCTCCACCATCTCCACCACCTCCACCATCTCCACCCTCTACTCCGCTTTCTCCCTCCACTCCGCTGCCATCTCTCTCTGCTCCCGGGCCAGCTCTCTCCACCACGGATACTCTGGATACTGAGGCCCCTGTTGACCTGGATCTCCCTATTGCTCTTCGCAAGGGGGTTCGGGCATGTACCCAACACCCGCTTGCTGCAGTTGTTTCCTATGATCGTCTTACCCCTTCTCGCAGAGCTTTCGCTCTGGCTATCTCAGCTACTACCACCCCCCGTTCCTATCAGGAGGCCCTTACTATTCCTCATTGGAAAGCTGCCATGGATGAGGAGATTGCTACTCTGACTGAACGGGGTACCTGGACCCTTGTTCCTCCTCCTTACGGCACAGATGTTGTTGGTTGTCGATGGGTCTTCGTGGTGAAGTTTCTCCCGGATGGCAGTGTGGATCGTTATAAGGCTCGCCTGGTTGCCAAGGGTTTTACCCAAACTTATGGGCTTGATTACTTTGACACTTTCTCTCCCGTGGCTCGCCTCAGCACTATTCGGGTTCTTCTCTCTGTGGCTGTCAACCGGGATTGGCCCATCTCGCAGCTCGATGTTAAGAATGCCTTCCTCTATGGCGATCTGCAGGAAGATGTTTACATGGAGCAACCTCCTGGGTATGTTGCTCAGGGGGAGACAAGGGTATGCCGGCTAAAGAAGGCTATCTATGGCCTCAAGCAGAGTCCTCGTGCCTGGTTTGACAAGTTTAGTAGCATTGTTGCGGCCATTGGTTTTACAAGAAGCTCAGCAGATCACTCCTTGTTTGTTCGGAAAACCGCATCTGGTCTTGTTGTTCTTGCGGTTTATGTTGATGACATTCTTCTTACTGACGATGACCAGGATGGGGTATTGATGACCAAGAAACACCTTCGTCACCATCTGGTCACAAAGGATATGGGCTCCCCGAAATACTTTCTGGGGATTGAAATCTCTAGAAAACCCAACTCCATGGTCCTTTCACAAAGGAAGTATGCTCTTGATCTTTTGAAGGAGGCAGGACTCACTGGTGCTAAACCTGCTCGTTGTCCTATGGCTGCTGGAGAAGACAAAACTTGGACAGATAACTCACCTCTTCTCTCTGATCTTACGAGATACCGGCGTCTGGTGGGCAAGCTCATATATCTCACGGTAACCAGACCCGACATCTCTTATGCTGTTGGCAAAGTGAGCCAGTTCATGCAAGCTCCGAGGGAGTGTCATCTACAATCTGCTATGAGAATATTAGAGTATATTAAAGCTGCTCCAGGGAAAGGTCTCCTATTTCAGAAAAATGGTCACCTAAGGGTTGAAGCTTACTCTGATTCAAGCTATGCGGATGACAAAGTGGACCGCAAGTCGACTTCAGGTTTCTGCACATTTGTTGGAGGTAATCTTGTGAGTTGGAAGAGCAAGAAACAGTCTGTCGTTTCCAGGTCTAGTGCAGAGGCGGAATATCGCAGCATGGCATCGACTACATGTGAGTTGAAGTGGTTGCGGGCTCTCATGCTTGACTTAGGAGAGGTTTACAACTATCCTCTTCCTATGTTCTGTGACAATAAGGCCGCGATACACATTTCCAAAAATCCGGTCTTTCATGAGAGAACAAAACACATAGAAGTCGACTGTCATTTTATTCGGGAAGAAATATTGAAGAAACAGATCTGCACTCCATTTGTCACTTCCGACAACGAGTTGGCAGATGTCTTCACCAAGCCGGTGTCCGCTTCCTTTTTCCACATCTGCGACAAGCTGGGCATGATCGATATATATGCTCCAGCTTGAGGGGGAGTGTTGAAGTTGGTGACCGGGCGGTCTGGCGGTTTGTCTTGGCGGGTTGAAGACCGCGCGGTCTGGCGGTTTGTCTCAGCCGGCTTGGAGACCGGGCGGTCTGGCGGTCTACCCTGGCGGTCTCTCTTCCTCTCTGGTGGTAGCCGTGCGGTTAGCCCTGCTGTCTAACCGCGCGGCCTGTGCGGTTTGTTTTGTATAGTCCGCCTAGTCCTGTAAATTTTAGTCCCACATCTCTTATTTGTATTCTCTCATCTCTCCTCCATTCTATATAAGGGAGGGCATACCTTTGTAATAGATACCTTTTTTGGATAATAAAATTTCAATTATTCAAAAGCTTATTCGGCTTGTTCTCTACTTTTCGCTTCTTTTCTCTACTTTCTAACAGCAGGCAAAACATCAGTCCTGAGATATACTATGATTCTTCGCTGCGCTTCAGTTTCTTTATGGGTGTGGGGGTTTGTGATTCTTTGAAAGCAGATGGGCAGAGTTGATTGACAATGCAGATGCTGCATTTAGGCCTGAGAGGAGTGCAAACAGTTTGCCCAAACCCAACCTGAAATCATAAAATATGCACAACTATTTCAAGAAGCACAGTGAAGCATATCACAGTCTAGGATATCAAATAAAATTGCATAAGATTTACACACAAAGTTTCCAATACAATACATATTAACATTTTGCACCAGGCTCTATTTGTTTGGGCGCTTTGCTGCTTCGTTTTGGGCAAACGCCGCCGGAAGGAGGGTAAACAAATGAACCTCCGGCGGCGTTTGCTCCGTTTCCACCAGCCCGCCTTGAGAAACGCTCCAAAAAGCTCCGTTTGGAGCAGCCACCTCCCCTCTCCATTTCGAACACTCCGTTTCCACCCGCCGGATCGATCCGCCACCGCCGAAACAAATGAATCGTAAATCCCATCTACTTTTGGGCTCTTTATTAGTTTCCCACCTCTTTATTTACTATTCCATCATGCACATGACTGTAAGGTTAAAATCCCATCCAGTCTTTTTCATGTCAGCACATCTATCTGTTAGAGAATATTAGGGAAAAAATAATGTATTAGTCCATTGATTTGGTGGCCCATGTAGAATTTGTGTGTTTAGTCCCTAGCGGTCTTGGATTTGTGCACCCCTTAGCCTACCCTACATCAGTTGATATCAGAGCACTAGGTTTGAACCACATTTATATGTACTGGTAGGTCATATAGAGTCTTTAGGTTCATCTATGACGAGTTATCGTCGATGTTCCCCTCCTCTATTTGGGGATCTCGAGTCTACCTATATCTGATCTCATAGAGCCCCTTTAGAGAAATCCTCACGTTATTATGATGATTATTATCATCTGTGGTAGACCACTTCCAGAAATCGTGTCGACTTTTCGAGATGATTCTATTATGCTAGAGACGAACACCATGATGAAAGATCCTCACATTATCATCATTACACCTCTCTCCGACCTTATAATAGTAGGGTTGAGTACCGTTTGGGTCATCATCGTTACACTTCTCCACTATTAGAGGAATCAGAGTTGGTATACGCTCGACCACATAGAGTTCCTCATACTATCAAGTTGATCATCCTCACCCACCGTCGCTCGTTCGTAGGGATTACGTCCACCCATGAGCACGATCTAATTATATTAGGAACGACCGTCTAGATGACTCTCAGGAGCCCATTAGAGATCATCATCGTCAAGATCATATCACATATCAAGACCCTCATAGTGTTCCACAATGTGCGATACCTGAGGACGAATTTGAGAGGTTAGTTTAATCAACTTGATCGCTTGGATGCTCATTTTGAACACATGAGATATTCTTTAAGAAGAATCAATCGAAGAAAGCCAAGGGATTTAGGTCAACCAAACGACGTGTCTAGTAGTGCTCCCACTAACTTGAGAGACATGACACCTAATCTTGAGTCATCTCTTCCGGATGAGATTCGGTTCCCACTTGAACTTGGAGTCCAGCCCGATCATGATTATTTCATATAGGTGGAGAGTGATACTAGTATGCCTGGTGAGTGTGGTCACAAGAGTGGGGACGAGCGATCCAGTGATACTGTAGTGGTATATCCACCTTCTACACCTCATTTAGACTTAGTTTCCACACCGGCTAGAAAGTCGGGACTCGACATTATACCTAATGACCCACTATTGAGTATGAATTTTTCTTAGTCTTCACTTAGCATTTTCGTGAGTCATATTGCGACCGAGAGCCTAGAGTTGACCTCAAAGTGACTGCCCCACCCTCTTATGAGGACACGACCTCTATTGGCGATCCAGATCTGAAGGATCATCCCACTACTATCGAATTCATTCTTGGACCATCCGATGAGCCTTTTGATGAGCCACTACTCCCTTGAGAGGGTCATGAGCCTAGCATTGACTTTGTTGTGGATGCCCCATTTATTTTCATAGACACTATTGTTGGTGACACTTTTCTTTTAAAGGATCATCTTGTCATTATTGACTCCCTAGGGAAACCCTTTGTTGAGTCCGTGAGATACCCATTTGACAAGATTCCCTTCCCAAGGAGCGTTCAACTTTGCATGCTTGGCTTGTGCCTTCGCACTAGCGAGCTGAACTTTCGAGATGACTTTTATTATATACCTCATGGAAAACCACCTAATAGGTCTTATCATTTGAGTGGTAACCGACACACCCTTGTGTTGTGTTCTCTTGTCACCATCTGCGCTGATCATTTGGGTGTTGGCATTATTCACGGTGAATTTTTCTATCTACAACCAGGTGAGCCTCCCGATGGCGCGCAACCCTTGAGATTTATTTGACATCCCATAATTCTGCAACTCAGTATTGATGTCTCAAGAAGTCATTTCGGTATTCGTCGCCCACTAGGCAAATATTTCTATATTCTACCAAAAGAACCTCCTAATAGACCACCACATTTTAGAGACATCCCGATCATTATTATAATTTTTTCTTAGCGAGTGTATCGTGTCTGTCGTGTTTTATTTGCATTATCAACATAAGTTTGTTGAGTCATTTGCACGAGTTGCATGAGTCGGTCCACCGGCAGATCATTACGAGCAATGAAAATTAAAAAAACCATGCAGATAATGCGCAAGCCAGAGCAAGTATTTCAGGAAGGCGAAAAGGTGATAGTGCGAATCCGCCCTGTGAGGCTCCCTCCGGGGCCTGCCAAAAAGCTAAATGCCAAGCGAATGAGCCACTACTCAGTCAAAAGTCGCATTGGGACGAATGACTATAGGCTTAATATCCCTGCAAGTATGTGTATTTACCCGGTATTTAATGTTAAAGATCTGACATCGTACTACGAGCTTCACGGGTATATGGACCCAAGGAATGGGGATTCCCATCCACCCACACCTCCACTCTTGTTGCCTTACCACCCATACAGTCCCCCCACGTCTAATGGACACCACAGCTCACCCATTTCTGATAACCACCCATCAGAAGACTCGTCTTCTATAGTTTCACCCACGACACCGCCAATCGCATCAGGATCCACCACTTGTGAGAGCTGAGAGCATTACAGAGATCAGATCCCACTGGTACATTCGCACTACAGACGAGACTTTGTGTTGTTACTTAGTACACTGGCAGGACCGCCCATACGTTGATGACACCTGAATACTGCCAACAGAGCTTGATCGATTCACCCCTGCACTTCGACTTCGGTACGGATGTCTCCATTCATCGGAGATGAAAGCTTTTAAGTCGGGGAGAGTTGATTGGCGAGGATACTTTCTCATCAACGACACTTGGACGACCTCAGGTGGATCTCATTGAGTCTTACCTGGCATACATCGAGAGAATTCCGATCAATATTCATCAGGAGATGGTTTTTTTCAAGCCAGGGAGAATGACGCAGAGCGGAAACGTGGACCCGCAACGGAGGACGAGTTTTGGGCCCGCTCGGGGCCGATTGGTGACTTACCATACGTGGCAAGCCTGGAACGATGATCCGACTCTACGGAAGCGTCCGGATCTATGTCCCGATTCAATTTCATACATTACTTTGTTATTTTTGCATTTATTTTGATGTATTTGGGTAACCCCACCTCCGACCAATCATAGTCGTCGATGGTGGGATGCCCTAGTTTCCTTTTATTATAAATAGAGTGTTAGGGACTGTTTAGGGTTATTGCAGATTTTGGAGATTGTAAATCCCAGAATCCTGCGATCATCCCACGGTGTCAACTCCATGGAATCCTAAGTGACGACTCCTTAGCGCTCATCTTCCTCCCCAAGGTATTACATAACCCTAGCCTTCATTTTCCACTCCCTAATTCCCAAACCGCCACCCCCATACACTCCCAACAATAGCCGCCGCCTGTGTTGGCAGCCGTCCAACCACCGCCATACCTATTTGCTGCAGTCAATCCACCGCTGCCCCAATTTGCAGCAGTTCAGCCACCACCGCCACTGTTTTACTGCAGTCCATCCCCCACCCCCCTCCATTGTTGTGCTGCAGTCCAGCCCGTGACGCCGCCTATCTCCTTCCTTCCAGCCCACCAAGAGCCCCAACAGCCATTGCCACCATACCTCCCCTCTCCTTCAATTTGATGCCCCATACCACCCAGATTTGTCTTCTCAACCCGATCTAGTCTCCACCAGCCAGGTCCCTCTTTCCCATAGCCCAAATTCGCTCCAAAACGCTGGATCCATCCTCCCGTCACCCGGATCCACCTCCATATAGCCAGATCTACTCATTTCCGGCCGGATTCCGCTTCCCACCGCCAAATCCAGTCGTTTACATTGTCACCCCGCTACCGGTTCGGCGGTTCCACCTTAGAACGCCGTCAAAACACTTCCATCTCCATTGCCTTGTACATCCCACTATTTGGTGATTCATTTGTCGAATTGGATGACTATTTTCAGCATTTTATTATTAGGTTGAATATTATATTTGCTTGGATATATTGCCTGTGAATAGATCGTCTCGAATCGCTTGTGATTTGCAGGTGAGACTCATTCGCCGCGCTCTTTGCCTTAGCCCTCCGAGCGCAGGAAAGCCATTAAATATTTTGCTGAATACTTCTTCTCCTTTTAATTATTATTGTGTGGGTTAATTTTTATCATTGCTCGTACTAATTTGTTGCCGCCCGCGACGGAAGCATTGCATATAGAATAAGGTTGTGTGTCTAGTTCTCATTTTCATCCCTAGTGTTCTTGGTTTGTAGACCCCTTAGCCTACCCTACATCATCTTTTTACCTACCCACTACTTCATCTATGCTAATTCAAAAGCCAAGACAAAATGTCCAAACATTTTCATTTTTAATTAGATTTTTAAACAAACTAAATATATATTACATAAAGTTATTTGTTGTTGATATTCATAATTTTACAATTCCACTAATATGAAGTTTCTGACAACGGGAGAATATCATCCCCTGTCCGAGACCGACCGCAAATCATATACAAGGTGACCTACTGTATCCTACATGGGGACATCTCCCCCTTGGATAAATGTGTTGAGAGAAGAAGACGTGACTCAGCTGTGACTCAGCTGTTAGAAGAAAAACACACGAGTCAGTGGGAGAGTCACTTCGGAGGGATGACACTAAAAATTATAGGACAGTCAGGATGAGCGGGACAATATCGGAGGACAAGAAGTTAGGCTTCCTTTGGCGCGGTGGTGGCGATCGTGAACGCGGTGGTCATGAACCATCGTTCGTGAAGGCCCGACCTCACTTAAAAAAATCATGTATTTTACACTCAAAATTTGTTTAATTTCTTGGTAGCAGTCTTAACCTTTGTCTTGTCAAACATACATTCTATGATAATGGCGTTTTGACCAAACTCACCAGAGCAAATAAACCACACCAAACGAAGCCTTAGTATCTTTCCTTCGGAGCAATATTGACGTCTTCGCGTAGAGTGTGGTGGACATGTCTGGCATTCATGCTGATTCGTCAATCGTCGCCTCAACCTGGATCTAGAAGTGTGCCCAATTTGGAAAAACAAAAGAGACAACACTATAACATTGACAAAGACTGTTTGGGAGTAGGTCCTGAAGTTGTCGCAAGCTGGATTTATCTCCAAAAACCAGTTCTTAGGATGGGTGTCGAATGACGTAATGGTCAAAACGGCCAGGGGAAAGTGGCGAATATGTATCAATTTCTTTTAAATAAAACATGTTTGAAATATTCTTACCCCTAGCATTGGATCGTTGCACTAGTTGATTCAGCAGTTGGTTTTTCTACGATAAATTTTCTTTATATATTCTCAGGTTAATATTAAATCAGAATGCATCTGCCCAACATCTCTAACACCTAATTCATCCCAACGATAGATGATAGTGCCACAAGAGGATGCATTTTGGATTGAATGTATGTGCGATTTACAAAAGATGATAAATCGTTTCTGAGAGAAGAAAAAGAGGAACTTTTAGATTTATGTAGGGAACATCTGAAGGACATCGCAAAAATTTTTTCAACTCTTTGAAGGTATAAGATGAATCTTAACTAGGCAATATTTGTTTTGGAGCCATGAAGGAGAAGTTTTTAGGTCACTTTGATCCAAATAAGGTGGAACGCAATCCGGAAATGTCAAGCCTATTCTAGAAATGAAGACGCTTCGAGACACCAAAGGAGTGCAACAGATTATAGGGAGAGTTGTAGGGATTAGTCGTTTCCTTTCCCAATCAGTAGAGAAATGCTCGCCCTCCTTCAAAACTTTGCTGTCTAATCAGAAGTTGGAGTAGAGTCAAGAGTGGAGTGTCTCTTCAGACAAAAGTGACAACAGGCAGAAGTGTCTTTGTTGCAGAGCCCTCAGGTAGAAGACAACCTCCTTTTGTATCTGGGTGTTGAGATGGAGGTTGTAAGCTCTATGCTACTTTGGGAGGAAGGGAAGATGCAGTTGCTGGTCTATTAACTAAGATAGGTGTTAAAGGGTGCGGAGTCGTGATACCCCAACATTGAGAGGTTGACCAATGCCTCAATGTTTTGGCAAGGAGGCTCAGGTGATACTTCCAGGCCCATACCATCAAATTCGTGATGGACCATCCTCTTCGCAGCATTCTGGAGAAGGCAGAACATTCAGGGAAACTAGCTAGGAGATCAGTCAAATTAGGATAATTCAACATCGCATACTATCATGGGATTGTTATCAAGACTCAGGCAGTTGCACATTTTGAGCCAAATTTCATGTTTGATCCTGAAGAGGAACTTGCACCATCATTGGGCTGGTCAATGTTTGTGGATGGAGCATTGGGAAAGCAGTAGTTAGTGGTTGACGTGGTGCTGGTCAGTCCCAATGACGTTAAGATCGAGAGGCAGTGGAGTTGCATTTCAAATCTTCGACAACTAAGCAAAGTATGAAACATTGCTCGTAGGGTTGTGAATGGCTAGTGAGTTGGGAATTGAAAATATCAAGGCTCATATAGATTCTCTAGTGGTGACATCCTATATTCGAGGAGTTTGAGGCAAGAGAGATGGCTACCCAACGACGCTATTCTACGATAAAGGAAGAGATCAGTATGTTTTGCTTCTTTGATATCCAGAATGTACTGAGGAGAATACTGCAGCCGATTCTAGCCAAGCATGGGACAAAGATAGGTGGAATGGTAACTGAGCTCTTCAAACCCTCCATCGATGAACTGTTAGGCATCATGACATCAGACCGAAACGCATGTAGCGTGGAATGGTAACTAAGCTCTTCAGACCCTCCATCTCCAAATAATATTGGCGTCCTACACTTACAGCTGGTCTGCATCACTGAACTGTTAGGCATCATGACATCTAACGGAGACGAGACTGCAATGAACTCTAGGTTGAGCTTACATGCAAAAGATTCCACTATGAACGAGTGTGATCATTTGTGTCAAAGAGGACCTTAGATGATATGTTATAAACTAAGAGGATACCTAAATGCAAAATTATATCATTTTAGTTAAGTGTTACTGGGAGAGGGAAAGTGGTGGAGACCAGCCTAGATCGGGTCGTCGCAAGAGTGCCCGACGCCGCACCCGTCCGGACCTCTATCAGCCCTGAATTGACATGTTTAATTTGTATTTTGTGTTGTAGTTTACGTGAAATATATATATATATATATATACTTATATAAATATATATATATATATATATATATATGTGTGTGTGTGTGTGTGTGAAACGGGCGAGACTTGTGAGAAGTGTGAGTTTATATATATATATATATATATATATATATATATATATATATATATATATATATATATATATATCTGTTCCTTTGGTAAAGCAGAAGGTCGGTTGGGGTCACGGTTCGCCATCCCCTCCCCGCCGCTCACCCGCCCCGCAGATCCAGCGCCGCAGGAAGCCCGAAATGGCGGGAGTTTCCGCACGACCACGTCGCCTCCTCCAGAGCCGCAACTACCAGCCAGGACCCCCCCCCCCCAACTGCTAGCCACGACCTCGACGCATTTCGCCATCACCGCGTCTCCCGGTTCCCATGTATCTTCAGTTTTAATTTCTTATTTTGGTTTTGTTAGCTGAACCCTATAAAAGGGAGTTTGTAATCTGTGGTTGTGGTTGTTGTTGAAATTTAAAGATCGTTGTTTTACATTTTCCGGTGAGAAAGTTGTCGTTCGCCTGATTAGGAGCTAGGGCTGCTGCTAAGTCTCCGTTTGAGGAGTTCTGTAGGAGGAAGATTGATGAACATATTGTTGAATGCCTGAGAGTCGTTTTTGATTCCTCTAAGAAATTGGGAAAACTTAGATTGTGTTTGTTTCCTGTTTCCGTTCGCTAGTTAAAAGTCGTTGCTTGCCTTCCATAGAGAAGATGGTGAACAGTACATTTCATGTTCCTGTGGTAGTTCGGTTGATTAAAAAGTTTGGGATTGCTCTGTTTATTTTGTTTCCCTTGTGAGGGTTGTTGTAGGAGTTTAGGAATGTTGTTGTTTCCCTGTTCGATAAAATTAGTCATGTTTGCTGTTGATTTATTTCATGAATAGTGAATATTCGATATCTGCTATTGAGATATCTAGTGAACAGTGAAGGGCCGAGTGCTAGTCTTGCATTTTAGAGATTTCGTGGATCCACCTTGTGCGATTGAGATTTCGTGGAACCACTTTGAGCGTGACGTGTGAGTGAATTTTAGGCTTGTTTAGTTTGTGGCTACTTACTTTGTTGAGTGATTCCGTGGAACCACCTCGTGTGAGGGAGTGTTTAATTTCCTTGGTGCCCGTGTGCGAAAGCGACCGACCTCGGAGTGGAAATCGAAGGTGACGAGGAACTACTCGCGTGATCGTCATCGACTTCGGATACGGAAAGACGACTCTTTCCGTGGGTAATTTGCTTCTATCCCCCTCTTTGCGTGTGTCTCCATTTTCTCTTAGGATTTATTAGACTCATTGCTTGGTTTTCGCCAAATTTTGTCAGCAAACGCTACGTCGAGAACTCCAAACGGGAACGTATTTGGAGTTCACGATTTCCGTTTTGGCTGCAACAAAGGAAACGGAACGAAATTGCGAGCTTCCTTCCCTGGATTTAAATTGAACCCTCAATTTAAGAAAATCTTTTTTTTAAAGCAAAATAGTCTTTCTCGTGCTTTATAAAAGTTGTTTAAATTCATAAAGCCGCGCAACATCCGCTTCAATTACTTGCTAAAAATCATATTTCGTTGCATACAATTAGGGTTTCCTAGAAATAGCCGACAGGTGCGTAAACTCTACGCACCGTCCTACATCAATTTGGTATCAAAGCAAGGTTCCAAATTTTTTCTAAATTTCGGGATCCGCCCTGTGTAGAATAGGAACCCTCATAGCTTTTAAACATAATTTTTTTTTCTTTCTTTTTTCAAAAAAAAAAAGAAGAGATTATTTTTATCATCATTACATTATTTGCTTGTTTGCATGCATTTGCGTAGTGGTAGGATAGTAAGTATGAGTTCACAACACAACAATTCACCACCTAAACAACGTCACGAGGTAAACCCGGAGATGCGTCGAGTTGAACATGGTGAACCGAGTCGTGGGAACGAAGGGAATGAACCACCCCCGTGGTTTGTACCTTTTGCCCACCAAATGACGACGTTAACCGAAAGCGTTTACCAAATGAGAGAAGGACTAGCAAATCTTAGTGTCCGGGTGAATAGCTTAGAAGTACCCCCTCGAGCGTCAATGTCACCTTTAGTTAGAGATGAGCAGTTTGTGCATCCCCGTTATGAGGCTCCTCCACCTTATGGAGAGAGGTCTGCACTTAGGAGAAACTCTCTTTTCGAGGAAGAAATTAGAAATCCCATAGATAGATATGAGTCTGAGTATAATCAGGGTAGGAATTTCCCGAGAAATTTTCCTGAAACCCCACGTGAGCCTTTCCGAGGTACGCGAGATCATTATCAGGAGAGAACCTATAATGACGTAGCTAGAGAAGAGCGTGCACGAGACCATCGTAGGCCTATACCGTCCATGCATCGTGATGATCGACCTAGAGATTGACATCGACCCCACGACGTCGAGACCATCGTGATCCTTACGACGATGATTACGACTATCCTCCCCGGGATAGGCGACCGGATATTACATGTGTAGTGAAGTTAGAGCCGCCACTTTATGATGGATCTATGGATCCCAAGGTCTTTTCAGACTGGGTTATAGACATAGAGACCTACTTTGATTGGTATCGTATGACGGAAGATCAGAAGGTTCAGTTTGTCAAGATGAGGGTATATGGGCGAGCAAAGATCTTTTGGATAGGTGAGGAACGTATTATAGAGAGGAATGGATGCCCTCCCATTACACACTGGGCACACATGAAAGCTATATTGGAGGAGCAGTACATTCCCCAGCACTACCAGACCCGTCTACGAGACGAGCTGACGTCTCTACGTCAAGGGTCCAAATCAGTTTCTGATTATTTAGCTGAGATGAAGGATCTTATGATTAGGTGCAACGTAGTCGAACACCCACGAGATACATTATCTAAATTTAAGTGTGTACTGCGATCTGAGATTTGCGATGAGTTGATTCGATATGGTCACTATTCCTTCGCAGAGACTGTATCTATCGCCATCGATATAGAGGAACATCAAAAGAGAACCTCCCGGTTCAAACCTCAAAATAAAGCAAACACTCCTTATAAGAAAGATGAATCGAAAGGTAAAGATAGTGCCTCAAAGCCCACCTCGACCTTTACGAGTGATCAGAGAGGAAAAGCCCCCATGGGAACTGTGACCCCTTCACAGATCCGACGTTATGAGTGCCAGCAGATGGGCCATATATCTAGGGATTGTCCTAAGAGGAGAGGCACACTGGTTATTCATGAGGTGACTGAGGAGGATGAGCCTATAGAAGAAGTTGGAGTCGAGAGGGACTCACACATTTTGAATGATGAAGTGTACGGTACGCCTAGTGATGAGGAGATAGATCCCGACGTCCTAGTGGTGAGATGCATGTTATCTACACCAAAGGAATCAGCCGATTATTGGCGGACGAACATCTTCCAAGCCTACTTCAAGGCAGGGGAGAAAGTGTGTCGTTTAGTAGTAGATAGCGGGAGTTGTATGAATGTGATAGCTGAGACAGCTTTAGCCCGCATGGGACTCACTGCGGAGCCACACCCTTCCCCATTCCAGGTAGCTTGGGTCACCAAGACTACCTTATCTGTGACTAGGAGATGTTTAGTGTCCATCACTATCGGTCCGTATACCGATAAGATTTGGTGTGATGTTATGCCTATGGATGTGTGCCACGTATTACTAGGGAGACCTTGGTTGTATGACCGAGATGTACTCATACATGGCAGGTCCAACACTTGCTCCTTTCTACTAGACGGAAAGAGAGTAGTGTTGAACCCGGTGCGACCCACAGCACCAACATCCCGCACAAGTAGTAGTGCGAAAGAATCTCTTCCTCCCACTGAAAGGAAGAAGACTCTTAGCATTATACGAGGCGCTGATTTCCATCGAGAGAGCTTCGATGGTGGATTTTATTATGCCTTAGTAGTTTTACAGGAATCTGACGTACTAGAGAGGTACGAGTCTATTCCTATACCTGCTAGGAGACTCTTAGAGGAGTTCCAGGATATACGCCCTGATGAGCTTCCGGCTGAATTACCTCCCATGAGATGTATTCAGCATGCGATAGATCTCGTTCCTGGAGCTTCCCTCCCACATTTACCGCATTACCGATTAAATCATGCCGCCCATGAGGAGCTGCAGAAGCAGATCGGAGAATTACTTGATAGAGGCTTTATCCGTCATAGCCTTAGTCCATGTGCGGTGCCTGCCCTCCTTGCTCCGAAAAAGGATGGTACTTGGCGTATGTGCGTTGACAGTCGTGATGTCAACAAGATTACTGTGAAATACCGATTCCCGATACCTCGACTGGATGACATGTTGGACATGTTGACTGGAGCCACGATCTTTTCTAAGATCGACCTTCGTAGTGGTTATCACCAGATTCGCATTCGCGAAGGAGACGAGTAAAAGACTGCCTTCAAATCGAAGGATGGCCTTTACGAGTGGCTTGGGATGCCCTTTGGGTTGTCCAATGCCCCTAGTACTTTCGCTCGGATGATGACCCAGGTCTTTAGATCATATATTGGGAAGTTCGTAGTGGTTTATTTCGACGACATTTTGATATATAGTCGGACTGAGGATGATCACTTGATTCACCTACATACTATTTTCGAGCTCCTGCGAGCCGAACGACTGTATATCAACTTAAAGAAGTATGTTTTTATGGCCGAGTCTGTCATCTTTCTTGGATATATAGTGAGCTCCACTGGCATCACTATGGATCCCGAGAAAGTCCGAGCGATTCGTGAGTGGCCTACCCCTCAGAACATTCACGATGTCTGTAGCTTTCATGGACTAGCCACATTTTATCGTCGATTCATTAAGAACTTCAGTACGATTATGACACCCATCACTGAATGTACGAAGAAGGGAAGTTTTCAGTGGACATCATCGACAGCTAGAGCCTTTGAGATTATCAAGGATAAGATGTCCACTGCACCTGTTTTGAGACTCCCTGATTTCAGTCAGGTATTCGAGGTATCTTGTGATGCCTCAGGAGTTGGGATAGGAGGTGTACTTAGTCAAGAGGGTCACTCCGTTGGATTTTTCAGTGAAAAGCTCTCAGGCCCGAAGCTGAATTATTCCAACTATGAGTGCGAGTTCTATGCGATTGTACAGACGTTACGTCATTGGAGGCATTATTTGTTGTCTAAGGAGTTTGTCCTCTACTCTGATCATCAGGCGTTGCGTTATATCAATTCGCAACAGAAGTTGAACCCTCGACAGGCTAAGTGGGTATCATATTTACAAGAATACACCTTCGTTCTCAAACACTGTAAGAGAACGGAGAATAGGGTTGTCGACGCCCTCAGTCGAGTCACCCTTGTATTATCACAAATGCGTACTTAGGTGATAGGATTTGAGCGTGTCAAGGATGATTATTCTAGTTGTCCTGATTTTAGCGGTATCTATGATGCGATACGTTCGGATCCCTATGACTATGAGACCGATTATTTCATTCGAGATGGATATTTATTTCGTGGGACCCGTCTTTGTATTCCCTGCACCTCGTTACGAAATTTTATTGTATGAGAATTACATGGCGGAGGCTTAGGTGGACACTTTGGACGCGATAAGACGATAGCCTTAGTAGAAGAGCGCTTCTATTGGCCCGGGATGAAGCGGTTTATCGCTCAGATTGTCAGTAGCTGCCGCACGTGTCAGGTAGAGAAGGGCAATAAACAACCCGCTAGTTTATATACACCTTTACCGGCGCCCAGCATTCCTTGGGATGATGTTAGCATGGATTTTGTGCTTGGGTTGCCACGCACTTTTAGGAAACACGATTCCATACTTGTCGTGGTTGATCGGTTCTCTAAAATGGCGTATTTCATCCCTTGTAACAAAACTGATGACGCCTCTCATATAGCCCGTATTTATTATAAAGAGGTTGTCGCACACCGAGCAATACCCAAGACTATCGTTACCGATCGAGACGTTAAGTTCACTAGCTATTTTTGGAAGTCACTCTGGAGACTTTTAGGTACTAAACTTCTATTTTTGACCACTTATCATCCGCAGACTGACGGTCAAACTGAAGTTGTAAATAGAAGTTTAGGAAATTTATTGCGATGTTTGATAGGAGACCACCAGGGAAATTGGGATCTAATTCTTCTGCACGCTCAGTTGGCGTATAATAATTCGAAGAATAGATCCACGGGTTTATCACCTAATGAGGTTGTTCATGGTCACACTGCACGAGTGCCGCTAGATTTAGCACCACTACCACACACATTTAGGACTAGCCAGTTTGCACATGAGTATGCATTGCATCTGCATGATTTGCATAACGAGATTGAGCGGAAGTTGCATAGTACTTATGATCTTTACGCAACTCAAGCAAACAAGCACAAGAGAGCTACTAGTTTTAAAGAGGATGACTTAGTGATGGTTCGGCTAAATCTGGAACGGTTACCATCAGGTACCGTAAAGAAGCTAGTTGACCGTAGAACTGGACCCTTTAGAGTGGTGAAACGGATTGGGCATAATGCGTATGAACTTGAGATGTCTTCCGTTTGGGGAGCAAATCATGTTTTTAACGTAACCGATCTGAATTTATTTCACGATTACCCGCATGAATCTGTAGATTTTCCATTGTCTTCTCCTCCAATTGATTCTTCTGGGTTGGTGAGTGAGAGTGAGGAGCCACATTCAGGACATACCGATATTCATTTCGCTACTGACACGTCCACTGCAGTTTCTCCCATTTTCACTGACAGCTTACAGGTAGAGCATGAGATACCAGATGAGTCTACTTTACCAGTTCCCAGAGCTACTGATCGACTTCCGCGACAGATTTTAGTTCCCGAGCAGATATTGGATGACGAGACAGTGACCACTACTGATGGTGGTTTTCAGAGATACTTGGTTCGTTGGCATGGCAGACCAGAGACCGAGACCAGTTGGATCTTGGCCGAGGAGTTACAGGGCATGGATGCTGATCTTCTACAATAGTACCGCTCGGATGACTCACCAGAGATGAGTGATTTCGAGAGGGGGAGAGTTGGTGGAGACCGGCCTAGATCGGGTCGTCGCAAGAGCGCCCGACGCCGCACCCGTCCGGACCTCTATCGGCCCTGAAATGACATGTTTAATTTGTATTTTGTGTTGTAGTTTACGTGAAATATATATATATACTTATATAAATATATATATATATATATATATGTGTGTGAAACGGGCGAGACTTGTGAGAAGTGCGAGTTTATATATATATATATAATATATATCCTATTATAACATGATGATAAGAATATTATATATATATATATATATCTGTTCGTTTGGTAAAGCAGAAGGCCGGTTGCGGTCACGGTTCGTCATCCCCTCCCCGCTGCTCACCCGCCCCGCAGATCCAGCGCCGCAGGAAGCCCGAAATGGCGGGAGTTTCCGCACGACCACGTCGCCTCCTCCAGAGCCGCAACTACCAGCCAGGACCCCCCCACAACTGCTAGCCACGACCTCGACGCATTCCGCCATCACCGCGTCTCCCGGTTCCCATGTATCTTCAGTTTTAATTTCTTATTTTGTTTTTGTTAGCTGAACCTATAAAAGGGAGTTTGTAATATGTGGTTGTGGTTGTTGTTGAAATTTAAAGATCGTTGCTTTACATTTTCCGGTGAGAAAGTTGTCGTTCGCCTGGTTAGGAGCTAGGGTTGCTGCTAAGTCTCCGTTTGAGGAGTTCTGTAGCAGGAAGATTGATGAACGTATTGTTGAATGCCTGAGAGTCGTTTTTGATTCCTCTAAGAAATTGGGAAAACTTAGATTGTGTTTGTTTCCTGTTTCCGTTCGCTAGTTAAAATCCGTTGCTTGCCTTCCATAGAGAAGATGGTGAACAGTACATTTCATGTTCCTGTGGTAGTTCGGTTGATTAAAAAGTTTGGGATTGCTCTGTTTATTTTTTTTCCCTTGTGAGGGTTGTTGTAGGAGTTTAGGAATGTTGTTGTTTCCCTGTTCGATAAAATTAGTCATGTTTGTTGTTGATTTATTTCATCAATAGTGAATATTTGATATCTGCTATTGAGATATCTAGTGAACAGTGAAGGGTCGAGTGCTAGTCTTGCATTTTAGAGATTTCGTGGATCCACCTTATGCGATTGAGATTTCGTGGAACCACTTTGAGCGTGACGTGCGAGTGAATTTTAGGCTTGTTTAGTTTGTGGCTCCTTACTTTGTTGAGTGATTCCGTGAAACCACCTCGTGTGAGGGAGTGTTTAATTTCCTTGGTGCCCGTGTGCGAAAGCGGCCGACCTTGGAGTGGAAATCGAAGGTGACGAGGAACTCCTCGCGTGATCGCCATCGACTTCGGATACGGAAAGACGACTCTTTCCGTGGGTAATTTGCTTTTATCCCCCTCTTTGCGTGTGTCTCCATTTTCTCTTAAGATTTATCAGACTCATTGCTGGGTTTTCGCCAAATTTTGTCAGCAAACGCTACGGCGAGAACTGCAAACGAAAACGTATTTGGAGTTCACGATTTCCGTTTTGGTGGCAACAAAGGGAACGGAACGAAGTTGCAAGCTTCCTTCCCCGGATTTAAATTGAACCCTCAATTTAAGAAAATCTTTTTTTTTAAAGCAAAATAGTCTTTCTCGTGCTTTATAAAAGTTGTTTAAATTCATAAATCCGCGCAACATCCGCTTCAATTACTTGCTAAAAATCATATTTCGTTGCATACAATTCGGGTTTCCTAGAAATAGCCGACATGTGCGTAAAACCTACGCACCGTCCTACATCAGAAAGTCAAGACATTTGAAATAAATAAGATTCCAAACCGGTCACTACATCCTTCCGAGCCTCGACCTCCTGCTGGCCAAGACCACAGGCTCTAGGCTGAACCAAACCATGTCCTGGAGCTGGCTTTGGGTCAGCGACCATCACTTCCTTCCCTTTATCGAAACCACTCAGACCATCATGCTCGAACCTTGACTGAAAAACATGTTACGGTAAGGTGTTAAACTTGCAAAGAAAAGTCCTGGTTAGAAGAAAGACACCAAGCAAAAGGTCAAATTACCTGGTTACCTGCAGATCCTGGGCAATTTCGCGCAATGTGTCCTGCTCTCTGACACTTGTAACAGACACCTGATGCAGTCAAGCATTCTCCATAATGATGACGATTGAATTTAGGGCAAAGGGGGTAGTCTCTGGGCTTGCCCCTGGACTGATCGCCCTACTTAAACTATGTCTTCTGCTTTTTACTCCAGTGGTCTAGCCCGATTCTTGTCCTGCTAGAGCTGAGGCCCACCATGAGGTCGCTTGGGGCGGAAATTACCACGTGTTTGAACACGTTGTTGATCAACCTCTAATCTCCTTGTCGTGTATCTACCAGATTTCTGTAGTCGGCGTTAACCAAAGTCATCAACGACAGTCTCAAAGAGTCACACGGGTCATCAACAAACTGGTTGCACTTCTCGACCTCATCACCTTCCATCGTGCCCGCATAGCGAGATAAGTGGGTGAGTTCTCGCTCATACTCGATAACAGTCTTATCCCCTTGAAAGTTCTTAAGGTACTTCTCTTTGAGACTTCGATATGTTGAAGGGGGCATGAACCAGTTCGCAAGTGTCTTAGAGAAGTCGCTCCGGGTGAACATATCTGCTGAATGGTCTGACAAAAGTTAAGGTCACATTACGTCACACTAGGTAGATAATAAATTATAATGGGAGTGGAAATTAGACTTGATTTCTTACCGACAGGATCGCCAGTTAGGTGCTTGGTCCACAAAATTTTTGTCTCACCCCGAAGGAGGAAAGTTGTCAATGGTACCTTTTTATTCTCAGGACACTATCCAATCATCTGTTTTCATTGCGGCTCCATCTCCACTGAAATTGGAGAGGTGAAAGTCTCTAAAATCCCTTAAGTAACGATCCATCCCGATCTCTACAGCTGTAGGTGCAGGGACTGGTATAGGGATGTTAGGGTTCTAGAGAAGAAGAGAGAACTGGAGAGGAATGTAGAGAGGAATTAGGGTTTAGGGAGAGGGAGAAGAGAATACTTGTGATAATACTTGATTGCCTCCCAAGATAGAGCCCCAGGTATAAATATACTCAGGCCCAAGAGGGGCCGGTCAGCCCCTCCCCAAATGGGGTTGAACCGGGTGGTTCAGCTCCCAAGCCGGCCGATCTTAATGAGTGGGGGCAGAACCGGTTGGTTCAGCCCTGTTGCTTCTTATCTTCTCCTTTCGCCTGTGAGCGTACTGATGCCCAGAGAACTGTGCCATGTTCGGGGGCGTAAAATTTCTCTCTCCATCAAGAACCAACTTGTCCCCAAGGTGGTAGTCCGGGTAGAGCTCCTTCAACTCCACCAGATCAACCCAAGTATTGTGTGCTTCTGACAAGTGTTTTCATTTGACAAGGAGCTCGAGGTGGTAATTAGTGCCCCTCTGTTTCTATTTGATTATCAGGATATCATCGGGCATCGGGCACAGTTTGCCCACTATTGTCGCTTCTGGCAGGAATGGGATAGCCTGGACAGTGCAACCAATCTTCTGTTGGACACATGGAAGGTAGGATGGATGCGCGATCCCTCAGGGAGCGCCAAGGTGTAAGCCATTGGCCCCACTCGACGGATAATACAAAAAGGCCCATAGTAACGTGGAGCCAATTTATGGTCCGTCCTGCGGGCCACTGACAACTGTAGGTAAGGTTGGAGCTTGAGGAAGACGTCATCACCCACCGCAAATTCCCTTTCTTTGTGATGTTTGTCCGCATGGGCCTTCATGTGATCTTGTGCAGTCCGGAGGTTCGCACGCAGCGTGGCTAAAGTGCAGCCTCGGTCTCGGAGCGCCATATCAACGGCCAGCAAGACCGTCTTGTCGGGTTCATAGCTGCCCAAGGATGGAGGAGGGCGGCCGTAAACAAGCTCGAACGGGATCATCTTGTTGGCTGAATGGTAGGAGGTGTTGTAGCAATATTCGGCCAAGTGCAACTAGCTGGTCCATTCTCGAGGCTCGTCTATCACAAAACAATGGAGGTATGTTTCCACACCCCGATTGAGAACCTACATCTGACCATCGGATTGGGGGTGATTAGCCGTGCTGAAGCGTAAGCAAGTGCCCTGCAGTCGAAAGAGCTCCCGCCAAAAATTACTCACAAACGTTGAATCTCGGTCGGAAATGATAGCCCGCGGAATGCCATGAAAGCGGATAATTTCTCGAGCAAAGAGATCAGCGACTGACTCGCATGTGTACGGGTGGCCCAATGACATAAAGTGTCCATACTTGGACAGCATGTCAATCACGACTAAGATAACGGACTTGCCCTGAGACTTGGGCAATCCGTCGATGAAATCCATAAGCACTGTATCCCAAATATGATGCGGGATCTCTAGAGGTGTAAGCAGGCCGACAGGGGTGGTTGTCTCATACTTCTGTCGCGGGCACATCTCGCACTGCTGCACAAACTGCAAGATGTCGCGCTATAATCCCTTCAAAAAAAACATTTGGCTGCGCCCGTTGGAGAGTACGAAGTACTCCCGCATGACCGCCAATCGGTGAAGAGTGGAACTCATGCACCATGACTGTCTTCCAAACTGAGTTGGGAGGAATGGCCACTCGGCCGTGATAATAAAGTCTTCCATTCTGAAGGTGATAGCCCGGTGCAGAGACCTCCCCATGTCGAAGGGCTTCCACAAGGGCTCGTAGTGCGTAGTCTCGCATGACCTCCTCATGTATATCATGCAAGGACTCGAATAGGGGGCCAAAAATTTAGGCAAAGGTGCTCTCCGGTAAGCGGGATAAGGCATCAACTACCACGTTCTCATAATAACATCCCAACAGTTTTGTTACCCACTTCTGTTGGAGATGAGATGAGACCCATTGTTTCAAGAAATACTTCAAGTTCTGATGGTCAGTACGGATTTTGAAGTGTCGTCCGAACAAATAAGGCCACCACACGGACACCGCATGGATTATTGTCAGCATCTCTTTCTCGTAATTGGATAGCCTCAAAGTACGGGGGCCAATGCCTTGCTGTAGAAGGCCAATGACCGGCCCTCCTACATTAAAACATCGCCAATGCCCACGCCCGACGTATCGGTTTCAATCACAAACTCCTTGTTGAAATCAGGTAGAGCGCGGGTGTGGTCGTCATGGCCCCCTTGAGGGCCCGGAATGCCGCATCCGCCTCCTCCTGCCACAGGAAGGCATCCTTCTGCAATAACTGAGTCAGGGGCCGTGCAATCTTGTCATAATCTTTCACAAATCGCCTGTAATATCTCGTAAGCCCCAGGAAGCCCCGTAATGCCCGGACTGTATGAGGACGAGGCCACGACAACATGCTCTCGATCTACTTTGGGCATGCTTTGACGTCGCGAGCGGAGACCAAATGTCCCAGGTACTCGACCTCTTCCTGTCCGAACGAACACTTGGATTGCTTGACGTAAAGTTGGTGGTGGCGGAGGATGGAGAAGACGTGCTCGACATGGGTCAGGTGCTCCTCCCAACTGGCGTTATATATGAGGATGTCATCAAAAAATATCAATACAGAGCGCTGGAGAAGAGGAAGAAAGATCTCGTTCATAATTGTCTAGAACGTGGGCGGTGCGTTATTGAGCCCAAAAGGCATCACGAGGAACTCATAGTGCTCATCATGCGCGCGTAATGCTATCTTGTGTATGTCATCTCGCATTTGAATCTGGTGGTAGACCGACCAGAGGTCGAGATTGGTGAAAAGACGAACGCCGTGCAATTTATCTAACAGTTCTTCGATCAAAACAATGGGGAACTTATCCTTGATGGTCGAGTTCTTCAGGCCGCGGTAATCCACACAAAATTGCCACGACTCATCTTTCTTCTTGACTAGGATGATGAGAGAAGAGAAAGAACCAGTACCAGGACGGATAATGTCGGCGTCAAGCATTTCTCTGACGCTGCGCTCAATCCCGTTCTTCTGGGCTCGACCCCCATCTTGAGTTTGATCTGATCGTCTCTGAACCTCGGTGGTGGAAGCGTACTGGGTTCCTGAAATATGTCCACATACTGAGCCAATATTGCTTACATCTGAACTGGTACCACTGGAGGAGCTGCGAGGGTCAGTGTAATCTCCATGATCGGCGCCATCGTGCTGCCCTGATCTCCTAGTCGCTCCAAACTTCGAAGGGAGATCTCCTTCACCGGGGAGGATTTGAGGCCCCCCCAAACATTACTGCTTCTCGTGTTATAGGAACTCCATCGTCATCTAATCCCAGTCAAAGGTCACCCTCCTCAACTACCGAAAGCACTGTACCCCAAGCACCATGTCAGAGCCTCTGATAGGCAGGAGGTAGACGTCAGTTCGGCCCGAGTACCCCTATATCCGGAGTTCCACCCCCTTCATAACTCCCTCACACTGAAGTTTGCTTCCATCCGCCACCACGACGTGGAAGGCGGCTCCCTGATCAATCACATGTCCCACATGCTGCGCCATATCGGGATGGATGAAGTTGTGGGTGCTCCCACTATCCACCAAGATCGTCATCCGTTCTTAGCGAACCTTCCCTTCTATCCGCATAGTGAGGGGGGTATTGCATCCCTCCATCGCTTGTATGGACACGCCAAACTCGGTCAAATCCAAGTCCTCTTCCACTCCTGGTGCGGGAGTGAGCTCATCCTCCACATCCTCATGTAACATATAAATTTGTATCTTTTGACATTTGTGCTTGGGCGTGTACTTGTCGTCGCAATTGAAATATAGACCCTTCTTCTTCCATGCCTGAAGTTCGACCCATGATAGTCGTGTTACAGTTGGTTTGGCGGCCGCCGATGGCTCTCTCCGGGCGACTGTCGGGGTAGTCGTGGTTCTCCTCGTTTTGCGGGTCTGTTGCCTGTTGAAGCGTTCCTCCTGGATGCGGGCCAGGCTAATGACATGATTTAAACTATGTGGCATATATGAGTGAAACTCGTCACGCAGATGTTCCTTGAGTCCCGACACGAAATAACTGAGCAACATTCTTTCTTACCAGTGTACTTTATTTGTCAACTTTTTGAACTCCGCTCGATACTCCATCACTGTCCCCTTCTGTCGCAATTTCTGAAGGAGGTCCTCGAAGTCCTCGTGCTCCAATGACCCAAATCTGACAGTGAACCCCTCCATGAAATCAGTCCAAGCAACATAATTCTTGCCCCTCAGAAACCATTGTATCCACTGAAAGACATCATCCTCCAAGTGAAAACACGTTAACTGTACCCATTGGCCCTCCGAAACCTCCTGATAACTGGAAAAAAAATTCAGCCTTCTGCACCCATTCCAAAGCATCCTCGTCGTTGAACTTGGGAAAATTCATGTGTATCAATTTCGGGGGCATGTGAGGTCGCGGAGTGGCCTGACCGCGCCACCCCGGTTCTTGTCTATGCCATGTCGGCCTCCTTTGCTCCGTGGGATCGATATGTACGCCCAGGTATCCTTGGTGGTGCATTGCGCCCATCGGTAGAGGCTGAAATCCCTAAGGAGCGGCGGCTCCGTAGCTCCCTGGCAGCCCGCCGCCACGCGGGTGGGGAAGGAGACCCCCGCACCCCCCATTGGAGGAGTCGGAACTCCTAGGACCCGTCTGATTTCGTCCTGCTCCCCGCTGAAGCGCCTCCAAGGCGTGCGCCCAAGCCCGGTCTTGCCAACCCCGAACGGGGCCGATCCCGCGCCCAACGAGGTCCCGTGACCCCCAATTCTTGCTGCTGCGGTGGATCCCGCCCCTGCACACACGGTTTCCGCCGATCCGAACAACTCGCCCCCATGCGGTGTGAGTCGGTGAGACCTCGTCGTATATAGGACGTGATTTTGCGAACCTCCGGCCTCCCCGCTCGCCGTTGCCTTCCCTTTCAGATTTTGCGACAACAAAGCTTTGATTTCTTCAATACGGGCATCGATCCGTTCCTCCAACCGTTGCGTGGAAGCATTCATCTTTTCCTCAATAGCTGTTACCGAATTCGTCAATCCGACGTAGTTTTTCTCTAGGGTTTCCAATCGGTTAATTTCCTCTTGCGAGCGAGTGGTAACCATGGTCGTAGGAACGGTGTTCTGATACCAAATGTTAGGGTTCTAAAGAAGAAGAGAGAACTAGAGAGGAATGTAGAGAGGAATTAGGGTTTAGGGAGAGGGAGAAGAGAATACTTGTGATAATACTTGCTTGCCTCACAAAATAGAGCCCCAGGTATAAATATACCCGGGCCCAAGAGGGGCTGAGCCCTCCCCAACCCGGTTCAGCCCCCAAGACAGCCGATCCTAATGAGTGGGGGCTGAACCGGTTGGTTCAGCCCCGTTGCTGCTTATCTTCTCCTTCCGCCTGTGAGCGTACTGATGCCCAGAGAACCGTGCCAAGTTCGGGAGCGTGACAAGGGACTAGTGTTGGGATCCCTGCAAGTTGTCCTTTCTGAAACTCCAACAAGGCTACGACTACTGCCTTGGAAATTTGGGTTGCCAAATCAGCAAGTTCAGATGTTGCTGGCGCGGTTGGCGCAACAGCGTCACTCATGGCGATTACAGGAATAGGGTTCTGACGTGAGAGTTCTCCCACTTCACTGTCTCGAGGGTCCTATAGAACATGAAAAATGAATAATTACCACGAATAACATATCTGAAAAATCTGTTACTGAAAGTATTTTCATACGCCCGCATAATTAAAAGTTTAGACAAAATTGATGACTCTACTGATGATGAAATGATTCTGACAATCCTACGACTGTGTGAATTTTCTGGGTCTATGGGTCCTAAACCTGGCTCTGATAGCAATTGAAACACCCCAACATATTTTAACAGCAAATCAGCAGTCCGATCGGGCCCGCTATAAGAAGTAAACTAAGCAACGATATAAAAATTGGAATAAAGCATGCACAAATAAAAGTGTTAAAAGAAAACTTAATGCAAAAGTAGAGTAATAAAAACAAAGGGTAAAAGTGTACCTCAAAATCTGAACTCACAGAGTCATCTAGAACTGAAATTATACTATAAAACTGAAATGTTGTAAGTCTGAATAGTCTGATATATCAAGAACAGAAATAAAGTACATATACATAATGTCTGAAGTAAAATAAAAGTACAATAACAAGAGGTACAACTAAAAGAGACTGACAACAGTGAAGACTGCACCACCTATCCTAAGTGAATCCCCTGACTTGAGATTCCTGTAAACAAAAGTTCAAATTGGGTCAGGCCCACTGGGGAGTAAAAAAAACTACTCCCAGTAACACTAAAAATAAATAAACATTACTTTTATTTAAAATATGCAAAATTATTTACTATTAATCTTGCCATTTGAGTTCATGATCTGGACATAAAATCGACTTACTATGTGTTCTGACTCACTTTTCTTAATTCTACCGGTCGTTGATTTCTGGAGTTTTAGGAATTTGTTTGTTGTACGTTTCAGCAAGTTTCATTACAACTTATTGAATCTTGTTATTAGTGACGACCATGCACAAATTGAAAACTGCAATCTGAGTGGCAAACCTGGTGGTGCCCTGAACTGAATGTCCTTTGAGAGGAACACAAACTCAAATTTAAGGAGTCCATATCTGGAAACAACGGTCATCAACCCTAAGTCTAAAATTTGTATGGTGGGTTGCTGGCCCCGCGAGTGCATTGGTGTGCTTCCACCAAAAGAATGAGGGTGACCCCCTCTCGCCATTTCTTTTTCTGGAGTTAGCTAATCTAGTAGTTGGTACAACACTTATAGGTTAACGTCCAACTTATGTACACTAGCTTTTAATTTTTTTTCATGTGTATTACCAGGTACTTTAACATTAATGACTAGCATTTTAACTGATTTGTTCGAGTGTGAAATTGCTAATTTCATGGTCTGACTGGTAATCCTGCTACATCAATTTTATGGACATCTGATTCGTAATTTTAGGTTAAACATGACCTATTATATAAGTAATATATATCTTACTTCTTTACTGTTAGTCTGTGTAACAATAAAAACTTGTATTATCGCATATGTGTACTAACATATTTTAATTAATGCAATATTCAAAATAATATGTCTAACCGAAAGTAGTCGATTTTCTTATCTCGATATTGCGACGCTCGTAAACACGGTAAGGTGGCATGATTTCTCTGGATTGCTGATTTCTACACAACGGTATCCTTTTTCACCGTAAGATTTCCATGGGTAAACATTAATGTTAATTGGGCTAAGGGGAAAGGGTGATTAATATGTAATTAGATATTAGTTTCCTTACCTACCCTTAGCGAGAGTAATTAAACTGCGACAAGGTTGAGTCGGAGAGGAGCAAGCCTCCTCCGCTATACTTCTGAATCCTCCTTCCCACAACTAGGGTTTCTTCAAACCTAAAAGGAGTCCACCTACTGAAATAAGAGATATCTAAAAATCCCTTAAGTTAGGGCTTAGTGTCCAAGGCGAATACGTGAAGGAACAAAGGGGGGAGGTACTTACCTATAAGACAAAGTGGAATTTAGGCTGCAGAAGGATCTCTTTTGATGCAAACAGCAGTGGAAGGAAGCCTTGAATCTCACAAGGGTGTTGGCGGAATTCTAGGAGAGAAAAACTGAAACCCTCAGAAAGATTGGAACGCTACGAAGGAAGAAGGAGACGGGAGAAATTCAGAAAATTCAAATCCTTGGAGGTTAATTCCCTCAAAACCCGACTGGAGAAAGTTTCTTGCACTGAAACAACACCGAATAGGGTGTGCCAGCCTCCTCAAGCAACAAGGGTTCAGCGCCTAGGTTTACCTGGAGGGATTGATGACAACCGAACTTGGAGCCGCCGACGAAGTCACGACGTATGAACGCAGCGCCGTCCGAAATCGAGAGCAGAAGAGGGGTCGCCCTAGCCTTCTTTCCATCGTGCCGAGCGGGGGACATGTCCTTTACTTCCACTTGTGGCGTCATCACATTGTTTGTCTGCACTATCGTTCATGTTATTAGTTGGGGTAGCAATATTTTCCAATACTTGATCATCATCATCAAAAATAGGCTTGGACTCAGAAAACATAGGGTGTATTTCTCCCATTGATGGGATCCATGATTTCTCTCCCGTAGCAACTACCAAGCTAAACATCTTGTCCATTTTTTCTTCGAACTCGGGTGTTATGCCTGTATATCGAAATTTCTTCGCGGATGGTAACATCTATAATAAGAAATACAAGAGTTATGAAAAATACACATAATTGTCTTTAAGGAAAATAACTAAAAATGCACAAATATTAACCTTAATGCGCACTTCCCACCATTCATCAGCATCATCAATAGTTCTTTTGGTTGGATTCCAACCCAAGCCAGTCTCCCCTCTTTTGAGATCCCTTCATAGCTTCCACTCACGCTTCAACTGATCTCATTTATTCTTAAGTTGTGCGCGTGTATAATTAAATGTTGTACGTTCTTTGTAATTTTTTATCAAGTTAACTCACCCATCTCTACTGAAATGAGTGTTTGGTCTATTGCCTAATTCAATCTCTTGTTTTCACAGGTCGTAGAATATGTGTATATGAGCAGTTTTCCATTGTGCAAAAACCACACCTTCCTTTGATTTACGTATCATTCGCCTAAAATTGAATCCAAACTCCAAAGCCTAAAAATGAATGAAGCATAAAATTTGAGAACATCACAACATGAATAATCTGGCTCAAGAATGAAATTCATGCACATGAATAATCTGGCTCAACATTAATAATCACGTGTTATCTGAAATTAAAATGAAAACTGTTTGTAATCAGATCATATAAAAACTGAAGTTCTAGCAAAAATCACGACTCAAGTTCTAGCAAAAATCAGGATGCATGTAAAAATTTCTTTGCAAAAACAATTTTGTTATTTTGGAGATCTCTCCTTTGAAACCATCCCATTACAAAATATAGCATAACATTATTTCAGGTAACAAGAATCTATCACCATGTAAAATAATCTTTGCAAATAATCATTTTAGCAACTGGAGATCTCTCCTCCAAATTTTAGCAAAAATCATGCCCAATATCAGTCATCCTAGCAACAGAAAATCGCTAATCTACAAGGAAGAGGAAAAAATTTACCAAAGAAAGTTAAATCGCAGGATAGTACAAGGGTCGGCGGCGTCGCTGGAGGAGATAACTGCGACGATGGAGTCCAAAATATGCGTCGGAGAAGAATTAGGAGGAGAGATCGGGCGAGGATAAGAAGACATCTACTTGCGTCGGAGAAGAGATCTGCGTCGTCGTCGGAGTACATACCTTTTACAGAGATATCTAGGGCCGAAGAGCGGCGGCGGGCGGACGACCGGAATGCGAGAGGTATCTGTCGAAGGAGTTTCGCTGCGGCTAGGGCGGAAAAATTCGCTAGAGAAGGCCCAAAATTTTCCTCGTCCGCACTTTATCTAATAATCGCGTCCACCGCAATACGCGATTATTTGTTTGGCGATAATGTGTGGACAGCAGCAACGTGCAGCTGTTGTGCCGCTTTACCAAACAAGCCCTTAACATTACATAAAAAAATCTTTTTCATCAATAAAAATGAAAGCTATAGATACATAGGAACGAAAAACGCGTGGATACACTTAAATGAATACATAAGTGTAAGAATCAGATGTGCGAGTGGAGGGAACCACGTCGCGATGAGCTCAACTTATAGTGAGTTTTCCACCCAAGAATAATCACAGATTTAAAATGAGTCTACCCCTACACGAGGACTCCCCTTGGCAGACAAAGTCCGCCATCTTTGCGAAATTAGTTGAATAGCTGTGGTACGGACGAGGCCATAGAGGTCCTTCATCAATTTCTGCGGGTGCTCCAACTCAACAACCTGATCCTGAAGTGAAGATCTGGGAGTGGCGATCCTCTGTCGGCTTCCAGTCAAGTGTCAAAGCACTCAATCTGGGTAATCCTCACCTCCAGCAACGTGACACCCTGCACAAGGTTAGCTCCTTCGAGGATGTCCTGCATAGAGTCCACCTTGGTGGCAAAGGTGAAATTGCAAGCCCAATAATCAATTAATGTCGTCTCATCATAAACAAGGGCCCTTAACTCTGTGAGGCAAGTTAAGCTGGGTGGGCTCGCAAGAGGTTGAAACAGGATCTTGGTAGGACACGAGCTCCCAGCAAAATATTGAAGGTTAGAATCTAGAGAGCAGAGGCGATTTGCCGTCCAGCACTGTCAAGGCCTCAAGGTGCAACAACTTGGCAGGTGTGAGCAAGAAAATGAGTATGCTTTTGAGAGTTAAGGCGACTCTAAAGCAACAAGCACAAATATACCAACCAGAAAAAATTTCTTGATGAGGCGAGATCCTTCGCATGTGAGTGGCCGCTCAGGCGCTAGTCAAAAGGAGTGGTAAGAATCACCTAGCAAGGACCCCTATGGGAATACTGGGCAGGTGCACGTGTCCTTCGACATGTCAGCATGATGCACCATGTTTTGGAAGACCTACTGAAGTGGGCGGAGCGGCGACGACAAACTTTCAACATTCACGATGGTAGATCCTTCAGGAATGAACGACACTTTGATTGAGCACATGAGATTAGTGACAAAAGATTACGAAGCCCCGTCTAGGACAACGCCCTTTTTTTTCTTCAGACAAGATGGCAGAACCTGCTTCTCGATGTGGGCCAGTACATGCATTTGTGGCATGGTGGTAATAGTTCTCTCATCTTCTCCAAGAAAAGACAATATAGATTATCAGACACACTTGGCAAACTTGAGCAAGCGGAAAATGCACGAAGACCCTATTTGGTGGGAGAGGGATTCTATCGTCGACGTCACGAGTCATTGGTGCCAAAGCATTGAGATCGCATACGCCGAAGTCGATGACCTCAGCAGAGCCGACTCGCTCCAAAGCTTGTGGAGGAACTAATATTTCTCAATTAAACGAGTGGGGCAAAAGAGGGAATCTACAAGGAGGGAGTTTACAAGGTCTCCATGTGTCAAGGGACCTCGATTGGGGGAGGAAGTAGCTTTGTCATCCACTTGCCTCAATGGTGCTTAAGGCGATGGAGATCCCCGCCAGAAAGCAATTTTCTCTCTTCCTCGCCATATACTTATTTCACTCACAAGTTTTCCAACGAGGAGAATGATTCAGGCGGGCAACAAACCAGGGAACCAGAGCTCAACGCGCCAACCAAATTCATCTCGACAAATTCACAGCATACAGTTCTAGGTGAAGGGTAAAAAGGCTCTATTTATTGAAGAAGTCAATCACCTCGCAGAATTATGAGTCTCAAATATTTCTGATCTCATTTGGAGTCCAGAAAAATGAGGATCAAGTATGACTAGTATACACCGAGAAGCTAGAGAAATACATGTAGGGAACATTTACATAAGGCAGTCAGCAGGTGGACTACATAGGACATCATAAGACCTCATAAAGAACTCATACGGTCTTGGGGTGCACCGCGTAAACAATCAATTAATATCATAGGTTTGGCGGGGTGAGCTCATTGGTGAGCTTAGAGGCCAATGACAAGGGTGGGGCCTAACTTCTAATAATAGGGTTCCCCCTACCACGATTGACTGTTAATATGACTCAGGTGACGGGCAGAAGGCAGAGCTAACAGCTTTGTAAGGACCACGCATAAGTTTCCCGCAAGCTCGCCTGCTTACCTCGACAATGCATAACATTTGATTCGGGAAGGGAAGTTCTTTGCACTCCTAGATAAGCTAATCCGCACGTATCTTTAGGTATTGATATGCATGTGTCTTTAGGTATTGATATGCATGTGTCTTTAGGTATTGATATGCATGTGTCTTTAGGTATTGATACACACGTTTCTTTAAGTATTTTGTCATATAGTGAATTTGTCATTGTAGTAGGGATCAATCTATATAAGGAGCCTTAGGGCATGAGTGATCTTTTAACTCAGTGTTAGACTTTTAGGGCCCGTTTGTTTTAGCGTTTCGGCACAAGTGCGTTTGGGTGAAACGGAGTTGGCCCTTATTTACCGTTTGTTTTTCCGCCTCCGTTTCCTTCCGCCCTGCGTTTCTCCTGGGTTCAAACAGACCGCGGCTCCAAACCTCAGGCTTCACTCTGTTTCTCGCGTTTTCTCCTGGCTGCGAGGGCTAGGGTTCTTTCCATCTTCTCGTTCTTCTTCACCGATCGGCGCATCTTCCCTCCTATTTCCCGCATCGTCCCTCCTCTTTCACGGCGTCGTCGACGTTCATCCATCTACGTTCATCCACGCACCATTCTCGCGACCCCCGCAGTCCCCGTCGCCGTTTTTCCGCCTCTTCCGTCGACGACAACCTTCTCTTCTCACCGGCGGTGAAGGGCTTCTCTGCTCCAACAAATGTATTTCCCGCAGTCCTCTAGGGCTTTCTTCTTCTTGTATGTGCCTTTGCAAGACAACTCATAACTCCCTTCTCCTTGTTTTGTATCCCAGTGAGCCCCAATTCCAAGCGTGTGATCTGCTTTCTTTTATTCTGCAGATCAACAAGCAGGTATACCTATCATTCTCTTTTTTATTTCTTGGTGATTTTGGGGAATTTTTGCTACTCTATTTGTATATGTGCTAAATTTTTCTTTGGTGATTTTGGATATTTCTTGCTTCAACTCTGCTAGGCCGTGTGTGTTGTTTGTGTTTTTCAAGTGTGTGTGTGTGCTGTAAAGTGTGTGTGTGCATTTGCTACGTGTGTGTCCAAAATGTGTGTGCTAGGTATGTGATTGTGTGTTTGTGTGTTGTAAAGTGTGTGTGTTCAGAATGTTTGTGTGCTAGGTATGTGATTGTGTGTGTGCTGTAAAGTGTGTGTGCTAGGTATGTGATTGTGTGTGTTTGTATATTGTTATGTGATTGTGATGTGTATATTGTTATGTGTATTGTGATGTGTATATTGTTATGTGTATTGTGATGTGTATATTGTTATGTGATTGTCCAGCGAGTGTGTGTTGTATGTGTTTGTCCAATGAGTGTGTGTGTGTATTTGCTATGTGTTTGTGTATTTTCTGTGTGTCTGTATTTACTTGTGTGTGTACGAATTTGTTGTGAGTGTGTCCAGTGTGTTGTATGTACGTGATTGTGTATGTGTGTGTGTTTGCTGGGAATGTGTGTTTGTATTTGTTGTGATTTTGTGTGTTTGTGTTGTATATGTGAGTGTCTGTGTGTGTATTTGTTGTGTTTGTGTTTGTCTGAAACTGATTTGTGTAGATTTCAATATAGGCTTATGGGTAAACATAAAAAAGGCGGTGTAAGTGTGAATTGGGAGGCCGGTGATGTATTAATTTTTTGTGATCTGTGTTTGAAAGAAATCGAGTTGGGTGATCGCCCAACCACCCACTTTAGTAGGTATGGTTGGACTGACAAAAAAATTTCATGCGCACGGGGAAGGCGTATGATCGAACCCAAATGAAGAACAAGTGGGATCAGCTTAAAAAAGATTGGAAGTCATGGAGGGAGCTTAAGGGTCGTGAGACGGGGCTGGGGTGGGATCCTATTCGCAGAACGATCCTTGAATCAGAAGATTGGTGGAAAGAACGCCTCAAGATATGAACTTTTTTTACTTGAGCTTTTATTTTTTGTAATATATGACAATGTATGGTATGTCTAATACGTAGTCTGCTTCATCTCAGGTACTTCCGAGTGCAGGAAAGTTTCAGTTTGCTGGCATATCACCCGAGTTGGAAGAAAAGCTGCATATGATGTTTAGCCAGGTTGTTGCAAATGGAGATCTTGCATGAGCGCCAAATTCAAGAATCTTTGAGCATGAGTCAGTCGACGAACATGACGGGTCTCCTGAACATGCCACACAGGACATCAACGACACTGAGGATATTACAGCTAAACAGAAATAGGTAGCTAAGGGAAAAAGGATTTCTGCAAAGAAGGCAAGGAGTTCTGCAATAGATGAGTTAGTCGAGACATCACACATTATTGGTCGTTACATGCAGGAGCCGCCTCGCATACAGATATCTTCATCTTTGTTCACCATTCCCGAGACTATTTCAGAGCTGGAAACAATGACAGATATTATGGCTGACTCTAATATAGACTTCTACCACTATTGTGTCAGCTTTCTGAGACAAACAGAATCGTGAAACATTTATGAGCATGCGACAGGATCGGCGTCTAACATGGCTGCAAGCTTGTTATGCCAAAAATTTGCAATAGTTTTTCCTTTGATCTGAGCACTTGACTCTGTGCTTTATTTATTTCCTGTGTTGTGCTACATTGTTTGTTGGACATTTACTATTATGTTTTTGCTTAGAAGATGTTGCAAAATTATGTTGGTTTATTATATTTTTGCACCTAATCTTGTAGAAAGTAACGTTCAATGTATTTGACACAGATTTACAATGCTAAGCCTGAATCACACTGACAGTTCAGACGAGGAGACTCAGCAGCAGGTAGTTGCTTGGTTTTATCGTAATAGAGCAATCGGGGGACAACAATTTGTATTAGCATTGAATCATCAGTTATCCTTCGAATGTGGATCCTCCAGTACACCTTGTATGACATCAAGCTAAACTGGTGCTAGATGGATTGGTGAAATTATGGATGGACACCCTCATAGATTTTTCAGTGCCTTTATAATGTCGAAGGTAATATTTATTGATTTGCTGGCACTTCTCACACAAGAATATGGATTGTAAGGATCTAGGAGGACTCTACCACGCAAAGTGCTTGCAATTATTTTGCAGATTTTAGACCACAATTTATCAATGCAAATTGCGAGCGAACGATTTCAACATTCCACAAAAACAATTGGTAAATTTTTTGCAAGGGGTATAACTGCAATTAAGAGACTATCTTCTGATGTCATTAGCCATGTAGATCCACATTTCAATGATATTCCCCCGCAAATTTTAAATGACGTTCGATACATGCCATTTTTTAAGGACTGCATAGGAGCTATTGATGGAACACATGTGGACGCTCGAGTTCTTGCTGATCAGCAAGTTTCTTAAATTGGTCGGTATGGCAAAATGATAGAGAATGTCATGGCGGTTTGTGATTTTAACATGTGTTACACTTTTGCATTAGCAGGTTGGGAGGGTTCTACTCATGATAGTCGTATATTTCAGCGTGCTCTCATGGACCTCAGTTATAATTTTCCATACCCGTCACCTGGTGAGTCTTGTGCATCTTGAATCCCTTTTTTATAAGAAATATTGAAATATATTTTATTCACACTTAGCTTGCAATATATATTTTGCAGGCAAATATTACGTAGTAGATGCCGGAAATCCACTACAACGCGGTTTTCTAAAACCATATTCAGGTACATGATATCATTTACCAGATTTTAGAAGGGGCAGTAGACCCATACAAGGGCGTCGAGAAATATTCAACCAGACTCACTCGTCGTTGCGCAGTGTTATCGAACATTCATTCGGCACGTTGAAAAAAAGTGGAAGATACTTAGTGATATGTCGTAATACAGTTTGACAAAGCAACGGGATATTGTGATTGCAACAATGACATTGCATAACTACATTCGCAGGCATCCATCCCGCACAGACATTCATTTTTGAGCTTGTGATGTAGACGAACATTTTATTTATCCAGCGGTCCTTCAAAACAGAACTAGTCAAAGTAATGTTGGCTCAAGTGAAGACGATGTTAGAGGGATTTATGTAGCAGTGGATGACATGGTGACATTGCGTGACTCAATTGCTGAACAATTGCAGCAAGCTTGAAAGCATTTTTCATGATTTCAACAAGTTTACATGTAACGTCGAGTATCTGTATATGTTTGAACTGGGCCTTGCGGTAACGGCCATCGCCGAGGGTTAATAAAATATTTTTTGTTTGTTTCCATTTAATTATTTTTTAATGGTTTAAATATATGTATATATATAATAATTAGAAAAAAGAATAGAAAATATTATATAATAAAAAAAATTCCAACCGCAGGTCTCCGTTTCCAACAGCAGTATTGCCAAACAATTCTCTGTTTTGAACAGCTCTGAAAACGCAGACTATCCAAACAGATCTCTATTTCCAACCACCAGTTTTCAACAGCTCAATTTACAAACCTGCATTTACAACAGTTTCTTTTACAACCGCAACCGCACTACCAAATGAACCCTTAGTCTCGCTTTGGAGAGAGAGTACCTTAGAGGACTCGACCTCCAAGTGCTTGGCGAGAGCTTGTCTCTCGATTGTATATTTTATTTCATGCACTGCTAGTTCACATTCTTGTGCTAGATATTGATTCGGCCTTCGCATATCAATTGGTCCAACCTGCCCCATATTTAGGGTTTTCGTTGAAACCCTATTTGAATCCCTTTTCTAGTTGCATGGTCAATTTCGTCGGTTCCACGCGATTCCATCTGAGCTCGAAACCGGTCGCGAACTCCCCGCGCAGCGCCATCTATTGTTGCGTCGATGTCGCGTGTCCGCCAACCCTAAAACCGCAGATTCCGCCAATTCCAGCGCGTAGGACCTTTCTGCTCCATTGATTCCAGTGCCTCCTTCGACTTCTAACAACGCTTCCGCCAATTCCAGAGCCTGTCAACCTACCTCAGTGCCTCCTCCAGCCTGCCACCTCCTTCCAGCAGCTCGTGCCCCTCCGCAGGGTTCACCAACCTTCTCCAACTTCCTTCAAGCGACCACGCATCGTCCTCGCTGCTCTCCTGCAGCCCAACACCTCCTTCTGTCGTGTCTGGCCGCTCTTACAGCTCCAAGCGGCCTCTGACGTCTCTGTGAGCATCCAGTTGGACGCATGCACTTCCCTTTGTTGCGCAAACATCCCTTTGTTTCCCTCACATCCCATTGTTTCCATGCAACCGTGCAACAACCTTTACGCTTTCTCGCATCCCCCTGCAGTCCTCCAGAGCCTCCTGCCTCATTCTGTCGGCCCTCCCACTCCTTTTTTTGCCATGGCCTCCTTCCGGACTCAGCGCATGCTCGAAGCGATCAAATTGAACCTACCATGTAAGACTCGAACGAATATAAAATGCAATTATTATGAAATATTCCACGATAATGAAATATAATTTCAGTGCTGATTTGACGTCGCACTTTAAATTTGATGTTCGGATAATTTTATGTTTATTTGCGACAGCTGCTTCGGTTTCGTTTAATTATGAATGGCTTTAGTTGGCCGGATTTTGGATTGGGCTTGTTTTGATTTAGGGTGGACCGGCTGAGTATGGGTGTGGTTTTGACTGTGCACTATTTGAAACCGGTTGTACCGATTGGATGACTGGCTGCCTGGGTTAAGCGGTGGACTTATCCCGCGATATATCACTGTGCTGTTTTCGTCTTCTTCATTCTCGACGGAACGAACCCGATGGAGCCGCTCCTGCGCCGATCGCTCTAGCCGCCTTCAATCTCCTCTGTTTCGCACGATTTCTTCTTCTTTCGAAAGGTAATCTCCTTCCCTTCACTCCTCTTGTGTTGATCACGAAGTTTGTGTACAGATTTATGATGGATGAAAACCCTAGGTTTTGGGGTTTTGGTTTTGATTCACTCCTTTCTAACTCAAAAATTTCTTTATAACTTTCCAAAACCTTGAATGTGAGCTAATTTTGGGAGAGATGAGGTTAGGGTTTCATTAGGGGTTTTGTCTTGACCTCCTTGCAAACTTTGTTTGCCGACTGTGTTGTTGATGGCTGCCTGGGTGCTGCCGGTTGTGCTTTTGGGGTGCTTTGTGGTAGCTGCCCGACTGTTTTAGCAGGGATTGACACATTAGTTTGAGCTGCTATGTGCAGCCCTTGGTGTTGCAATCGTGACAACCCTTGAGGCTGTGCATTGGAGCAAGTTGGATTGGCTGAATGATGTGTCTTCTTTTGATCACCCACGCTAGTCCTTCCCTAGACAACTCCTAGATGTCATAGTTGTGACCGTCGTAGGAGTTCGTCGCTCGCAACTATTTATGTCGCAACCCTAAAGTAAATGATCTTTTGATACTGCAGAGGATGACGTCCGGCGATACACGTGACGTGAACCCTTCGAAGGACAAAGGCAAAGGAAAAGTATGGGTGAGTCCTTACTGTTTTTGTTTCCTCTTTTGTGAACTTGTTAAGCTAGTTACCTTTCTTTCAGTTAATTGATATCACTGAATCGCCGAAAACGCTAACGTGGCTTAACGAGCGATAGACTCCTGAGGGGAACCAAATACAAATAAATCTTTTATTATCCTGCTGCGTATGATTAAGTGAAAAACTCACTCAGAAAGAATGAATTTAAATTGTGGCGGTGTTGGGCCGTTACATACCAAGGATAACCACCTAGACACTGCGCTTGCGCTTCGCCGTCGTCTTCTTTCACACACCCCCATACAACCCATGCCCGCTTCACTACTTTACGATGAGCCTCCTCCTCCCTCCATCCCACCAACACTCCTCAATGGGTCTTCGACCATCGAAACCGTTGTGACTTCCTACATTCTCACCATCCCCTTTGTTCTCCCATTGCCGACCGCAACACGCACCCCCTAACATTCCCCACCCCACCCATCTTCTAATTTGCACTAACAGTAACAACCCGATTTTTAGGTTATTATAATAATAAAATAATAAATTAATCTACTCCCTCCCATATAACAGGCAGCCCTCTCCCGATCCATTTATTTCCCGCAAGCCGAAACCCGCTCGTCTAGGGTTTTTTTCCCGATCCCGACTCCAGCTCCTCTCCCACATCCCGCACTTCTGCAACCCGCAGGCCGCAGGTCCGATTCCGTCTCCCGGCTCCAGCGCTCAGCCGCCGCACGCCTCACTGTCCTCCGACGGTTTTTCCTTCCCCGTCTGCTGAGGTCGACGCATCATGTAACACCCCTTCCCAGTTTTACAATAATCAGTCATCCGGCCGGATCAGCGATATAAAAAGAACTAGGAAACAGTATCAAAACTAGTACACAACTGGTATAAAGTAGAAGCTAATAAAAATTTTAAAACTTACAACGGAAGTTAAGAAAGTAAACTAAGAGTAACCATGTACATGATATTTGAATTCACAGAGCCACTAAACATGAATAGAAGTGAAATGACTGAAATTCTGAAATAATATAATAAGTCTGATACAAGACATATAAAACATTAACAAGCTACATTGACCACATTCACAAATATATGCTGAAAAAGAGAAAAACTGAAAGTGGAAGCAACTATAAACTGACTCCACGTAACGCTCATCCTAGGCGAAGTTTCCCACCTGGGTCACCTGTAAAAGCATTGCCCACGGGGGGTCAGAGTACGGAAAAATAACTCCTCCTAGTGACACTAAAAACTGTTTTTTAAATGATGAATGCATGCCTTTTGAAAAATGATTTTGTTCATTTAAAATCTTTATGCTATGATATGCATGTGTTTACTATGCTCCCTGGTCAACAGACCTACTCGCTCTACGTTCATGAGCTCTCATTATATTTTCCCAAGTCCCGACGTTCACTAACTACTGTAATGTCTCACGTCAGGCTTATATTTGAGTTCTACGCGGTTTCTAGCCTGCACATCTACTTGGAAGGTTCTAGGCAGAGTAGCTCCTAACGCGCATCTGAAACTGACGACCCGAGACCATCTGACGAACTCAATTGTTCTAGTGTCGCGCGGACACGGTCTCAAATCTGCTAACTATCTCCAAGGGAAGTCAACTCCCAAGACTGTACTGCTCATAGGGTACCATATGGCTTATGAGAAAGGTAGTGCGCCTCTACCTAGCACGAAAAGACCTGTGTGTGTTTACCGACCTTTGTGGTCTGATGTTACTCTGCTTGGGACATCTCCTTTGGTGTACTACTGAGCGACCCTTGACTTTCTCGTGGTCAACTAGAAGGGACATTCACGCCCTTGGTTGGACAAATTCCAAGCCTATGTACGCGGGTAAAGGTTTCGTACCTAATGTTACTGTTCAGGATCTGACTACTTTGGTCTTGGAGAAGGGTGTCATCCTACACATTTTCCGCGACCGTTTTCCTACCACCACACTTTTCTATACATGGTCATGATATTTGTACAAAGCCTACACATGCGTATACAAAATACTTTTTTTGTCATGTCTAACTAACAGGAATTAGGCTTCCTTACAGTAGTGGTGCGGCGCTCGTACACTCTGCGCGGCGACATTTTCTCTTCCGAAGGAAAATCTGACTGTTGCGGACTATTAAAGCCTTGACTCGAGGCCACCAAAAATCCTGCAAACCAAGCAACACCTAAATATCGCATTTTCCCCTTAGGGTTAACGTTGGAAAAATTCCAAAATGCTAGGGTAGTCCAAAATTAACAGCTAACATAGCGTATTAACTTTACGTGGGAGTGATTGATGCTCTCAATGCGCCCAACTCCAATTTCGCGGTGGATTCCGTACTCCAAAACCTAGTTAGGACAAGAGGAAAAAAACCTAGTTCAGATTAACTTCCAAATCGAATGATTTTCATGAAGGAATGAAGATAAAAGAGAAATAAAACTTACCGAAAGCAAAACGTTCAACTTCCACCAGTTAGGGTTGAAATCAGTTCTTCCACGTCCAAGTAAGGAAAAGGAACACCCACCGGCGCCCGTAGAGGAAGGAGGAGAAGTCGAAGATGAGTTCCGGAGGGGGATCGGCCGCCGGATAGGGCAGCGGGAGGCGTCGGGCTCGTGAGTTGTTGCGTGCGGAACGGGAAAAGACGGGAGGTAAGTTTCGGCCTGCAGTTTTCTTTTATCCCGTGAACTGAGGTTTACAGGATTAAAGTTGTGGGTTTGCGGTTTTTGATAACCGCCTCCCCCCTTTTACCACTAATTACCGCTATTACTTGCTATAGGCACACCCACTCACACAAACATCTTGGAATAGAAACAATTTCGCCGCACGTCACTACTAAAAAAAATGTGTTACACCACCACTACGATTTACACATTTCTCAAATTAACGGACGCGATCTTTAAGAATAGTAACATTGTACCTTGACGCCGCGCTGCCTCGATCAAAATTCGTCGCGACTTGACCCTATAATATCAATTTATTTCGCGTCAGACTACGGATGTTACAAATCCTCTCCCTTATTCCAATGGCTTGCTGCTCCATCAACTCCTCCGCCTCTCCTCTTTTCCTCCAGAGGCCAGCTAGGAGTTTTTCCTCCCCTCTTAGGGCCGACAGCCCTGTTGCACCCTCTTTTTCCTTATTTTTTTGGTTGGTGGATCTCAGAGGAATGTTTAGGGATTTCTCGGATCCGCCCCTATTATGATTTTTGAGGTCGGATTTTAACGTCCCTGGGTAAGAAATCCCTCTCTTTTCCTCTTTTTAGATTTTATTGAGATTATTCGTTAAATTTTTGCTCTCCAATTAAATGTTTTTGTGTCGACCTAATTTGTGTTTGTCGTATGCTCGACTAATCCTTGTTGTATTTGTGATTTCTGGTATCGTTCGTCGCGTCAATTGGTGGTTCGTGAAGGAAACCCTCTCTGAATTTGGGTTTCCCCCAGCCTAAGCGTCGTCAAGTCTCCGTCTCCGCGTGGAATCTCTTCTCCCCTCACTCATGAGGGAGGTAAATTTCTAAACCCCGCGCTTGTTTGATTCTTGCGATATATAAATTGTTGTGCTAGCGTTCGATTATCCGTCTTCTCAGATTATCAGATGTTGTCTGGGATTGTTCAGTTAGTGTTTCTAAATCTTGCTTGCGTCGCTCAGTCGCCTCCGTCAGATTCAGTCTCATTTAAGGAAAGTAGATATCTCTCTCTTTTGCAATATTGAATTTATTTTGATGCACCTGTTCTTTTAATTGATTGACCACAATCTTGAATATATCGATCTGTCAAATGAATTGATATCTTAAGGGTTCAATCCAATAAGTTAATAACATAGGGTTAATATGTTGGAATTACATGAAATTGTGATCGTAGATAGTTTTACTTGGATACTCGTTTAGATGAAGGATTTGCTCAATTAAGATAAAACTGGAAGAATGATAGATTGTTGAGAATGTATAATAAGTGTCTTAATTGTAATTGATAATGATTCTAGATAGTAAACAAAGTGATGATCTGTGATTTTATATAAATGGTCGTATCGAATATATGTTTACTTGGAAGACGATCGTTCATGAAAATGGATTAATCTAACTAAGTATTTTGGTATCTGAGAAAAATGTTGTATAGTTGTAGTCATACCAATCACAAATACTTGAATCCCGCAAAATATATTGCTCCCTATATAGTTTTGTTTGTCATCGAATCTTGTGTCATCGAATTTTGTTTCTAAGGTCTGTTCTAAGATTTGAGCGAATGTTGCTCCATAGCTCAATTCCTCTCTTGACGCGTTTACGAACTCTAATCTTGTACAACTGAATCGCCAAATTGTATAAGATCTTGATATGTTAGGAATCTTCTAAATCATGAATCCTTAAAGTCATTAATGTCATAAGCAATCAGTGAAAGTTAGTGTTAAATTGATGTAACTTCTTGACATGAGTTTTCGCTTGATTGGCAAGAGAAACCAACAAATGGTCATAGCAAGCACAATTATTTTGATAAGACTTGAATTTAGGGGTGCAAGCGGTTCGGTTTGGGTCGGTTTGGACTAAAACCGAAACCAAATCGAAAAGAGTCGGTTATTTTTTTCTCCAAACCGAACCAAACTGAGATCAATCGGTATGATTCACTAATCGGTGCGGTTTGTGGCGGTTTTCAGGGTCGGTTTTCGGTTTTATTATAATAATTTATAGGACAAGTTGATATCATTATTTATGTATTATAGTTATTTTAAAAATATTTTCCTTTAATTATATAATATATAATAAAGTAGTGAAAATAACAAAATAATAATAACCAAATATGTAAACAACATTTATATTGTTAGAAACAAATGGTTTTCATCATACTTTAATCAATTTATAGATCATATGATGTGCGTCATGTGTCTCTATATTATATGAAAATGAAAACATTATCTATATGTCATGATTATCAATTAGGACCATTAAACAAAACAGAATCATCTAATCAATTTATAATATCATCTAAACTTTGATCCATCCAGTAGCCAAGATACTTTCACTGCTCGCAATAAAATAGTTACTTTAAGCAATATTGATTTTCAATAGTGAAAACAAAATGCAAAAATATATAATAACGGCATTGCTCCCAATCCACCAATCGGCAAGTACCTATGTGATGTAAAGGTGTAAAACAGTGAATTATGTGATGGCCTAACAGTGATTGTAAAACAGTGTTATAAGAATATTAAAATAAATTATATAGGTTTGGAAAAGCATGTTGATGGCAATATTATTTTACACCTAATAGTGATTGCAAATTCTGTGAAGTATGTTGAAACAGTGATTTTAAAATTATGTGATATTTTATTATATCGTCACGAATAACAGTGAATTCAGTGAACTATATTGAAACAGCACTGTAAAACAGTGAATTATGTGATAGGCTTAACTTTGATAGTTTTAATCGAATCGTAATAATGTGACTTTTCGGTTCGGTTTTCTCGGTTTACTGAAATTGAAAACCACACCAAATCGAAAGGGGGCGGTTATCCAAAATGAAAAACCACCCCTACACCGAACCGAGCGGTTCAGTTCGAATTTCGGTTCGGTTCGGGCGGTTCATACGGTTTTCGGTTTTTTGTGCACACCCCTACTTGCATTTAGACTTACATTAGAATCACGTGCATCAAATAAAACACTTCCACTTTTCACTGATTACAGCTAATGATATTTCTTGATTTGTCTATATGTTATACTCCGGATTAGTCTAATAAACTAACTTGTTCTGTTTACCTCTTTTATTTGCTTGTCTCGAATAGTTTTGGTTCATGAGAAACTAATATTCATACATTTCTGCTTCTATTACTGTTTTGTATTTTACTTTGCTCACTCTGTTTATTTCAATATTCTGAGACTTTTTTTTTGGAATTGTCTTAGAGTTCGTGCAGCGCCGCCAGATCCTCGAACCCGATCTGCTTAAAGTTCCAGATTCTACGTTTACATTTCATTTACTGTCAAATATTTATTTTATGTAATAATTGCAATCAGACATTTTCTCTGATATCATGGACAACTGCTAGGTTATTTATATACTTTATATAGTAGAATTTGATATTAATGCATGTGTACTTTCTTTTGAATCATAATTGCATGAAATCTGTAGCAGTGCCCGGTAAAACGTGATTTTTTCAAAGCACATGTGCATTTAAAATTCTCACTGTTTTAAACTCTAAAAGTTTCCGCCTAAAAATAAAATTGTTTTTAAAACTATTTTCAGTATTCTCTGTATCCACTTTAGCAGACATGACTCTCTTTCCGCCCATGCATGTGCCATCACGGCCCGCCCGAAGCGCACTCTGACTTTTGTTGAGACGGGTCATGACAGTTAGTATCAGAGAGAGCTTAGAGAGGTTAGATAAAGTGTTTTATAAATTATACATATTTTGAATTTTATTATATAAGCATGCATCATTTCTTCACTCAGTTTGTCATTATCTATTGTTCGCGGCTGAAACACGCATACACTCACTCATAAGCATGAGTAGTATGCACGCGAATGTTAATGGGTTATGGGCAATCTTAACATTTTTGCGCATATGAATTTCTACTATGATATACAACGCTTGCGAATATTAAATTGTATGAGCAATTTAATATTTTCAAGTGCGCTGACATTAGAGTCCTAATATGCATGACATGTTAAGTGATATGAGCGCTTAACATGACATGTGTATCCATGCATTTGCATTCATATCATAAATCATTGCACGAGTGTGAAGCCAAGAACAGCAATAATGATTGTACACGCATGAATTTACTAATTATTTGACATCGCACAAGATCTCATGATTGCACTTGCATGATTATTACTTAAAGTTGTCTAATGAAAATGCTGTGATTATTGCATAATTTTTGTACCCGACAGTAAGAAATGAGTTTGAATATCTAAGTTCAAGTCCCTGATATTTGTAATTGATTTTTCCTGTTCCGCGTGCCTATTAGTCTTCTATGGTCCTCATGTATACTTTTTTAGATAGCTTCTAAGTGTCAGCAAGAAATGAGATTCTTCTTGTGAATTGCTCTGCGGAATTACTTCAGCGTTGTCTTGTGATTCTCCAACTCCAGTTTGACTCGCTTTTGTCGATACTCAATCAACATTCAACTTCTTTTCGTCTTTAGTGTCACGTCTTCCCTTCGTGCAAAGATTTTTTTGCTCTTGGATTCTCGTGTCTTGCCGCTCAATTTTGAGATAATTGAAGAGTTTCCTGTGTTTCCTGAACTCAATCTTTTATACCTTGTCAATATCGCTAAGTCGGAAGAGTTCCCTTAAGAACTTGAATCTAACCTGTGTTGCAGTACCTGCAACCTTTCTCTTGATTTTGTTAAGTCTCTGAGCTTGTTCTCCCCCTCCGTTTCTTTGCATTCATAATTAACTTCCATACCCTGATCGACAAAACTTGTTGGAATGAATGTCATCTGAATCTTCGCCATGAGATACCATATCCAGAGAATTCTCAGAAAATTTCGGGACGAAACTTCTTAAGTAGTGGAGAATGTAACAACCCGATTTTTAGGTTATTATAATAATAAAATAATAACTTAATCTACTCCCCCTCATATAACAGGCAGCCCTCCCCCGATCCATTTATTTCCCGCAAGCCAAAACCCGCTCGGTCTAGGGGTTTTTTTCCCGATCCCGACTCCAACTCCTTTCCCACATCCTGCTCTTCCGCAACCCGTAAGTCGCATGTCGCAGGTCCGATTCCGTCTCCCGGCTCCAGCGCTCAGCCGTCGCACGCCTCCCTGTCCTTCGGCGGTTTCTCCTTCCCCGTCTGCTGAGGTCGACGCCTCCTCTCCCATCTTCCAATGGCTTGCTGCTCCGTCAAATCCCCTGCCTCTCCTCTTTTCCTCCAAAGGCCAGCTCGGAGTTTTTCCTCCTCTCTTAGGGCCGACAGCCTTGTTTCACCCTTTTCTTCCTTATTTTTTTGGTTGGTGGATCTCAGAGGAATGTCTAGGGTTTTCTCGGATCCGCCCCTATTAGGATTTTTGAGATCGGATTTTAACCTCCTTGGGTAAGAAATCCCTCTCTTCTCCTCTTTCCAGATTTTATTGAGATTATTCGTTAAATTTTTGCTCTCCAAATAAATGTTTTTGTGTCGACCTAATTTGCGTTCATTGTATGCTCGACTAATCCTTGCTGTATTTGTGATTTCCGGCATCGTTCGTCGCGTCAATTGGCGGTTCATGAAGGAAACCCTCTCCGAATTAGGGTTTCCCCTAGCCTAAGCGTCGTCAAGTCTCCGTCTCCGCGTGGAATCTCTTCTCCCCTCACTCATGAGAGAGGTAAATTTCTAAACCCCTCTCTTGTTTGATTCTTGCGATATATAAATTGTTGTGCTAGCGTTCGGTTTTCCGTCTTATCAGATTATCAGATGTTGTCTGTGATTGTTCCTGAACAGGTACAGTTAGGGTTTCTAAATCTTGCTTGCGCCGCTCAGCCGCCTCCGTCAGATTCAGGCTCATTTAAGGCAAGTAGAGATCCCTCTTTCTTGCAACATTGAGTTTATTTTATTGCATCTGTTCTTTTAACTGCTTTGCCACATTCTTGAATATATTGATCTGTGAAATGAATTGATATCTTAAGAGTTCAATCCGAGAAGTTAATAACATAGGGTTAATATGTTGGAATTACATGAAATTGTGATCGTAGATGATTTTTACTTGGATACTCGTTTAGATGAGAGATTTGCTCAATTAAGATAAAACTGGAAGAACGATAGATTGTTGGGCATGTATAATAAGTGTCTTAATTGTAAATGATAATGATTCTGGATAGTAAATAAAGTGATGATCTGTGATTTTATATAAAAGGTCGTATCGAATATATGTTTACTTGGAAGACAATCGTTCATGAAAATGGATTAATATAATTAAGTATTTTGATATCTGAAAAAAATGATGTATAGTTGTAGTTATACCACTCGCAAATACTTGAATCTCGCAAAATATATTGCTCTTTATCTAGTTTTGTTTGTGTCATCGAATCTTGTGTCATCAAATTAGGTTTCTTAGGTCTGTTCTAAGACTTGAGCGAATGTTGCTTCATAGCTCAATTCCTCTCTTGACGCGTTTAAGAACTCTAATCGTGTACAACTGAATCGCTAAATTTGTATCAGGTCTTGATATGCTAGTAATCTCATAAATCATGAATCCTTAAAGTCATTAATGTTATAAGCAATCAGTGAAAGGTAGTGTTAAATTGATGTGACCTAAGTTATCAAAGGCGCAAGGCGCACCGAGGCACAAAGGCCCCCTGGAGCCTAAGCGCAAGGCGCAGGCGCGCGCCTAAGGCACGTGAGGCGCAAAAATGGGGGAAAAAGAAAATTGAGCGAATTGGGCGCCCAATTCGCTGAATTTGTGCGAATTGACGCCCAATTCGCTGAAATTGGGCGAATTGGGCGCCCAATTCGCTGAAATTTTGCGAATTGGCGCCCAATTCGCTGAAATTGAGCGAATTCGCTCAATTTCAGTGAATTGGGCGCCCAATTTGCTCAATTTCAGTGAATTGGGTGCCCAAGTGTGCCTAGGGGGTGCCTCGGGTGCGTCTAAGATCATGTTTTTGCCCATATAAAAAAAAAATACCTTGAAAGGCCCGGGCGCGCCTTTGGCGAGCCTGAGAGCCCGTAAGGCGCGCGCCTGGGTGCGCCTGAGGCGCGCCTGGGGCACATCGCCCACCTCAGCTGTGCTGAGGCGCGGCGGGTTGCGCCTGGTGCGCCCGGCGCATCAGGCGCGCCTAGGCGCGCGCCTTGACAACTATGAATGTAACGTCTTGACTCGAGTTTCCGCTTGAATAGCAACGGAAACCAACAAATGGTCATAGCAAGCACAATTATTTTGATAAGACTTGCATTTAGACTTACATTAGAATTACGCGTATCAAATAAAATACTTCCAACTTTCACTGATTACAGCTAATGACATTTCTTGATCTGTTTATATGTTATACTCCGGAGTAGTCTAATAAACTAACTTGTGCTGTTTAGCTCTTTTATTTGATTGTCTCGAATAGTTTTGGTTCACGATAAACTGGAACACTCATACATTTCTGCTTCTATTACTGTTTTGTACTTTACTTTGTTCACTCTGCTTATTTCAATGTTTTGAGTCTTTTCTTTTTTATTTTGGAATTGCCTTAAAGTTCATGCAGCGCCGCCAGGTACTCGAACCCGATCTGCTTAAAGTTTCAGGTTCTACGTTTACATTTCATTTACTGTCAAATATTTCTTTTATGTAATAACTGCAATCAGACATTTTCTCTGCTATCATGAACAACTGCTAGGCTATTTAGATATTTTATGTATTATAATTTGATATTAATGCATGTGCATACTCTTTTGAATCATAATTGCATGAAATCTGTAACAGTGCCCGGTAAAACATGATTTTTTCAAAGTACATGTGTATTTAAAATTCTCACAGTTTTAAACTCGAAAAGTTTCCGCCTAAAAATCAAACTGTTTTTTTCCAAATTAACTACTTTAAAACTATTTTTAGTATTCTCTGCATACACCTTAGCAGACATGACTTTCTTTCCGCCCATTCCTGTGGCATCACAGCCTGCCCGAAGCGCACTCTGACTTTTGTCGAGACGGGTCGTGACACCAACTTACATTGAAACCGCTCGCCATTCGACAAATCCGAGACAGAGGCTCCACCTGGCGGTTCACTATCTTTACGCACGACACCACAAGTTTTTCTGCTCCCCGACATTTCTTGGAGAACATCACCCTCCTGTAAGCTATCGCATCTCCCAACTTCTCTTTTTCAACATATCCCGAGCCCACTTTTACCCCACCTTCACATCATATCTATTTCCCACTTCGACCATACTTCTTTTCGGGTTTCATTCCAAATCATTATTACCTACTCCTCATTGTCCTAATGTCCAACAACACGACACTCATTCAAAATCTGGATGGAAATCTGGATGGTTTCCTCCATAAGTCTTCCTCGCATCCGACCTCCGACGGAGGCACTGGCCCAACTGGCGTGCACCTCACTCAATCTGGCGGATATGATATTTTGTGGGAATAACATTGTTTACCTCTCGGGCAAACCCATGTCAAGTTCTGCGCCCGTTTCGGCCACCTGTACCACAAATTTGCAATATCCAGCCCCCACGACGCTTCTAAGAATCTAATAGTCCACCTGATCCACCCATACAAGGAGTCGCTCGTGTCTCGTCAAAGCGCCCAAGGAAACCTCCCCGGCTCGACCTTGGGGACAAGGTCGCTTTTCAGAATGGGTGTGTTGATACGCACGTGCCCTTAGGTAATTTGCCATGTAAGGTCTTTGTCCTGTAGTATGGATCCATCTATATAAGGAGCCTAATGTAACGGCATCCTCAGCCCATATCTCGAAAAGATGATCGTCGGCACCCCCAGCACATAGCCCGCAATAGTTCAACCTCAACTGGTTTGCAGACCGTACACCCCAACCCTCTTTTTATGGGCTTCCTCACGCGGCGCTCTGCCCACAGACGGGTTGTTGGATGTCGCAGCCTCCCGTTGACGAGCGAAACTCAATTTTAGCAGGTAACACCGAGACTTCCCCGGAGGTCACCCATCCTGTAACTACTCCAGCATGAGCACGCTTAACTATGAAGTATTTTCACTTCTCAACACAAATTGAGTTGCAGATCAATTGGTGCAAATGCATGTTCGTATTTGTTTCAAAGAAAAGAATCTTAGCTCATTTCCTTCTTGTTCTGAGCTCGTGGTAGTCTTTGGAGACCGAACAGACCTTCGATCATACTTCAATCTGAACTTTGGAGTTGAGTTCATGGCTCTAATATTCAGTTTAACCCTCCTTTAGATCCACCAAGGACACCACCAAAAACATTACTAAATTTAGACATCATCCTACCATTTAAAGATATACAATTTTAGTGAGAGTAACTGTAAAAAAAAGCGAAGTATTTAGTACAAATACCAGGAATGCCATTAAAAATCTATACAGAAGCGGCAATGTACCATGTATATTTGATGATCTAAGCTGATGTCATTATAGCACTGGTTGATGATACCAAGATCATATTATTTCTACAAAAAAACATCTCAAAGAGAATGCGATCAAGACAACATTACTTACCAAAAGTGGATTGATTGGATCCCACTCTTCTTTTGGAAGCCATTTCTGTAATGATATTCGTGTTTCTTCAGGAGAGCGTGTTTTCTAGAACATAAAAAAAATAAAAAGGTTGATTTTCTTATTCTTCAAAGATGACTGCTTGACATTAGTAATACACAGATATTTAACCGATTTACAAAACAGAATAGATAATCTTCACAGTACAAAGGCACACCTGAACACCGCCTGGTTGAACTACCCATCCCAATCGATTACTAATGCGATGTACATGAGTATCAACACAAATTCCTTGCACATTATTCCATGCAACATTCAGAACCTATTTAAGATTAATTTAAATGATTAGGTAGCATCCTACTCCATTCGGAGATGAAGATCACAGTTATGAATACATACCAAATAGGCCATTTTAGGACCTATTCCTGGAAGAGAAAGAAGGGCATTCAAGGAATCTGGAATATCTCCATCATACTCAGCAAGACAAACTTCAGCAACTTTCTTCATGTACTTGGCTTTCCTCAAGTAAAATCCAACCTGAATTTTTAGCATCCCGAACCATTGAATGAAATAATTTGCCATTAGTTTTGCAAAAATAGCCGAAATGTCAATGATATGAAAAATGAGAAAAAACATAGAAAATAAGTATGCGGGCTTCACAGTTTCTAGATATGTTATAGCCACGCATCTTTATTCGCAAAACACTTCTATCACTATACAGAGCAAGCTATTGAGAGAAATTTTGAAAAGCCCCATGAGAGAATCCTTGAAGTTCTCACAATAAACCATTAAACTTACCTACACCATGTTGTAAACCGTTCGCCAAAAGCATAGCAGGACTAGCATACAACACTTCAAATAATATGAATGGAAGGGTGTTACTGTTTAGCTTCAGTGGATTAGAGCAATCAATAAGATGATAGAACTAACGATTGAGAGAAGATTAGAACGAGTCAATAATAATAGAACTTCAGCCAACACAATACAAGATACAGACTCACTTTCTTGATGCCCTAATCCTTCTGTAGGGAAATGAATGAATCAAAGTGGGGAAGTTAGGCTGGTACTACCACAGTTCATTTCATCAAAAGTAGGAGTACAAAAATGTTACAACTCACTCAAGCACTGCCTTTATATATAGGCTTTACATTGAACCCAAGTTATAAAAGCAGGATATAATATTTTACAATTTTCATTGCATGGCCCAAAACAACTCCTTGCGTTATCTTATCGAAATCTGACTCAGTTGAAAACTGCAGGTGGAGACAGAGTTCCTCCAAGTTGCAGCGTTAGGATTCTGCAGCTCCTAATATGGATTGATGCTTAACAACTGCTTGATTATTAGCAACACCCTCTCTTAATCAAGGCAGTTGATTACCCCCATCTACATCCTTAGTCATGTGAAATGTTCAGAGGTAAGTGTCTTGGTTAGGGCAACGACGATCTGGTTTTTTGAGTTACAGTGCTTCGAGGTAACTTCTCATTTACTCGCTAGTTCACAAGTATACCGTCATTGGAGTTCCAGGTGTTTGGTCTTGTTGTGAAAAACAGGATTGTGCGCCAGGGATATGGCTAAAGTACTGTCTATTTTGATATTCATCCTTATTTCCGCCTCTCCCTCTATTTCTCCTAATATTCTTCTAATACATACACCTTCTCGAGATGGCTATGCAAACGTAACATACTCGGCCTCTGTAGATGATAGTCAATGTCCTCTGCTTTCGGGAACTCCAAGAAATGGGTATGTTGAGAAAAAATATATACCCTGATGTGTTTTTTTTGTCATCTGAGCATCTTCCCCAATCACTATCAGAATATCCATGATGGGTATATATTTTGCTTATATGTTTCTCTTTCATTCTTCTGGTTCCATTGGTTTCTTCTTAATACTCTTCTCTGTTGAAGTGAGAACCAAAGTTTTGGGTGCCTTTGATATAGCACAGAATGCGCTTTGTTGTTGCAAGGTATTTGGTGTTAGGGAATACATGTACCTGGAAACCATGCTTACTGCAAATTTGATATCCGGTCTAGTGTTAATAAGATAAATCAGACATCCTGCTAAACTTCGATATTCTTCTTCATGCTTTTTCTTCTCCATCTTCTCTCATTAGTTTTTCTCCGGTGAACATAGGTGTAAGGGCATGCATTGATGTTTCCATATCAAATCGATGCAATAAATCATCTATATATTTAGTTTGAGTGATGAGGATTCTCAAACTATTTCAAATGATTTGCATCACCGAAAAAATATTTCACATGACACATGTCTGTCATTTTAAATTTATCTTGTAATTTTTCTTTAATACTGGTTATTCTTGCGGAATCTGAACCTATTCTATTATGAGCAGATCATCTACGTAAAGGCACATGGAGATATATGTTGAGTCTTGATTGCATTTAGTGCAGAGGTGTCACGACCCGTCTCAACGAAAGTCAGAGTGCGCTTTGGCCGGATCATGATGCCGCAGGCATGGGCGGAAAGAAAGTCTATGTTTGTTAGGCGAAAGCAGGGATACTGATAATTAGGTTTAAAATAATTAATTTGAAGAAAAATAGTGTGTTTTAGATGGAAGCTTTAAAATATGACGGTAAAAATTTAATGCACATTTATTTTATTAAAAATCATAATATAAATTCAGATACAAATTTTATGCAATGTGTTAAGCCTCCAGACGAGGCTAGGCTATTTGGGCAACATTACCAGCGGCGGCAACGGCGCGTGCAAGGCAACAACGGGGCTGAACCAATGGGTTCAGCCCCCTCTTCTTAAAAGATCGGCTCAAGGGGGCTGAACCACATTTGGTTCAGCCCCATGGGGGCCGGCCGGCCCCTCGGTTGGCCGGCCTTGGGTCACGGGTTATATATACCCGGACCCCTCTCTTTTGGAGGCATGCAAGTATTATCCAAGGTATTTCCCTTCCCTCTTATTTCAACCATAATCTCTATCTTCTTCCTCTAGTTCTTCTTCTTCTTCCCTAGTTCGTGCTTAACATTTGGTATCAGAGGATTCCTTCCTCCATCATGGTGACTACACGTTCGCAAGAGTAGAATGGCCGCTTGGAAACCCTAGAGGAGAATTTGATGGGGCTTACCGATTCGGTAGCCGCCATCGAAGAAAATGTCAAAACGTCCACTCAAAGGTTGGAAGAGCGAATCGACGACCGCTTGAACGATATCATGACGCTATTAGCGCAAAACTTGAAGGGCAAGGCGGTGGCGGAGGAGGAACCGGGCGGATCTACAGGAAATAGGCCGGAAATGCCCGGACTTGGTGGATCGGGTGCGGGAAGCGCCGCATCGGGGGCGGCTGGCTTCGGACCTGCTGCTACGAGCCAGGCGGGGGCTGGATCTGGTGCGGCGAACCACGGAGGGGCCGGATCGGCCTGGGGCGGCGTCGGCTGGTCGGGATCGTCTTCAGCGCACACGCAGGGGCCCGGATCGGCGGTTGTTGGCGGTGGCTGGGCTGGATCGGGGGTGGCGAGCACGCAGGGGGTCGGGTTTGTCCCGGCGGGCTACGGAGCGGCGGGAAACGTCGCAGGCGGCTCCAGCGGGGTCGGCTGGGCATCGACGGCTCCTGTGGGGCTTGGATCGGGGTCGACGAGCCATCAGGGCGGTGGTTTTGGGCCGGGTGGCTTCGACATGGCTGAGGGTGGCTTCGGAGTGGCTGGACCCCCCGTGGCAAGCACAGGGAGGGCCGGATTTGTGCCGGCAGGCCTGGAAATGGCCGGCAGGGGTGGCGACTTCGCAACTGGTGTTGACGGAAGGGCTGGGACTTTTACCGAGCACGCTCCTTGGAGGCAAGGTCGTGATGGGTTGTTACCCCCACCGGCAGGAAGAGGGCAACCACCAGGCTTTGGAAGAGGGGTGCAGTGGGGAGAAGGGGGGCCTTTCCGTCATGGGGCCCCAATGGCGGGGGAACGCGGCCAAAGGCCGTACATGGCTCCCAAGTTGACTCAGATGAATTTCCCTCGGTACAGTGGGGGCGACGCTTTGGAGTGGGTACAAAAAGATGAGTTGTTTTTCAGCTATCAGGAGGTGCCAGAGGCTCAGTGGGTGCAGCTAGCGTCCTTCCATCTGGAGGATGACGCGTTCCAGTGGACACAGTGGTTCTTGCGGGGACGGGAGTATGTTCCGTGGGAGGAATTTGTGGAAGGCTTCACGACTCGGTTTGGGCCTTTGGAGTTTGAAGACTTTGAGACGCTTTTACAGAAGCTACGGCAGAAGGGTACAGTGATGGAGTACAGGACGGAGTTTGAGAAGTTGGCCAACAGGGTTCAGTGGGAAGAAAAGACACTCCTGAGCTGTTTTGTATCAGGACTGAAGGATCACTTACGCGATGAGGTTCATGCCTACATGCCCCGTAGTCTGAACCATGCGATCAGCTTGGCGCGCATCCAAGAGGAAAAGTTAAATAGGCAACGAGCCCGCAGTATGGCAAGGCATACTACTACACCGGCCGCGGCCAGGAGAGAGACTCCAGTGGCCGGCCGACCGACGGTGACACGGTTGTCTTGGAACGAGTTACAAGCACGGAAGGAGAAAGGCCTTTGCTTTAATTGTGATGAGAAATTTACGCCAGGACACAAGTGCTAGAAGGTCCAGGTCTTTATGTTGCATCAGGAGGAGCAGCTTGAGGAGGACGAGTTTCCAGAGGAGGAGTTGGAGTCTGGGAGGGACTTCGACTTGACGGAGTTGGGTGTGTCCCTACATGGCATGGAAGGGTGCAATCCACCTCCGCTTACTATGCGGCTGGAGGGGAGGATTCGACAGGAGAAGGTGACCATTCTGGTGGGCAGTGAGAGTACTCGCAATTTTATTCATCCAGATGTGGCGCAAAAGGTGGGGCACGTGCTTGACGTAGGAGCGGCGTTCCAGGTTATGGTTGCAGACGGCAGCAAACTACAGTGCCAGGGAGGGTTGAAGGCGATGGAGCTTCGGATGCAGGGTTATGTGGGGTGCACGGATGTCTATCTCTTACCGATCCGAGGCTCGGATATGGTGCTTGGAGTGCAGTGGCTGCAGCAGTTGAGGAGGGTGACTTTTGATTGGGACCAGATGACGATGGAGTTCTCGTAAGGGGAGCGCCAGTTCTGTTTGAAGGGGCTCAGATCTTCTCCGGTCAAAGAGATCTACATTCGCAGCCTACAGCAGCTCAAGGAGTCCAATAGTCTGATGACGGTCCTGTTGGGGGTGAGGTCTGACGAGGATAGACCGACGAAGGTTCCTGACCAGATGCGGGCATTAGTGGAGGAGTATGATGACATTTTCCAGGAGTCGGGGACGCTTCCACCGTCACGGTTCCGGGATCACCAGATTGTGCTACAGACTGGGGCGGAGCCGCCCAACACTCGTCCTTACAGGTATCCCCACATGCAGAAGGCAGAGATCGAGCGTAGTGTGAAGGAAATGCTTGTTGCCGGCATTATACGGCCTAGTACCAGTTCCTTCTCAGCACCGATTATTCTGGTTAAAAAGAAGGACGGATCTTGGCGTTTCTGCGTAGATTACCGTGCCTTAAACAGTGATACCGTGAAGGACAAGTTTCCGATTCCCATGATTGAGGAGCTGTTGGACGAGTTGAGTGGGGCGACTAGATTCACGAAGCTGGATTTGCGATCCGGCTATTATCAGATTCTTATGAAGGAGGAGGACGTGCATAAGACGGCTTTCAGGACTCATGACGGTCACTATGAGTTCTTAGTGATGGCGAATGGATTGACGGGGGGACCGTCTACTTTTCAGGCCAATATGAACGAGATTTTTTGCCCATTCCTGCGACACTTCGTCTTGATCTTCTTTGATGACATTCTGATCTACAACGCTACTTGGGAGAATCATTTACGTCATGTGGCTCAGGTCTTCTCTACTCTTCGGCACCATAAGCTCTATGCTAAGAGGTCCAAGTGTTCTTTTGGACAACAGGAGGTGGAGTACTTGGGGCATCTAGTTTCAGCGGATGGGGTGAAAGCCGACCCACGGAAGATCGAGAGTATGATTTCTTGGCCACGGCCTCTGACCATTCGGGCGCTGAGGGGGTTCTTGGGCCTCACTGGGTACTACCGGCGTTTTGTACGGGATTATGGGAAGATTGCTTGGCCACTTACGCAACTGCTACAGAAGGATGCTTTCTCGTGGCAAGATGAGGCCGAGACCGCCTTTCAGGCGTTGAAGAGGGCGATGACGACGACTCCAGTGCTGGCACTTCCAGATTTCACTAAGGAGTTTGTGGTGGAGACGGATGCTTCCGGCGTGGGAATGAGAGCGGTCTTGATGCAGGAGGGACGACCGATCGCCTTCTACAGTAAGGCCTGGGCTCCACGGACACTGGGACTATCGGTGTATGAAAAGGAGATGCTAGCGGTTATTCATGCGGTGGCCCTATGGCGGCCATACCTGCTGGGACATCGTTTTAAAATACGGACAGATCATCAGAGCTTGAAGCACTTTCTCGAGCAGCGGATTTCTTCCCCTCTTCAACAGAAGTGGGTCACCAAGTTGTTGGGATATGATTATGAGATCGAGTATCGGCCGGGGAAGGACAATCGGGTGGCTGACGCCCTATCGCGCTTACCAGAGGGGGCCTTGGCGTACATTTCTATGCCACAGTTGGAGTCGATGGATGAGATTCAGGAGGAGGTGCAGCGAGATCCTGAATTACGGGTTATTGTGGAGAACCTGCGGCAAGCTCGTGAGGTAACCCCAGGTTATCACTTACAAAATGACCGGCTATATTATCAGGGACGAGTGGTCATTCCTGGGCAGTCAGCTTGGAGGACGGTGATGATGCATGAGTTCCATTCGTCGCCGACGGGCGGCCACGCGGGTATTCTTCGCACTCTCCAGCGGGCTCGGGCAAATGTATTTTGGAAGGGGATGCGCCGTGACATTCAAGAGTTTTTTCAGAAATGTGATGTCTGCCAAAGACAGAAATATGAGACTACTTCTCCAGCCGGGCTACTCACCCCCTTAGAGATTCCGCATCAAATCTGGGATACGGTTTCTATGGACTTCATTGATGGGCTGCCCAAGTCGAAGGGTAAAACAGTTATCTTAGTGGTGGTGGACAAGTTGTCCAAGTATGGGCACTTTCTTGCTCTGAGCCACCCTTACACAGGGGAGTCTGTGGCGGCTTTATTTGTTCGGGAGATTGTTCGATTGCATGGGATTCCCCGGGCGATCATTTCCGATCGGGACCCTACTTTTGTTGGCAGATTTTGGACGGAACTCTTTCGCTTGCCGGGGACTTCATTGCGTTTCAGCACGGCTCACCATCCCCAGACCGATGGACAGACGGAAGTCTTGAATCGGGGCGTGGAAACTTACCTTCGTTGCTTTATCATGGATGAGCCAAGGACATGGGCCAGTTGGTTACATTGGGCGGAGTACTGCTTCAACACTTCGTATCACTCCGCTAGCAAACTCACCCCCTTTGAGGTCGTCTATGGTCGGCCACCTCCCTCCTTAAGCAGTTATGAGTCAGGCAGTACCGCAGTGGCAGCAGTTGATCGGGCACTCCGTGATCGTGATCGGTCCCTCGCCACCTTGCGCGAGAATCTTCGGGCGGCGCAGGATCGTATGAAAGCACAGGCAGATCGACATCAGACGGAAAGGGAGTTCCAGGTGGGGGATGAGGTTTTCCTCAAACTTCGCCCTTACCGGCAGTTGTCTGTGGCGCAGAGGACAAATCAGAAGCTGGCACCCCGCTACTATGGACCATTTCGGATCACGCGACAGGTCGGGCCAGTTGCGTATACCTTGGCATTGCCCGAGGGATCACGGATTCATCCTATCTTTCATGTCTCCTTGTTGAAGCGTAAGCTGGGTGAGGCTGTTCCGGTCTTTCCCGTGCTGCCAGAGGCTACTTCTGGAGGCGAGCTTCGCCCCATTCCGGCAGATGTACTATTGATCAAGTGTAAACGTCGGGGCACGGTGTACTGTCCCGAGCTGTTAATTCAATGGAAGGATCTCTCCGCGGAGCACAATACTTGGGTGGACTTGCTGGAGTTCCGGGAGCTTTACCCCGATTACCCACTTGAGGACAAGCTGGCTTTTGATGGGGAAGGGAATGTTAAGCCTCCAGACGAGGCTAGGCTATTTGGGCAACATTACCAGCGGCGGCAACGGCGCGTGCAAGGCAACAACGGGGCTGAACCAATGGGTTCAGCCCCCTCTTCTTAAAAGATCGGCTCAAGGGGGCTGAACCACATTTGGTTCAGCCCCATGGGGGTCGGCCGGCCCCTCGGTTGGCCGGCCTTGGGTCCCGGGTTATATATACCCGGACCCCTCTCTTTTGGAGGCATGCAAGTATTATCCAAGGTATTTCCCTTCCCTCTTATTTCAACCCTAATCTCTATCTTCTTCCTCTAGTTTTTCTTTTTCTTCCCTAGTTCGTGCTTAACATTGACATGCTCAAATGAATGAACATACAAATAATACTCAAATTCTAGTATATGTATTATATAGCCTAGCAGTTGTCCATAATAACAAAGAAAATGACTGACTGTAATTATTACATACAAATATCTGACAGTAAATGAAATGAAACAAAAACATAGAACCTGTAACTTAATTCAGATCGGATTCGATGACCTGGCGGCGCTGTCACAAACGCTAAGACAATTCCAAAACAAGAAGGAAGTGCCTTAGAATATTGAAATAAACAGGTATGCAAGTAAAATACATAACTAATAAGGGAAGCAGAAATGTATGTGTACCAGTTTTCATGAAGCAGAACTAATCAAGACAAACACGTAAATGAGTCAAACAAAAAAAGGTAAATTATTGGACTACTCTGGAGTACAACATAAAATTGACCATGTAATATCATAAGCTGTAATCAATGAAGCGTGTAGCTGTTTTTAGTGTGTACATGGTTCACACTGAAGTCCAAGTCTTATTAGAAAAATTTCTGCTTGTCGTGACCATCCAAGCAAAGAGATACACCAATTAAACACTATCTTTCAATGATTGCTTAAAATATTATTGAGTTAAATGATTCATATTTTAGTGATTCTAACAAAAACAAATTCACTTAAAGGGAAAGATTAGATTAAGAACAAACTTTACTCAGGTCATGCAACCAGACAGACATAAGAAAAGATTGGATGACACAAAAGAAACTGGATAGAGAGCTTTACATTTTTACGGGTTCAAGTATTCATGAGTGATAAGATTACTATGCATCACTTTCTATAATAACAAGTATTCAATTAGTTTACTTCATTCCAATGCATGATTAACTTTCAAGTAAACATGTGTGTGATCCGAACATAATTTAAAATCACAATCATCTTTGTTTACTAACAAGAAATATTATCAATTATCATTATGACACTCAATACGTATATCCAACAATCTATCGTTCTTCCAATTATATCTCAATCGAGCACATCACTCATTTAAGCAAATATCCAAACAAAATTTATCTACGATCACAAATTCATGTAGTTCCAAACATATAAACCTCAAATTATTAACTCATCAGATTGGACATTCAAGATATAAACTTATTTCATAAAACAAACATTTCAGGGTGAAATCATAGAAACATAAGTACAGACAAAATAATTAAGTTCAATGATTGCAAAAGAGAAAGATCTCTACTTGCCTTAATGCTGAAGCTGAATCTGACAGAGGCAGCTAAACGGCATAAGTAAGATTTAGAAACTCTAACTGGACTTGTTCAGTAACAATCACAGACGATATTTGATAATTTGATAGGATAGAAATCCAAATGCTAGCACAAACAATAAATTTCACAAGACCCAACACAAGAGAGTGTTGGCGAATTACTTTCCTCAAAAGTGATGAGAGAAGAGATTACCATGCAGAAACGGAAACTTGGCGGCGCTTGAGTGACAAAAACCTTTAAAACGAAGAAAACTTGGAGAGATTCCATCCCTTGAAATCGAGCGACACCAATAAATGACGAACAAACCATGGTAAGACGATCGCAAGGGGCAAAAAATTGAAACGCAAGTTGTACGAAATTTGGAGCACGAATAATTTCAAGAAAGATTAGGCAAATCTGAATAGAGCTGATGGAGAAGGAATCTTACCCAAAGGAAGTCAAATCCGAGCCGAAGGAGGAGAGGAGAGGAAAACCCTAGGCGTCCCTCTCGCAAAACCAGACCAAGACGACGAAGAAGAGGGTTGTCGGAGGGAGAGGTTGCTGGCCTGAGGAGGGGGTGGGGAAATCTTGATGTTGTCGGCCCTAAATCGAGGAGTCAGAAACTGCTGCCCTTTTTGATCGAAGAAGAAGAGGGAGGAATGTTGGTTGTCGGCTTGGGGAGGCAAGGGTTGCCGACCAGAGAGAAGAAGAGGCGCCGACCTCAGCAAAAGGAGAAGGATAAGCCGTCCGTTTGGGGAGAAGAGGGATCCCTGTTGCAGAGCTTTGGGGAGGAGCGGGAGGCTGCTGTCATCTTTGGGTGGAAGAGAATCTGAAGGATAGGGAGCAGAGGAGGCGGCCACGCCATGAGGAGGCGTCAGCGGAAGCAGGGCATGCGTGCGGGAGATTTGCGGCGCGCAGCTTAAGGGGAAGGGAGGAGCGGGAGACGGGTTCACAGGAAATTAGAAGGTAGAGGCTCGGTAAGGTATTAGAAGAAAAACTAATATTTAAATTACGAGTATGCCCCTAATCAAACTAATTAATTGAAACTTTTCTATTTGAATACAAGGTTGTTACATTCTCCCCTACTTTGGAAGTTTCTTCCTGAAGCTTTTTGAAGATTTCATGAATGGGGGCTCTTATGACGAAAATTCAAATATCATTCATTCCAACAAGACTTTCAAATCAAGGCATGGAGACTAACTATGAATGTAACAAAAATAGAACGGGGAACAAGTTCAGAGTCATACTAATGTCAAGAGAAGAGTTGCAGATACCTGCTACACATATGAAATTCAAGTTCTTAAGCGTACTCATCGAACTATGCACGCATACAAAGAAAAATCTTACCATATGAATGGTTCTATTTCGAAGCTTGCGCACTTGATACTACATGAACTTACATTTCGGCCGGATACGAAGGATTGGCTTCAGGAAAAACATGAATTTTTTCGATTAGCTCAAAATTGGGAGGTAAGACTCGAGAATTTGAGAGCGAGAAAATCTTTGCACGAAAAAGTAGCATGCTTGCGACGCTGACGTTTATGAGCTAATTAAAAGGGGATACAGGAGAACCAGATAAGATTGATAGTCGAGCAAAACAGGAAGACTGAATACGAATATCAGAGATTTGAAACTAGAGATTCTAACACATTTTCTACTGTCAGATACATAAATTATGTAATGATTGTAACATTTTCATTGGACAACTCTAGATAATGATCATGCAAGTGCAAGAATGAGATCATGTGCGATGTCAAGCAAATAGTAAATCCATGTGTACAATCATTATTGTTGTTCTTAGCTTAACACTTCTGCGATGATTTATGATATGAATGCAAATGAATACATACACATGTCATGTTAAGCGTCTATTTCACTTAACATGTCATGCATATTATGATACTAATGTCATCGCACTTGAAAATATTAAACTGTCCATATGCATTTAAAATTCGGAAGCGGTGTATTCTAGTGGAAATTCATATGCACAAAAATGTTAAGTTTTCTCATAATCCCGTAACATTCGTGTGCATACTACTCATTTTTATGAGTGAGTGTGTGCGTGTTTCAGTCGCGAGCAACAGATAATGACAGCATTAGTGAAGGAATGATGCATGCTTGTATATTTATATAATAAGATTCAAAATAAGTAAAAATTATAAAATATTTTATCTTTAAAAGCTAACCTGGCTCTGATACCAACTATCACAATCTATCTCAATAGAAGACAGAGTGCGCTTTGGGCGAATCGTGATGCCACATGTATGGGTGAAAAGAAAGTCCATGTTTGTTAGACTTTGTAGGGATACTGATAATTAGGTTTAAATAATTAATTTGAAGGAAAATAGTTTGTTTTTATGCGGAAGATTTAAAATATGATGGTAAAAATTTAATGCACATGTATTTTATTAAAACTCATAATACAAATTCAGATACAAATTTTATACAATGATATGGTCAAATGAATGAACATGAAAATAATACTCAAATTCTAGTACGTGTATTATATAGTCTAACAGTTGTCCATGATAATAAAGAAAATGACTGATTGTAATTAGTACATACAAGAAATATCTAACAGTAAATGAAATTAAACAAAAACATAGAAGATTGAACTTACTGTAGATTGAGCTCGAGCACCTGGCGGCGCTGTCACAAATGCTAAGGCAATTCCAAAATAATAAAGAAATGCCTCAGAATACTAAAATAAACAGGTGAGCAAGTAAATACATAACTAATAAGGGAAGCAGAGATGTATGTGTACAAGTTTTCATGAAGCATAACTAATCAAGATAAACAAGTAAATGAGTCAAACAAAACAAATTAAATTATTATATTAATCTGAAGTATAACATATAATTGATCATGTAATATCATAAGCTGTAATCAATGAAGTGTGTATGTGTTTTTAGTGTGTGCACATGGTTCACACTCAAGTTCAAGTGCAAGCCTTATTAGAAAAATTTCTGCTTGTCGTGACCATGCAAGCAAGGAAATGCACCAATAAAACGTTACTTTTCAATGATTGCTTAAGATATTATTGAGTTAAATGATTCATATTTTAGTGATTCTAACAGAAACAAATTCACTTAAAGGGAAAGATCAGATCAAGAACAAACTTTACTTAGGTCTTGCAACCAGACAGATATAAGAAAAGATTGGATGACACAAAAGAAACTAGATAGAGAGCTTTACATTTTTACGGGTTCAAGAATTCACGAGTGATAAGATTACTATACAACACTTTATATAATAACAAGTATTCAATTAGTTTAATTCATTCCAAAGCACAATTATCTTCCAAGTAAATATGTGTATGATCCGAATATTATTTAAAATCACAATCAACTTTGTTTGCTAACAAGAAATATTATCAATTATCATTATGACACTTAATACACATATTCAACAATCTATCATTCTTCCAATTATATCTCATTTGAGCACATTACTCATCTAAACAAATATTCAAACAAAATTTATCTACGATCTCAAATTCATGTAGTTCCAAGCATATTAAATCTCAAATTATTAACTTATTAGATTGAACATTCAAGATATAAACTTATTTCATAAAACAAACATTCCAAGGTGAAATCATAGAATAATAAGTGCGGGCAAAGCAATTAAGTTCAATATTTGCAAGAGAGAAAGATCTCTACTTCCCTTAAGTTTGAAGCTAAATCTGACGGAAGCGGCTGAGCGGCGCAAGCAAGATTTAGAAACCCTAACCGGACATGTTTAAGAACAATCACAGACGATATTTGATAATTTGATAATATAAAATCCAAATGCTAGCACTGACAATAAATTTCATAAGGCCCAAAACAAGAGAAGGTTAGAAAACTACCTCCTCAAAAGTGATGGAAGAAGAGATTACTAAGCGGAAACGGAGAATTGACGACGTTTGGGTGACGGAAACTCTAAATCAAATAAGACTTGAAGAGATTTCATCCGTTGAAATCGAGGAACGGTGCCGAAAAATGACGAACGAACCACGGTTAGACGATTGCAAAGGGGCAAAAATTTGAAACACAAGTTGTTCAAAATTTGGAGCACGAATAATTTCAAGAAAGATTAGGCAAATCTGAATAGAGGTGATGGAGGAGGAATCTTACCCAAAGGAAATCAAATCCGAGCTCAAGGAGAAGAGGGGAGGAAAACCATAGGTGTCCCTCTCGTAAAACCCGACCAAGATGACGAAGAAGAGGGCTGTCAGAGGGAGAGGTTGATGTCTTGAGGAGGGGGAGGGGAAAGCTTGATGTTGCCATCCCTAAATCGAGAGGAATCAGAAACTGCTGCCCTTTCTGATTGGATAAGAAGAGGGGGAAATGCTCGTAGTCGGCTTGAGGAGGCAAGGGTTGCCGACCGGAGAGAAGAAGGGGCACCGACCTCAGCAGAAGGAGAAGTATAAGCCGTCGGTTTGGGGAGAAGATAGATCCTTGTTGCTGGCCTTGGGGAGGGGCGGGAGGTTGCTACCGACTTTGGGTGGAGGAGAATCCGCCGGCTAGGGAATATAGGAGGCGGCCACACCATGAGGAGGCGTCGGCGGAAGCAGGTCTTGTGTGCGGGAAAATTGCGGTGCACGGCTTGCGGGGAAGGGAGGAGCAGGAGACAGGTTTACGGGAAATTAGAAGGGAGAGGCTCAGTAAGGTATTAGAAGAAAACCTAATACCTAAATTACGAGCATGCCCCTAATCAAACTAATTAATTGAAAATTTTCATTTTGAATAATAGGTTGTTACAAGAGGGCTGACTCATAATCCGTCTTGTGGAATCCAAGCTTTAAGAAGTTGCTATCAATCTTGCAATTTCATGCTCTCGGTACTTGCTTTAACCCATATAAAGCCTTGTTAGTGTATAAACTGATGGGGATCCATCAGAACATACACCAGGAGGGGTTCGCCGCAAGGCAGGATCCACGTTCATGTACTCGCGCAGGAGGACTTGATCCGATCACTGATCCGACTCCGCGGATGCGTCCGGATCCGCGTTCTGATTCGATTTCACATATTATTTTGCTATTTTGCACTTATTTTGATGTATTCGAGTAACCCCATCTCTGGCTAATCGTAGTAGTCGATGGTGGGATGCCCTAGTTTTCTCTTTATTATAAATAGAGTGTTAGGGGGGGTGCATAGGGTTAATGCAGATTTTGAAGAGTTCATTCATGGAATCCCGTGATCAAACCATTGTGCCGACTCTGGGGAACCCTATATGGTGACTCCTAGGTGTTTATCTTCTCAAGGTACTACCCAACCCCAGCCTCCTTTCCCCGCCATTAATCCCACTACCGCCCCTACCATTGCCCCCCATAGCAGTCGTCGGCCTCATGTAGCCTCCTGCTACAATCAGCCACCCACAACCCCCCTTTCCCCTCTCCAACAACCGCCGCCAGCCCTTCCACCACCCCAATAGCAGCCACCACCCCTTCCCCACCTTATACTGCCACTGCCGCACCTCCCCCCCCCCACGACAGCCACCCTGATGTTTGCAGTCGCCCAACTCTATTTTTGTTGCCCCCGTCCGTGGATCCACCTCCAAATCCCCTCTTACCTGATCCAGTCCATATTTGCGCATTTCAGCCCGGATCCAGCCACCCACCAATCTGATATACCTCTCACAGCCGGATCCGCTCCCAAACCGCCAGACCCACCCTCCCGCATCCCGGATCCGTCTCTATATAGCCGAATCTACCCCTTTTCGGCCCAATCCAGCTTCTCACCATCAAATTCAGCCGTCTTCGCTGTCATCCCGCATTCGGTTCCACATCGGATCGTCGTCAAAGCACTTCTCGGAAATCTTCATTGCCTTGGACATCCCCTTATTCGATGAGTCAATTGTTATATTGGACGACTATTTTCAATATTATTATTGGTTTTGATCTTATATTTGCTTAGATAAATTGTCTGTGGATAGATCGTCTCGAATCTTTTGTGATTTGCAGGTGAGACTCATTTGCCGCGCACTTTGCTTTGGCACTCTGACCGGAGGAAAGTCATTACATGTTGTGCTAACTGAAAGCTTTTCTCCTTTTAAATAATATTGTGGTTGATTATTATTACCGCTCGTATTAATTTGACGTCATCATCGATTGTATCATTGCATATAGACTAGGGTTAGTGTGTCAGGTTCCCATCCCCATCCCTAGCAGTTTTGGATTTGTGCACCCCATAGCATACCCTACATCATAAATTTAGATTTTCTTCAGGTATTTCAAATCAGGTTGCAAGACATATATCTCTTCTTCTATTACTCCATTAAAAACAATTGATTTTACGTCTAATTGATAAATTGCAAAGTCGTTTTTTACAGTTAAAGGTAGTAGCAATCAGATAGATTCAAACCTGGTAATTGAGGCAAAAGTTTCAAAATGCCAAATTTTTGAGCATATCCCTTAGCAACTAATCTAGTTGTGTACTTAAGGATTGATCCATCTTCATTATACTTAATTTTGAAGAGCCTTTGTATACCTCAGACCTCCCTTCAGGATTTTCTCATCTGGGAGCTTCACGCGGGCAGAGCCGCGGGGCACTTTGGGCGGGATAAGACGATTGCGTCAGTTGAGGACCGCTTCTTCTGGCCTGCCCTGAAGATGGACGTCACGTGGGTCGTCCGACACTGCCGAATCTGCCAGACAGCGAAATGGACTCGACAGCCCACAGGCCTTTACACTCTGTTTCCTATTCCCTATCGACCCTGGGCCGAGATCAGTTTAGACTTCGTTCTCGGACTCCCCGCACACTGCGGAAGTTCGACTCGATCTTCATCGTCGTGGACCGCTTATCGAAGATGGCCTACTTCATTCCTTGTCATAGAACGTACAATGCCCCCCACGTGGTGGCCCTGCTCTTCAAGGAGGTATTCAAGTACCACGGGTTGCCCACTTCTATTGTCTTCGATTGTGACGTTTGTTTCATGAGTTATTTTTATAAGACGTTGTGGAAGAAAACCGGCATGACACGAAAGTTCTCCACCGCCTTCCACCCACAGACGGACTGGCAGACTGAAGTTGTCAACCGAAGCCTTGCTACCCTGTTGTGTTCCCTTGTTCGGGATAGTCCGACCACCTAGGATTCGGTCCTGCCTATTGTGGAGTTTGCATTCAATAGTTTGGTCAATAGAACCACAGGCCTGAGTCCATTCCATGTAATATTAGGTTACGAGCCTAGGAAACCCGTCGACCTAGTTGACGTCCCGTTAGGAGCCCTACATAGTGAGTCCGCCGAGTCATTCATTCAGCATATACACACACTACATGAAACAGTACAGAGAAAGATCGCGGCCAGTAATGAAATCTACAAAGCTCAAGCCGATCAGCACAAGAGAGAACAGGTATTTGACATTGGGGAACGGGTTATGATTTGCCTGCGACCTAAGAGGCCCCCTCAGGGGGCAGCGAAAAAGTTAAGTGCTCGTCGGATGGGCCCCTACACATTCACTCGACGGATTAGTGCAAACGCGTATGAGGTTGACATACCACTGAAAATGGGGATTCACCAAGTATTCAATGTAGAGGACTTTACCCCTTACTGTGAGGAGCGAGTGTACGGGGACCCGTTATCCCCACCCACCCCTGAGCCACAGCTTGACCCGCGCCCCTCTAGTGCACCCACACCCACACATCCCAGACAGTCGCGGGCGGGTGAGCACCGCTCAGAGGAGTCCACCCTGCAACTGACAGTTCCAGTGGCATCGCATTCAGACGGAGAAACATTGCTACGACAGTCGCTTACCAGAGATACACTATAGATCGTTGATCATGATTTCAAGACGCGGGGCGGTTCGGTGGTCCTGCGGTACTTGGTCCATTGGTCTACCCGCCCGACTTCAGATGACACTTGGATTGTTGTTGAGGAGCTCGAGAGGCTCGCCCCGGACTTGCGCCGAGAGTACAACAATCTTCACCCACCGGAGATGAGTGTTTTCAAGTCGGGGGGAGTTGATGGCGATCAACGACACGCGCACGTCTATTCCAGCAGGAGGTGGTGATCGTCGGCCCGGTTGGGCGATCCGAGTCCGCGGATGCGCCCAGAGGGTCGTTCCGAGCCAGTTTCATATATTAGTTTTTATTTTCATGATGTATTTAGCCCCCGATCGGGCCGAGCAATCATAGTCGTCCGATTGGGAGCCCTAATTTTGCTATTGCCATTCTCTTATAAATATGCATATTAGTGGCCGGTTCAGGGAATCGAAGTTGCGGAAGCTGCAACTTGTCGGTCCTTGTCTTTCGGTGGATTCCCAGACCGTGGTTCCGCACCGCTCCTGCTCAGCCAACCAGACATCCTCCCCTTCCTGACCAGGTATCGCCTCCCTCCTTCTCCATCTCCCTGTTGCAGCCCGCCGCCCCTTCGCCTCCCCTTTTCCCGGCCTCCCGACGCACCCCGCCAACCCTAACCCCCGATTCCCTGCTCCCCGCCATTTTCTTGCTACTCCTCCACCTCCTCGGCCAACCCTAACCCCATTCCCGACCACTAACCCGCCAGACTCATCCTCCCCACGATCTCCAACCCACAACGGACCCGCCCCCTACTCTGATCCCTTAGATCCGCACTCCTCCCACTATACCTCTGCAGATCGCCCCCTCCCCCTCCCAAGTAACCCCAAAATCTACCTTTCCACTTTACCTGCAGCCCACCGTGGAGCCACCATCAACTCGGAGGGACCCCGCCCACAATCCTCCGTCCCGAAGCCGAGCCGTCATATGCATAAGCAAATCAAGGTAATGGTGTTTTAGTACTCATATTGGACTTCATTGGTATTGAACTATTGTTGTGGTTTTGGGAATTATTATATGTTATTGTGCTTGATTTTGTCTGGTGATTTGCGGGACGCATCCGGCGCACTTCAATCGGAAACATGCCTCACTTTGTTGATTAATCATAGTTGTTTCTTAACGGTTTAAATCTTGTTTGATTGTGCTAGTCGTGCCCAAAGCGTTGTCAAAAGAAAATTGTTACTAGTTAGTAGATCTCTATTTTGAATTGTTCTCATGCTTTCACGCACACGACATTTAGATCATAACTCCATTTAGGCTGCATTTTGGCGCCCTTGTTTTGTTAGCCGGTCCTCCACTACATCACATGGTTTGCCCACGGGTTAGCATACGTTTTTAGATTTGTCCAGTCAATTTAACTGTACTCTGATTGGACATGTTTCTTATTGAATAAAATGTCATTCTATGTTTCTCCTGATACTACTCCTGTGCTTTACAAATTAGAAATGACGGTGTTATTTAATTGAGAAAAATCACTCCGAAAAAAGATTTAAATTGCGGCGGATTTCGGGCAGTTACACAAAAGACCTAAAAACGTCATGGCAGACCTGTTTTGTTGTAGTGATCTTTCTTGCAACATTAACAAAGTGGCTCGCCAAAGTTTTAGCAAACCCAGCCGAAATCCTAAGGGTGTAATCGGGTCGGTTCGAGGTGGTATGAGGCAAAACTGAAACCAAACCAACTATGATCGATTTTCCATTCCCATAAACCGACCCCGAAATGAAAACAACCGGTTAGCTTTGGTAGGGTCGGTTCAGTTTATTGAGGTCTACTATTTTTTTCTATCACAAATCCTTAATCATTTTCAATAATTTGAAAAACAAGAAACAATCAAATATTATATATATATATAAATAGGGGCGTTTACCGAGACCTCCCCTCTAAGTTTGCACCCCTCTTATTATTGAAATTACAAAAACTTTCCCTCAATGTTACAAAACATAACATTTACCGCCCTTGAAATACACATTTCATAACATCCATGCACAAAAATACCCCCCTCGGATTGCATTTTCCTAGGGGATTTTGTGCATGAATGTTATGAAATGTAAGCTTCAAGGGAGGTAAATGTTATGTTTTGTAACATTGAGGGGAGGTTTTTGTAATTTCCAAAATAAGAAGGCTGCAAGCTGTAATTATGCTATCTTCCAGGGGAAGTTTTGGTAATTATTTGTATATATATATTGAAGAAAGTAAGAGCAATGAAACTTGTGGGTAGTATTTCTTGTATAAACATCAAGTATGAAAACAAATATATAGGAAGAGAAGAATAGAGAAATCTCAAATCTACAATGTGGGACAAAAGCTAGGCCACAATTACAATGGGTTTTACATATTATTCCACTATCTTCTAACACTCCCCCGCAAGCTGGAGCATACAAATCGTAAGCACCAAGCTTGGATAGAAACTGCTGATACAGTGGCCGATTTAGAGCCTTGGTAAAGATATCAGCAACTTACTCAGAAGCTGGAACATGCTCCAATTTAAGTTTCTTCAGTTGGACCTTCACCCGAACAAAGTGACAATCAACCTCAATGTGTTTTGTCCGCTCATGAAACACAGGGTTCTTCGCAATATGTATAGCAGTCTAACTGTCACAGAAAAGAGTAGCAGGAGAGGAGAGATTGACACCCAAATCACCAAGAAGTCTCTCTAACCAGGTAAGTTCAGAGACGACAGCAGCTATCGCACGATACTCGGCTTCAGCAGAAGAGCGAGCAACAACTGATTGCTTCTTGCTGCGCCAGGTGATGAGATTTCCTCCAAAGTAGGTACAGAAGCCAGAGGTGTATCGTCGATCATCAAGTGAGCCCGCATAATCAGCATCAGTGTACGCAACAAAGGAAAAAGAGGAGGATGGCTTGTATACCAACCCTCGTCCCGGGGCAGCTTTTAAATACCTGAGGATGCGTTCGACAGCCTGAAGATGAGATATCCTTGGTGAATGCATAAAGCGACTGAACACTCCAACAACAAAAGAGATATCGGGTCTTGTAACTGTTAGGTATATCAGTTTAGCACAAGGCGTCGATAATATTCCAGATTAGTAAGAAGAGAGTCTGATTCTGCTCCATGAGTATTGAGCATGTGGTTGACATCCATAGGTGTTTCAGCGGGTTTACATCCGGAATAACCAGCATCCTGAAGAAGATCCAGACAATATTTCTGTTGAGATAAGACAAGGCCATCAGGTCTTCGAGCAACCTCAAGACCAAGGAAGTACCGAAGGCTTCCCAGATCTCTTGTTTGGAAGACAGAGTTTAAGTATTATTTGATTTGTTGAATCCCGATAAAGTCATCGCCAGTTATCAAAATATCATCCACACAGACTAAGAGAATTACAATCCATGTTGATCGATGACGGGTAAAAAGAGAGAAGTCAGCCGAGCTGCGCTGAAAACCAATATCACGAACGTCCTTGCTCAATTTTTCAAACCAAGCTCGAGGGGACTGTTTGAGACCATAGATAGTTTTACGCAGTCGGCACACCATAAACTCCCCCGTGGTCTCAAACCCGTGAGGTTTGTTCATGAAAACCGTCTCTTGAAGATCACAATTAAGAAAAGCATTTTTAATATCCAGTTGATGTGAAGGCCAGCGGCGGTGAACATCCAGTGAGATGAGGACCCGAACAGAGTTCAGTTTGGCGACAGGGGAAAACGTCTCCTCATAGTCCAAGCCTTGTTGCTGAGTGAACCCATGAGCCACAAGACGGTCTTTGAGGCAATCAATAGTCCCATCCAGAGCATGTTTAATAACAAAGATCCATTTCCAGTTAACGCAGGACTGAGCAAACGGAAGAGGTACCAAATCCCAAGTATGATTAGCCCAAAGGGCTCACATCTCAGCTTCCATGGCCGCACGCCACCCAGGGTGTTGGAGAGCCTCCTGGACAGTGTTAGGCAGAGAAATAGAGGAAAGAGCAAGAGCACATTTCCGGAGAGGAGGAAAGAGCCGATGTAGGGAAATATAGCTGGCCGCGAAATCGTACTGGTAAACAGTAGCAGTAGCAGGCTGATCGGGTGCTGGTGGTGTGGGAGCAGGTGGTTCCACGTGGGGCGTTGGAAGAAGAGGAGGTAGAGGTTGTGACCAGGATAGCAAGACGAGGCACAAGTTGCCATCAAAAGGTATCGAAGTGGATGACAGAAAGGGTTGGTCTTCCAGAAAAGTAAAATCAGCGGACACAACCACTTTCCGGTCGATAGGAGAGCAACACACATACCCTTTTTGAGTCCGAGAGTACCCTACGAACATACACTTAGTTGCACGGGGGGCAAATTTGTTCGTAGGTGGACCAAGGTTATAGACATAGCAAGCACACTCAAACACCCGAGGTGCAAGAGGAAACAGAGATTGAGAAGGAAAGAAGAGACTAAATGGAGTGACGAAGTTGAGAACAGATGAGGGTAGACGATTGATGAGATGACAAGCAGTTGAAACTACAAAGTTCCAGTATTCGATAGGTACCTGCATCTGAAGCATTAACGAGCGGGCATCATCAAAAAGATGCCGATTTTTGCACTCAGCAACCCCATTTTGCTGAGGAGTGTAAGCACAGAAGGTTTGATGGATAATGTGAAATTCAGTACAAAGAGAAGCAAACGTTCGGCTAGTATATTCTCTTGCATTGTCAGTGCAGATAATTTTAAGGGGCGAAGAGAACTGAGTCCGAAGTTCAGTAACGAACGTACGAAATATAGAGGTGAATTCGGCACAATCCCGTAGTAAATATAACCATGTCACACATGAGTAATCGTCAATAAAGGAAACAAAATAGTGGTACCCAAATACACTATGGATCTTATAAGGGTCCCAAATATCAGAGTGAATAATGGATAAAGGAGTACTACTCTGATTACAGACATGACTAAACAAGACGCGATACTGTTTTTCAAAGATACATGACTCACAAGTAAACTCATGTAAGGAGACATCTGGAAGAGTCTGCTTGAGAATCGAGAGGGGAGCATGTCCAAGACGACGATGCACTCGACGGAGGAGACAACGGAGAGGGTAGGAGGGACACCAAGAAGATAGAGCCCATGAGACAGTTGTCCGTTACCAATAGTATTTCGCATTTGCCGATCTTGCACAACAAAAGAAGACGGTGAGAAAGTAACATGGCAATCAAGGTCCTGTGTGAGTCGGCTAATAGAAAGTAAGTTGAACGGGGAGCCCGGAACATGAAGAACCGAGGTTAATGAGAGGTTGAGTGTGAGATGGATATCAGCAGCTCCGGAGATAGTGGTGTAGTCACCATTGGCAACAGTGATGAACTTGGGATGAAGAGAGTCCAAGTATTTCGGCGGCTTCTGGCAGGTAATATGGTGGGTAGCACCAGAGTCTATAATCCAATGGGAACCCCGAGATAGACAGGTTATACCTTCATTAGCGATGGAGGCCACAGAACCCGATGAGCGAGAAATCACTCCTTGGAGTTGTTGAAGCTGAGTGCGGAGAGCTTCAATATCAGACTGGGCATTTGAAGGAGTTAAGGTAGAAGTCACGGGCATAGACTCAGCCTTTGAAGAAGCAGCAAGATGGGGTGGCAGACCATGCTTACGATAGCAGGTAGCCTCCAGATGATGTTCTCGACCACAAAAGGTGCATTTCAGGGGGGCGGGGGGGTCCCGTACGTCCTCGTCCCCAAGACGAATTGCGACCCCCACGGGTCGAGGTACCACGAGTGGAGGGATGTTGTGAAGGTAGTTGCAGAAGAGCTGGAGAGGGAGGCAACGGAGCCTCGGGAGGCGGAGTGACCCTCAGAAGCATGGAGCACACATCGAAGAGAGAGGGAGTAGTGGCAGATGAGAATATCTGAGCACGAATACTATGCAGATGCGGAGGAACCCTTGGCATCATCATGGCAATCCCGATAGCTTCTTTTTGTGCCCGTTGGGCAACCAGATCAGTAGGAGGCTGGTGTTGAATCCACGCCTCAACAAGTGTCTTGGCCTTAGCAACGAAGGACGTCATATCTCCAAGTATCCCGGGATCAAGGGATTGAAGATCAGTAATGATGTCAAACAGATGCTGCAGACTGTTTTGACCAGAATAGAAAGACTGAAGTTCCTCCCACATTGACTTTGTCGTGTCATGATACATGGCCATCCTGTAGGGCTCGGTATCCATAGGGTCGAGGAGCCGGGATTGCACACGGCCGTCATCACGAAGCCACTCGTTAGTGGGAAGGGTCGGAGTAGCCCGAGTCAAGTGATGAAGTAGTCCTTTTATCTGGAGTACCCGACGAACAGATAGGACCCATTCCACAAAGTTTATTTTGCCCGTAAGAGAGATAGTGGTAATCCTGAGTTCATCCCGTAGTTCAGTAGCAGGCGAAGCAGTACGAGGTGGCAGAGAAGAAGTACCAGCGGACTCCCCGGAGTTTGTAGTAGTATCCATGAGGCAACCTGAAGACCAATCCGCAGCGGCTAGAAAACAGCCTGCGAGCAAAACCAGTGACTAGAGAGGCCGAAGCGGCTAGAAAAGAAACAGCGAGCAAGTCCAGCGGCTGGGAGAAACCGCAAGCAGAGACCACAGCGAGCAAGATCAGCGGCAAGATCAGCGGGCAAGGAAGAAAACCACGGCGGTAAGAACAAGCCGAGCGTGACTAGGAGGTCGCTCAAGAAGAAGGAACCCACAAGCAGAACCAGAAGAAGCGGAACAGAAGAGAGGTCGCACGGTCTCGGTGACAACACACCGGCGGCAGGAGGCCGCGACCAAGTGCGGAGACCGCAGCGGGTAGATAGACCGCAGCGGTTAAGGGAGACAACCCGCAACCACAAGGCGGGGCAGAGAAGAGAAACTGCACGGTCTCGTCGTCAACACGCCAGCGGCCAGAGGCCGCGACCAAAATGCGGAGCCCGCTGCGGGTAGAGAAGCCGCAGCGGTAAGATATGCCGATGCGGGAAGCTCGCAGAGCCAAGGAAGAGACCGAGATCGCCGCGACTAGAAGGCAGCAGCGAGAAGGGAAACCGCAATGGTCAGGAACGGCCGTGCGGGAAGGGAAGTCGCCGGCGAAGGGAGAAGCAGCAGCGGGAAGGGAAGTCGCAGCGACTAAAGAGCGGAGACCGCACGGTCTCGATGCGAACACCAGCGGTAAAAGGAGTTACCACGACCAAGGTGCGGTGGAAAAAACATAGAGGAAGTCGAAGCGAGAAGAAGGCCGCTCGGATAGGGGCAGAGACCGCAGCGAACAGGGAGGGGGGAGCGGGGGCCACCAATTCGAGAGGTTATAAAACGGGAGTGGGTGGAATCACGAGAGAGAGAGAGAGAGAGAAAGAGCAAATAGAAAGGGCAGTAAGGAAACCGCTAACCGCACAGAAGCAGCAGTTAGAAAAGGGGAAGGAAATCGGGGACCAAACCCCCGGTTAGCAAGCAGCCTAAGCCGGACCGTCTCCCTCTGATACCATGAAGAAAGTAAGAGTAATGAAACTTGTGGGTAGTATTTCTTGTTTAAACATCAAGTATGAATACAAATATATAGGAAGAGAAGAAGAGAGAAATCTCAAATCTACAATGTGGGACAAAAGCTAACACAACTTGGGCTCATAAATGGGCCACAATTACAATGAGCTTTTACATATTATTCCACTATCTTCTAACATATATGAAAAAAACAAACAATCAAAGCCATGATCGTGAATACTAATGGGCAATCAAAGCCATGGCCCTGGATGATCCTGATGGAAAATCAAAGCCACGGCCCTGGATCCTAATGGAAAATCAAAGCCATGGCCCTGAATCCAGATTGAAAATCAAAGCCAAGACCCATTATGATTGTCTTTACAGCAATGATGATCCATGAACATGGCCACATGGGGAGAAAGTTGTATGGTCACATGGAAATTAAGTTGCATGCCCATAAGAGGACCTCCCCCAAGTGTCGTAGACTCTATCACTCAGACTTACTCAAAATCTTTAAAATTGTCCAATTACCAAGAACAAAATGAAAATGAAATTTTGACATACACTTTGGTACAGCGGCTCTCCCGATGGAAAAAAGTAGTAGGCCATCCTCCCTGGATGTCAGCAAGAACTTCATCCTTAGATGACTACAAGATGGGGGAATTAGAGGACGAGAAGCAATGGGCACTAAAGTAGGTAGAAGTCAGGAAACAACATCGCCCTACAACAGCCCTGCTAGAGTTTATGGCGGCCAGTTTTGCCTATTGCATGTGAATTAAGAGTAAGTAGGGTTTGGCCATGCTTATAAACAAGTAATTTGGAATTTGGAATTAGTTCAACATTGATTATAAACGAGAAATTTGTTTTTGTTAGGCCGGTTTGTATCGGCTTCTAGCCAATTCACGGATTGGTGGGCAACCATAAAAGGGGCGGGTGAATAAGGCTTATGATAAATTATAAGTTTTCTTTCACAACATAAATGATGCACAACAAAAATAAAATTATCATAGTAAACGAAATCAAGAACACAAGTAAAAGAACTTTTTTAATATGAATAGAAATACAAGATGAAGATAGATTTATTCATAAATCAAGAGATACAAGATAGGATCTTTGGACGCAAAGATAAAAGGAGATGAATAATACAACTTATGTTTTTATACTGACTTGGACCACGAACCGGTTGACCCAAGCAAATCCACCCCTCTCCTACCCAGAGAACCCCCAAACTTAATTCCAAGATCTAGTTGCCACACTCGAGAAGAATTTCACTTCCTAGACCAAAGCCGATCTAGTTGTCACACTTGAGGCAAATTACTATTTATCACGATTCCAATATTCAAAGATAAATACAATATGATAGATGTAAATACGATAAAGAGAAAACTCTCCTTTAAAATAACTCTTGATCTTGATGTCATCTTGTTATAAAGTTTGGATCTTTATGTCATGAAATGCTTCCTCTTTGTTTTCTTTACGATCCTCGAAATCCTCCGCTTGATAATCGTTTGATGCAACAAAAATGCTCAGATCAATGAGAGAGAACTTCAAGATAATGTGAGAAGAAGGATTCTTGATCATTGTTTTCTTGCTTGATAGAACTTGATCACAGTTTCCATAATCTCCTTGCTTGATAGAACTTGATCTCTCTCGAAGAAATCTCTTTTAAATCAATAAGAAAGACATATCCACTCCCTATAAACGGCTAGGGGGAACCCCGTCAAAATATCTCATTAAATTCTATAACATGAAAAGAAATTCTGAGACGTATAAATAGAAATCCCACATTTCTGAGAGTTATCGTCAGGCGGTAGCATTGAATTTTGAACATGTTGTGCTTTGGCACCTCTATGACACGGAGTTTCCATATATAATAAGAGCTAGCGCCTGGCTTTAGCCACTACCACCAGGTGGTGGTGTACAAATATCTGGTATGCAAAAACTCTATATTTTACCGTTGTCTACTAGTAGATATCGCAGGGCGGTAGTAGGAAACTCTAATGTTCGTCCAGGTCGACTTGAAACCTTCCAGGAACTGCTCAGGTGACTTTTCTGAGCTATCTTCGTTTGGTGTTAGTGTTACAGCTGACAATAGTGTTTATCTTGAAAAATCTCCAGGAAGTTCAGAATACATCTAAGTGAAAAGCAGATCGTCGACTAGAAATCGGTGTACATCAAATGCTACCATTGGGTGGTATCAGCTACCATTGGCTGCATTGGTCAATTTCGTTAGTTGTGTTCAATTTGTGGTGCTCCAGAACTTGCAGCAACATATATACATATATATGCACACTATGAACAACTTCCAATTCGACATTAATGACTTAGCGGGATTTGTTATTCTCAAGCAAAGAGAGTGTTAGCTCATGTTCCAACAAACTCACTATTTTGATAATAACAAATCTAGATGATTTGGAAATAAATATTCGCACAAGAAATTAGAATTCATAGTGACATATATGAAAAAATATGCATGAATGAATGATGAAATGATATGCTTGCTCCCACTAAATGATTACTCCCCATAAATCTTGTCTCCCTTTAAAGGTACAATCTCCTCTTAAATGTGTGAATTTCACAATCTCAATTTAACTACCCCTTTGTTATTTGCAAAAGCAAGTCATCACAAAAAAGAGGAAACATATGAACAAAGAATAATCATGATAAACATAAAATGAATTATAAAAGATAATTGTGGGAAACATAGAGGGAAGTACAAAAAAGATAAGCATTAAGAACATATAAATGACGTACAAAAATAAGCAGGATTCACACAAAGAGAAGTAAGAAAACGAGTGAGCAATAGTAGCTGTTAGAGTTATTATATATGCAATAGTTTAATATTGTTGAGTTTAGTCTCACACCGCCTATCGGTGTTGGGTGTCTTGATGTAAGCCCTATATATTGCCCCTATGTGAATGAATAAAATTGCACCAAGTATTTCTTTTCTATTCCTTTCTACATGGTATCAGAGGGAGCGATCAATCAGAAACCTAATTAAATTTTTTTTCTTCCGGCTACTGTTACTTCCTCCTGAATCCCGACCCGTGCTTCATTTTTTACGCGCCCTGCTAGGGCTCACGCCCGCCGCTCCTGTCGACGGAGTCGACAGCTAATCCCGTCGACATGAGTGGCCCCGATTCCGCTGCTCCCGACGACTTTGCCGCTCACCGACACCGCTGCTCTGCTTCCTGTGCGACATCGACGACGTTGACGCCCGTCTCTCCTTCTCTCGATGGCTTCGCTGCTCCTCGACGATGATCCCGTCGTCTGCTTCTCCCGAAGTCTTCGTCGTCTGGTTCCTGTGCGTCTGCGACAACAGCGACGATCCGTCGGCTCTCCTCTACGACATCGATGGCTCTGACGGCTTCGTCTTCTTCTCCCGACGACTTCGCCATCTACTTCTGACGGTTGTGCTTCCGTCGTCGTCTTCTCCCGACGGCTTTGCTCTGTCTCTGCTTCTCTCCCGACGGCTGCTTCTTCCAATGCTCTACTCTGCCTCTTCTTCTTCTCCGGCCTGCTGCGCTGCAGCTGCTTCTTCTCCGGCTGCCAGGCGATGCTTCCTCCCTGTGCCGCTCTTGCTTCCTCTCCGTGTCGTTGCTGCTCTGCTGCTGCTCTCTTCTTCTCTGGCTGCTCTGCGTGTCGCTGCTACTCGGCCGTCTACTTCCTTCTTCTTCAGATCCAGCCCGACAGCTCTCTATTTTAGGGTTTAAGTTTTAAATTTTTTTATGTTATTATTGTTGTTTGTGGTTGTTGTGTTGCTTTGTGTCTCATTACGATTTTGGCCTTCCTCCACGTGATCTGGGTTCAAGTACCCGACGAGGGTCCCACACGTGCACGTGGTCTACGTGAGGGGGAGTGTACATCACGGCCTCTAGGCATAGTCTATGCCTTCATGCACGTATTCCACGTGAGGGGGATTGTTTGTGATAACGGCGACTCGGATGCCTCTTTCCCGACTCCTGCCTTAGTCACACATGGCCCCCAAGTCGATTTAGTATGTTGTTTGCGTCTCCTTGTCGTTTTCTTGCGGTTTGGTAGGGTTGGTGTGGTCTTTCGTGGTTGATCTAGTTTCCGCTCCGAGTGTATCCAGCATAGTCATGGTCGGTTTTGTGGACCAACGTTGTGTGGCTCTTGCCCGGTTGAAGTATCCCCGAGGACACGTGGTTGGGCCTCGGTGGCTGTTGTTTTGTCTCACGTTGTCATCCTTCTTGTACCTTCCGTTTTGTAGAAAGTAGCGAAAAGTAGAGAACAAGCGAATAAACTTTTGAATAATTGAAATTTTATTATCCAAAAAAGATGTCTATTACAAAGGTATGTCCTCCCTTATATAGAATGGAGGAGAGATGAGAGAATACAAATAAGAGATGTGGGACTAAAAATTACAGGACTAAGCGGACTATACAAAACAAACCGCACAAACCGCGCGGTTAGACAGCAGGGCTAACCGCACGGCTACCACCAGAGAGGAAGCGAGACTGCCAGGGTAGACCGCCAGACCGCCCGGTCTCCAAGCCGGCTGAGACAAACCGCCAGACCGCGCGGTCTTCAACCCGCCAAGACAAACCGTCAGGCCGCCCGGTCACCAACTTCAACACTCCCCCTCAAGCTGGAGCATATATATCGATCATGCCCAGCTTGTCGCAGATGTGGAAAAAGGAAGCGGACACCGGCTTGGTGAAGACATCTGCCAACTCGTTGTTGGACGTGACAAATGGAGTGCAAATCTGTTTCTTCAATATTTCTTCCCGAATAAAATGACAGTCGACTTCTATGTGTTTTGTTCTCTCATGAAAGACCGGATTTTTGGAAATGTGTATCGCGGCCTTATTGTCACAGAACATAGTAAGAGGATAGTTGTAAACCTCTCCTAAGTCAAGCATGAGAGCCCGCAACCACTTCAACTCACATGTAGTCGATGCCATGCTACGATATTCCGCCTCTGCACTAGACCTGGAAACGACAGACTGTTTCTTGCTCTTCCAACTCACAAGATTGCCTCCAACAAATGTGCAGAAACCTGAAGTCGATTTGCGGTCCCCTTTGTCATCCGCATAGCTTGAATCAGAGTAAGATTCAACCCTTAGGTGACCATTCTTCTGAAATAGGAGTCCTTTCCCTGGAGCAGCTTTAATATACTCTAATATCCTCAGAGCAGATTGTAGATGACACTCCCTCGGAGCTTGCATAAACTGGCTCACCTTGCCAACAGCATAAGAGATGTCGGGTCTGGTTACCGTGAGATATATGAGCTTGCCCACCAGACGCCGGTATCTCGTAAGATCAGAGAGAAGAGGTGAGTCATCTGTCCAAGTTTTGTCTTCTCCAGCAGGCATAGGACAACGTGCAGGTTTAGCACCAGTGAGTCATGCATCCTTTAAAAGATCAAGAGCATACTTCCGTTGTGAAAGGACCATGAAGTTGGGATTTCTAGAGATTTCAATCCCCAGAAAGTATTTCGGGGAGCCCATATCCTTTGTAACCAGATGTTGACGAAGGTGTTTCTTGGTCATCAATACCCCATCCTGGTCGTCGTCAGTAAGAAGAATGTCATCAACATAAACCGCAAGAACAACAAGACCAGAGGCGGTTTTCCGAACAAACAAGGAGTGATATGCGGAGCTTCGTGTAAAACCAATGGCCGCAACAATGCCACTGAACTTGTCAAACCAGGCACGAGGACTCTGCCTGAGGCCATAGATAGCCTTCTTTAGCCGGCAGACCCGTGTCTCCCCCTGAGCAACATACCCAGGAGGTTGCTCCATGTAAACATCTTCCTGCAGATCACCATAGAGGAAGGCATTCTTAACATCTAGCTGCGAGATGGGTCAATCCCTGTTGACAGCCACAGAGAGAAGAACCCGAATAGTGCTGAGGCGAGCCACGGGCGAGAAAGTGTCAAAGTAATCAACCCCATAAGTTTGGGTAAAACCCTTGGCAACCAGGCGAGCCTTATAACGATCCACACTGCCATCCGGGAGAAACTTCACCACGAAGACCCAACGACAACCAACAACATCTGTCCCGAAAGGAGGCGGAACAAGGGTCCAGGTACCCCGTTCAGTGAGAGTAGCAATCTCCTCATCCATGGCAACTTTCCAGTGAGGAATAGTAAGGGCCTCCTGGTAGGAACGGGGGGTGGCAGTGGCCGAGATAGCCAGGGCAAAAGCTCGGCGAGCAGGGGTAAGACGATCGTAGGAAACAACTGCAGCAAGCGGATGGTGGGTACAGGCCTGAACCCCTTTGCGAAGAGCAATCGGGAGATCCAGGTCAGCAGGTGTCTCAGTATCCGGAGTATCCGTGGTGGAGAGAGCTGGCCCGGGAGTAGAGAGAGATGGCAGCGGAGTGGAGGGAGAAAGCGGAGTAGAGGGTGGAGATGAGGAGGATGGGGAAGACGGTGGAGTGGGTGGAGAGGGCGGAACATCAGTGGGAGCAGAGGGAATGGATGGGTTGGTATGAGAAGTAGGAGCAGGAGGAGTAGAAGAGGAAGCGGGAGAGAAGTAAGATGCATTGGCAAAGAAGGTGACATCCGCAAAGACAAATTGCTTGCGGGTAACAGGGTCAAAGCAACAATATCCTTTCTGAGTGGGAGAGTAGCCCAGAAAGACACATTTGGTGGCACGTGGTGAGAGTTTATCACGGGTGGCAGCGGGAGAGTGCACAAAAGCGGTGCACCCAAAGATGTGCAGAGGAAGAGGAAAGGGATCCTTGTCCGGATAAAGAATGGAGAAGGGGGTAGCACCGTGGAGAACGGTGGAGGGAAGGCGATTGATGAGATAGCAGGAGAGGAGGACAGCATAGCCCCAATAGGAGCGAGGAACATGCATTTGAGTCATCATAGTGCGAGCGACATCAAGGAGGTGACGGTTTTTGCGTTCCGCCACCCCATTTTGTTGTGAGGTGTAGACACAGCTGGTTTGACGAATAACACCATGGTGAGTACAAAAGGAGGAGAAGTCGTGGCTAAGATACTCCTTAGCATTGTCAGAACGAAGCAGTTTAATAGACGTATCAAACTGAGTTTTAACCATAGAATAAAAGGAGGTCCAAACAGAGAACAGCTCGGAGCGATCTTTGAGAAGATATACCCACGTACAGCGAGAGAAATCATCAATGAAGGTGACAAAATAGGAACTACCCCGACCGATGGTGAGGTTAGGAGCGGGACCCCAGATGTCAGAGTGAACGAGGTCGAACGGATGGGAAGAGCTCCGACTTTGCGTTGGTGGGAAGGAGCGGTGATGTTTGCCAAGTTGACATGCATCACAGTTTAGAGGAGGATGATGAGGAGGGAGGTGCGGCAGGAGCTGTCGTAGAATTCGGGGAGAAGCATGTCCAAGGCGAAGATGCCATTGGAGAAGATCTGTAGAGGAGGAGGAGAAGGCGGATAGAGCAGAAACGTTGTCGAGGAAGTAGAGGCCACCACTCTCAGTCCCGGTAGCAATCGTCCGTTGGGAGTCCGGATCCTGAAAAGTACAAGAGGTAGGGGTGAATATGACAGAACACCGTAGTTGCTTGCATAAAGAAGTAACCGATAATAGATTGCACGGAAACTTGGGCACATAGAGGGTATCAGCCAAGCAGAGAGATGGAGTGACTTGAACCATGCCCGTCCCATGGACCGGGGAGGGAGATCCATCAGCAACAATGACCGGGGGCAACTGAGCATGTGTGTCAAGAAGAGAGAAACATTGAGGGTTGCCTGTCATATGATTTGTTGCACCAGAGTCGATGAGCCATCGTCCGCGAGTAACAACATGAGCACTACCAGAAGAGGTGACCACGGAGGCGGACAGGCTGGAGGAGAGGAAAGTCATGGAAGCAGGAGAGGAGCAAACCGCGACGAGAAGAACAAGCCGCGAGAAGAGAAAAGAGCACCAAGCTGGGCGAACAGAAAACAGGTCGGGCGGCTAGGAAGGCCGGTACCAAGAAGCAGAGCAAAGCAGAGGGAAAGAAGTCGCACGGCCTGAAAAAGTCGGGCGAACAGAGGAGAACAAGTCGCACGGCCAAAGATGACGCCGGGGCGACTAGCAAGCAGAGCACGGCGACTAGAGGAGATCGCGGCGAATAGAGGAGATCGCGAAAACGGTCGCAGAAAAGAAGGGGCAAGCCGCGCGGACAGGTCGCGCGGGCAGACGGAGAATCAAGCGGCTAAAAAGCAGGCAAAGGCCCAGCGGGGAAGAGGTCGCGCGGACTGAGAAGGCTGAGCGAACAGAAGAAAAGAGAAGAGCAGGTGACCGCGACCAAGATGCGGGTGAGAAAGGAACAACCCGCACGGTCAGGCAGATCACAGCAGCAAACCGCGAGTATAGAGACAAGCGGATAAGGGGAAAGCAGAAGCGGACAGGGAGAAGAAGCCCGCAGCGGGTAGAGACAAGGCACGCGGACAGAGACAGGCCGCAATGACTAGGAAGTAGGCAAGAAAGAACAAGGAGTGCGGCGACAAGGAAACAGGTCGCGGCGACGAATAGCAGTAGGAGAAGAGAAACAAGAAGAAGCAAGCCGCGCGAACAGGGCAGCGGAGAGAAACAAGCCGCGCGGATAGAAACAAGCCGCGCGGACAGAAGAGAAGGCAAGCCGCGAGTCAAGTCGCAGAACGCGGAAAACAAGCCGCGAACAACAGAGAGCGCACAGAATCAGGAGGAAATGACCGTGTCCTCTGATACCATGTAGAAAGTAGCGAAAAGTAGAGAACAAGCGAATAAACTTTTGAATAATTGAAATTTTATTATCAAAAAAAGACGTCTATTACAAAGGTATGCCCTCCCTTATATAGAATGGAGGAGAGATGAGAGAATACAAATAAGAGATGTGGGACTAAAAATTACAGGACTAAGCGGACTATACAAAACAAACCGCACAAACCGCGCGGTTAGACAGCAGGGCTAACCGCACGGCTACCACCAGAGAGGAAGCGAGACTGCCAGGGTAGACCGCCAGACCGCCCGGTCTCCAAGCCGGCTGAGACAAACCGCCAGACCGCGCGGTCTTCAACCCGCCAAGACAAACCGCCAGGCCGTCCGGTCACCAACTTCAACACGTTTTATGTTGTGTTCAAGTTGTAGGGTCCCCCTTCAGCTTGAGGGGGAGTGTTAGAGTTATTATATATGCAATAGTTTAATATTGTTTAGTTTAGTCTCACACCGCCTATCGGTGTTGGGTGTCTTGATGTAAGCCCTATATATTGCCCCTATGTGGATGAATAAAATTGCACCAAGTATTTCTTTTCTTTTCTATTCCTTTCTACAGTAGCAATGCGAAATATGTGAAATGTGAAAAGGAAGCACAATGAAGGTAACCATGAATGGTGAAATAAACAAGAACACATAAGACAAATCATCGAAGATCACAAAGATTACCAAGACACGAAACAAAAGGCATGTGAAGACACCTATTACATCCCCATGGCCTTGGAACCAATTACTCAATGAGCTATTTTAAATTTTAGTTTCAAATTTACTTCATTCGGTGTGTGTTCATCTTTGTTTTTAGTAAAATCTAGCTCTTATTATTTGCATGTTTACTTTCAGTTGACTTAAATAATTTATTCCATCTACACTTATTTCACGCACTCACTCACTAGTATGCAATTGTTACTTGCAACCTAATATGAATTGTTTGTAATCAATCAAGGTAGCATGCACAAGTGTTTAAATTTCTATTTTTTAATTACATGTTTGTCTAAACAATTCCACGTGGATTCATTTGTATCACATCAGTGTAATTGTTGGGTGTGTGTTCATTTTTATCTCTTACATGTTTGTCTACACTCATATAGAGTTAGGGCATCACTGATCCTTAAAGATTTATCTTGTGTCACTAGAATTATAAATTCTAAATAAATTTGGGAGGAAAAAGAAAAATCAAACAAAGTGGAATATATAGAATATCGGATAATGGGTCATGCCACATGGCATATTCTAAGAATCTTATAGAGCCTTTTCATGCATCAGATAATTTGAGTATGCTCATAGAAAAGATTCTCAACAGAACCGTTCAATCTCATGCTCTACATAAAGGAAACTTATGTGAAGGTTGGTTATGAGACATATCAGAATGTGAATAATCATTCACCATCAATTTCTAAGTCTTTAATCATATACATCTATTTGTACAAGCTATGTTACACAAGGATGGGAACGAGATACGAGAAGCTAAGTTTCACAGGGATGGGGAGATCGGAAACGATAAGGATATAGGATTCATGATTTTCAAAAACTAAGGATCTAAGGATGCGAGATACATTTTCTTTTGAATTTTTAGCTATTTAAAAATAAATATAGATTGTTATAAAAACAAGTGTAACATTAACATCCATTTAAATCATACCATATATAGATAGGATTCATGAATTTAAGTAATTCATTGAATATCATATGTTCCAAAGCTTTCTCTGAACGCTTTCTCTTTCACATGTCGTTCTTCATATCATTGTCACAATATAAATAATTTTTATATGCAAGTCTACTGCAAGTATCCGTGCATCCTAGTTTACAAGTATGCACACAAGTATCCATACTAAGCGAGTCACTGAAACTATGTTGATTATGATAAATACATCATAGAATGTGTTTCTTAAGTCACAAGATTAGTACATACTGGATAAATCAGTTTTGCAATGGTTGCTTCATCAGTTTTAACAATTGACAATGCATCAAGTAGACCATTGTCAGAAAGACGTTTCATGGCACCTGCACTCCAAATCAAGGTCATCAAATTAAATATCATAATCATTTGTCATCAATGGATATCACAAAATTATAAGATATATAAGAATGTATAAAAAATGTAGAGAAATGATGAGCTACCCTTGGTGTACACAAGTTATAGCCACTTGCCATGGTTAACTTCATCCTTGGTTTGACTGGAAAGTAGAGAAGAAATTAAAACTGCAAATCTTCTTTCCTGATATTACAGCAAAGAAGTGTTAGAGGTAATTACGATTCACAAAACCGCACCTCGGAAATAAAACATGTATGCCAAACAAGGATCATTGTGTTCCTATGAATTATAATGATGGGACTTCTCCGGTTAAAGGATTTCTTTCATAAGAGGATTGATTAGAATAGCCAACAAAACCTATGACGCGGGATGAATCTATGGGTAGCGAACAAGTGATGTACTAACCCTAAATGTAATGCAAATAATCATGCAACAAATACAAAGATCCTAAACATTGTCTAATGAACGGTGGGGCACGTGGATGCGGCTAAGAAACAACCATAAGTGAGGTGCAAATATGTAGTTTCCTATATGTAGTAAGAAAACAGGGCGCGGCGGAGAGAACAAACCAAGAAATAAATAATAAAATCGCACATAGATAATTTAAGCGATGCAATTTATTTCATTAAGCAAAACAAGGTTTGGTTTTCGTCCGGGTGGAGGGCCAAACAATAGTGTGCACCAAACGATTCATGTGCAACACTCAAGCCTTTATCCCACTATAGTGGGGTCGACTAATGATTCCTGTAAATCACAAAAATATTCCAAAACAAACAACCACGATACTTTCGATCCAAGAAAGTATGAAATCACATAACCATATATTGATATTGAAGAAAAAGCCTCATACAACAATAAAACATTACTCAAAAAGTACGGGGAGTCCATAGCGAGGAGATTCAGTGATTCACGGGGGCTTGGTGGCTGTCCGGGAGGAGGTAGATGTTGTAAGGTGACTAGAATCAGCATGGTGGAGGTGAGGGCTGGATCTGAATGGAGGGGGAATTGGGGAGGGGCTACGGCTTCCCGGTCTGGAAAACAGGGGGTTGCGGGCTATTGAAAGACAGGCAGCAGCAAGGGTGCAGGGTGGCTGTAGGGGAGTAGAGAACTTGGCAGTGTTGGCTGTAACAGGGGGGACTGCAGGTTGCTGAAAAATAAGCAGCAGCAAGGGTGCTAGGCAGCTGTAGTGGAGAACCGGCTGCAAGATTTCAGGGCTGGAAGCTCACTATAACAGTAGGGAGGGGGTGATGGGGGAAGCGGGGAGGAGTCTGCTGGGAGGACTTAAGGGAGCGGCAGAGTATCACCTCTTTTCAATAGTGGGATTCACGACAAGGAAATAGGGGGTTGCTGTTGAGGGAATAGGAATGCAAAGTAAGAGGAGTAGGTTGTTGCAATTGTGAGAATCAGGAGAAAATAGCATAAAAATAGGGGATTTTATTTGAAGGTTCGGCTGAAGCTTTGGAGGAGCTGCTTGGGGGCTGCCGCTAGGTTTTGGGAGGAAAATGTAAGTTAGGGATGGGAAATAGCTTAGGAATGATCGAAACCACCTAGAAGTCGTCACCTAGTGCTTCACGTAGTCGTCACCGTGAGGGAATCGCCAGATTTCAGGAATAACTTTCTCCAAATTTGCAAACAAGAGATGGCTGCCCCTGTGCTCCTATGTATAATAAAAAAGAATTGTTATAGGCAGCATGGATTTCGCAATTCGCACCGCAAATTACTAAATAAGGGTATTAAAAACAGACCTCCTAAAATCCTAACTGCACGACACATTTCTCCACACAGCGGCCACCCCTATCGCGATAACTCCCGAGCGATCGCACTCCTCCCTACTTAGGAAGCCGTCGCCGCTGACGAAGGCCATCTAGGCCGACTGTGACACTGGCGAATCACTCCTTCGAAGTCGACGTTGCCTATTGCGCATTTTCATCCCTATTTCAAAGCTCCCGCCGGCAACAATCGGTTCCACAGTCGCATCTTCTGGTTTGCCCCTTCTACTTTAATCTCTTCTTCCCTACTTTTATGTTGGTAGTCACCGACCACCAAGGATTTCTAGGGTTTTTTCAGGTTTTTTCGCTGCAACTTGTACTTGGCCAAAAACCCTAGATCTCAAGTGGCCTAAAATCCTAGCATTTTTGTCCAGTTTGGCTGGATATAATCAAGCTTTATTTCTTCTAGTATTTCAATCAAGTTTGGAATTTTATTGTTATATTGTGCTTATTTTTTCCTAGTGGCTGAAACCTAATGATTGAATTTGTGTTTTATGATTGCAACTCAGGTTTGAGTAATCCACTATGATTGTGTTTCGTTGTGAGAATTCCACTGTGATTCTTACTTTGACGTCAGTGTCAAACATCGAACCCGGAACCCATAACGGTCTGTTCGGCCCCCTGGAATTGGAATTGGGAATTGGAATTGGGGCAACAGAATTCCAATTCCAGTGTTCGGTTGTTAGGAATTCCCTCAGAATTGGAATTGGTCCAATTCTATGAAATTCAATTTTGTAGTATGACCAATTCTTAGGGGTAAAGACAGATATTTCATGGAATTCAGTTTTTACTATGGTCGTCGTTGCCCGATCTCGCCGACGTTGCCCGATCTCGCCGCCGCCGCCCGATCTCGCCGCCGCTCAATCTCGTCGTCACCGCCGGATCTCGCTGTCGCCGCCCGACCTCACCGCCGCCTCCCTATCTCGCAACCGCTCACTGTTGTCGCCCGATACCGCCGCCACCGCCCGATCTCGCCACCGACGACCGATCTCACCGCCGCCGCCCGATCTCGTCGTCGTCGCCGCCACCACCTAATCTTGTCGCAGCCACTCGATCTCGCCTCCACCGTCCGATCTCGCTACAGCCGCCCGATCTCGCCGCCTCCACTGCCCGATCTCGTTGTCGCCTCCTGATCACGCCCCCGATCACGTCGTCGCCTCCTGATCACGCCCCCGATCTCGTCGTCGTCGCCCGATTTCGCCATCGTCGACCGATCTCGTTGCCGTCACCCGATCTCGTCATCACCGCACGATCTCGCCGTCGTTGCCCGATCATAATTAATTGTTAATACGCTACTTGAAGTTGATTTATCTGGCATTGTGTTCCTTTTTTGCCAACTTCTATATTTTTTTAAAGATTATAAAGGAATAATTCTCTCCATCACTTGTTTTTGTTGCAATAACTTCATCTCGAGTGACACAAGACTCAAACTTCAAATTATCATGTCGCCCGATCCTGCAGGCATGAGAAAAAAAGAAATTCAAAACCAATTCCAATTCCAATTATAGAAATTCATCCTGCAGCCGAACAATTGCATTGGAATTCAGACCAATTCCAATTTTCACAGGAATTGGAATTAGATGAATTCCAATTCTGCAATTCCAATTCTAGGGGGCCGAACAGACCGTAAGGTATATTTTGTTGGAATTCATTTTCGCTTAATTATGTTGCAGTGTGAGTGTGATCGTGCACTGTTAGGGTGTCAAGATAAGTTTTAATTATCTTCATTTCATTGTTTTTTTATTATAATGCAAGTATGCGTCTATGTTTAGGTTTTTGTTTGTATGCAGTATGGAGGGGAGTTCTAATATGAAATTGTCAATTGAAATTGTCCATGATAAAGAATCTCCTGAGAATGTTGAAGTGGATGTGGGTTCTCACTTTGCCACTGATCTAGTCTTTCCAACAAGAGAATCCATAATTAAGTGGGTTCGATTAGTCGGTCGAAGATTGGAATTTGTTATTACGATAACACGTTCGGATACGCTAATTGGTCGTCTAACACCTTGTGTGCTCTTAGGATGTGATAGAGGCGGTCGTTACCGAGACAATCAAAATAAAGTCCTTGTAAATAAAGGTGTTCGGAAATCATCAAGTAAGAGACGTGGTTGCCAATTTTCAATTATAAGTAAAAAAGTTGCAAGTGTTGATGAGAGGAGGATAGTCGTCATATGCGGGAAACATAATCATGTTCTTGTTCTTTTGGAAGCACACGCATTTGCAGGACGCTTGGATAATGACGAGACATAGTTGGTGGAAGATATATATACTTGAGGTGTGAAGCCACGAAAAATTCTAGCGGCGGTAAAAAAAATAGTTCGACGAGCACCACAATCATAAAAACTATTTATAATGATAGTGTGGTTGCATAAAAGGGAATTAGAAGGAGGTGCACTGATACAGTTCTTGTACAAATGCATCAACTTAGAGGGCTAAGTCAGCTTCAACGAAGTAGTTGAAAGTACCAATAAGCCACAAAGTTTATTTTTTGCTCACCCAATCTCCATAAAACTTTCCAAGATGTTCTTTGATGTTTTTCTGCTTGATTGCACGTACAAAACAAATAGGTATCGCATGTCATTGTTATGAATTATAGGTGTCACCTCCACATATCAGTCCTTTTTTTCTTGTCTCACTTTCATGTCAAATGAAACATATGGTAGTTATCTTTGGGCGGTTGATGATCTTCGGAAGAATTTCATTTGTTAGAGTTTGAGTTTGTGTGCGGCACCAACCCTTTTACCCCAAAGAAGGATGGGAGTTGGGGCATATGCAGTGATAAGTTATCAATAAGATCGTGGTAATATAACATTTTCTTGTACCCCGCCTAGATGATCTTTTGGCCATGACAGTTGGTTCTCAGATCTTTTCGAAGATCGACCTGCATAGTGGATACGATTAGATTAGAGTGCACGAAAGCAATGAACGGAATATGGCCATCAAGACGAAGGATGAGTTATATGAGTGACTAGTCATTCCACTCGGGTTATCAAACGCACTCAGCACGTTCATGAGAGTGATTACACAGATTTTGCGCCCTATACGGGCAATTTCTTGGTTATATACTATGACGATATATTGATAGATAGTAAGGGCGCACTAAGCACCTGCATCATCTTCATTTAGCATTCGATCTCCGTAGGAAAGAGCATATGTATGTTAATATGAAGAAGTGCTCCTTATCTGCATTTGCCCATTTCCCGAGTAATATTGTGTATGCATCCTGATGCAGAGCAGAGACGTGTAATCGCAGCGGAGGACGAGTTTTGAGGCCATTTGGGGCCGATTTGCTACTTACTATATATGGCGTACCCGAATCGAAGATCCGACTCCACAGACGCGTCCGACCCGTCGTTTCGACATGATTTCACATATTACATTGTCATTTTTTTCTTTATTTTTGATGTAATCGGGCTACCCCATCTCCGGCCAATCATAGTCATTGATGATTGGATGTCATAATATGTCTTTACTATAAAAAAGAGCGCATGAGGGTTGTTATGGGTCATTGCAGATTTTGGAGAAGAATTCCCGGAAACTGGCGATCCTCTCATGGTGATGACTCTGCGAGGCCCTAGGTGACGACTCCTACATTTGTTCTTGTATCCCCTTATATCCTTCTCCACTGCCACCGAATCCCCTTCCCAAAACCCTCCACCCGAAGCCACGCCCAAAACCTACATATTTGTTTTTCTTCCCAGGAAAAATCCTTCCATCAAAGTGATATTCGTTTCTCTGTTACCTTTATTCTGAAACCTGTGAACTAGCTGCCCAAGATTCCTTGTATCCAGAAAAATAACCCCCCTATCCCATAAAACCCAAACAGCCTCCGTGTAAGCATCCCTCCATGAAATCTCCTATTTCCAAATAGCCCAAATAGTCTTCCAGCAAGACGCTTTGTCTCTTTCCAGGAATCCTAGACCACCAAATCCCCTATTCCCTTCTAAAAATCCACGCCTAAGACCCCACCAGGAGCCTTGATTCCCCCACAATACCCGCCACCAAATCCCCATATTCCCTCCCAGGAAGCCTTGATCCAATTCCAAACTGTAGGTTTTTAGTCGACCCAGCAAGCAGCCCCCAAGTCAAGCACTACCCACCTCAAACACTCTACTTTCAGTCACCATACAGCATCCGCCTCCTCCGGGACAGCCACCCTGCAATCGGGAATCACCGGATCTCCACGCTACGGCCTCCCCCTGTGTTGTGAGTATTGTTTTATCATTGTATCAAACAATTTCTTCAATTTTAATATATGTTGATGTGATTTCATACTTGGATGGATCAAAAGAATCAGGATCATTTTCCCTTGGAAACTTTTGTGATTTATAGGAATTATTTGCCGCACTCTCTCGCTTTGGCCCTCCACGTGGAGAAAACCAAGGGGTGTTCGCTTACAGAAATTATTTTACTTTTGCTAAAATTATATGCATATGATTTAATCATTTATTGTTATATTTTGATTTTTCCGCCGGTTCATGCAAGTTCGTTCATAAAGAGTTCATGTGATTTAACAAAATTACCTCCCGCACTTCATCGAGGATAGCATTCTAGTCGAGCACCCATGTAGCCTACCCTACATCACATCTAGCATATCGGTTGATCCTGACAAAGTCAAGTCCATTCGCGGGTGGTCCATTTCACCAGTATTCAGGTGACTTGCAGTTTCCACGGACTTGCACCTTCTATATGAGGTTCGTGAGAGGTTTGATTCGATTATGTCCCATTTACGAGTTGCCTCCGAAAAGGTGATTTGTCTGGACAAAAGAAGCCACACAAGTGTTTGGTGAAATCAAAAGATATCATTTGTTCCAATTCTGTGCCTCCTTGATTTTTCCAAGGTATTTAAGGTAGTTTCGGATGCATCCAATGATGCAGACGTCGGATGTCGGAGACAAGTTAGTTTGAGTTTTTCATGTCGGTTTTAATATGTCGGAGGATATATCAAGGATATTTCAAATATCGTATTTCAATATTTAAATATTTATATACAAATTCATATATACATATAATCATTCTTTTAATTTATATACATTGATATATTAATAATTTAACATTTAATGAAATTATAAATCTAACAAATTAGTATAAACATTTTAAATTGCATAAGTAACAACATCATAATATAGGAAAGAAAGTCAAAACAAGCAAGAAACCCGGAAATTGTCGAGAACAGTCGAAGTTAAGGAATCTCCAGTCCAAAATCCAAAGGTTAAGCAGAATCAATGTTGATAACGTACGTCAGAGGAAGCAGAAAGCAGGTCTAGAGTTAAGTTACAAAACTATTTAGACAACGAAATAATTTCATTTTGTACTTGGTCATTAGAGAGATTATGACAAAATATAGGGTATAATGGCGACAAAGGATCCATATTGTTGACCCCACTATAGTGGGATAAAGGCTTGAGTGTTGAGTTGTTGAGTGTTGTCTACTAAACCATTTATGCTAAATAAAACAAATTAAAAAAATGAATTTATTTACCGTCGGGATATATTGGCCCATATATTAGTCGATAGTTGATATTGATCAATATATTCCAAAAGAATATTTTGCAAAAATATGTCGTAAACATGACATTTTGTCCATAAAACCTTTATGTCGACTGATATGTCGAACATGTCGGCCGATATCCACAAAAAAGAATACATATGGAGTTGGGATTGGTGGAGTACTTAGTCAGGAGGGTCATCTGAATGTTTACTTCAATGATTTAATAATGTTTGGCAAAAGTATTCAAACTATGATCATGAGTTTTACTCTATAGTGCAGGCACTTCGTTATTGGCACCATTACTGCATGCATAAGGAGTTTGTTCTATATTCTGACCATCGGGCCCTGTGATACCATAAGTAGCAGAAGAAGTTGGGTCATCGACATGCAAAATGGGTAGAGTTTATGCAGGAATCTCAGTACGTTCTCAAACAATGAGCATGTGTTAAGAACAAGTCTGCAGATGCCCTTAGTCGTTGGGTCATGTTGTTGCATACCATGAGCACGAGAGTTATGGGCTTTGGTCATTTAACATATGAGTAATTGGACTGCCTAGATCTCTGTGACATATATAACACACTGAAGAGAGATCCACTACGCCCCAGGAGCATTATGTTATTTCTAATGGTTATCTATTTCTTGGCTCCCACCACCGTGTCACAGATGTCCCTCTGAGATTTTTTTATTTCGGAATTACATACACATGAGGCCGCGGTGCATTTTGGTTGAGGCAAGACAATTGCTTTAGTTGAGAATCGTTTCCTTTGGTTTAGCCTAAAGAAGGACGTCAACTGAATTATTAGGTATAGTCAAGTCGGCCAAATTTCGGAGGGGACACATCAATCCATTGGTCTAGACACTCCTCTCATTATCACATAAAGGCCTTGAGCTAACATTAGCATGGATTTAATACAAGGGCTCCAGCGCACTTCGAGAAAGCGTGATTATATTTTTGTCATAGTGGACTACTTTTTTAGAAAAAGACCCACTTTATTTCTTGTTGAAAGACCGTTGACAAATTCATGTGGTAGTCTAATTCTTTATGGAGGTCTTCAAGTACCAGAGTTTACTTATGTCTATAGTTTCTAACAACAATGTTACATTCATGAGCTATTTTTGCAAAATGTTATGGATGAAAATTGATATGACATTGAAGTACTCCACCGCTTATAATCACAGGCAAATGGACAAACTAAAGGTGTCAAATATAACTTAAGAACACTTCTACAATGTTTAGTTGAAGAAGGCCCCTCTGCCAGGGAGTCTGTTTTGCCTGGGATTTCGTTCTGCCCATTGCAGAATTTGTGTATAATAGTTCGGTTAATATGACTATGGGTCAGAGCTCATTTCGAATTAAGCTAGGTTATGACCCTAGAAAGCCTGTCGACCTGACCCACATTCTTATAGAGTCCCGCTCCAATGCATCTGCAGAGTCCTTCATTCAACATTTGCATGAACTTCATGAAACAGTCTGGAAAAAATTGCGATAAGTAATGACTATTACAAGGCCCAGGTAGATCAGTGCAAGAGAGTAGATTTTTGAAGGAGAGTAAATAGGATTTGCATACAATCTGATAGGGGTGAAATTGGTGCGGTTTGAGCCCAAACAGCAATCACATCAAAGGGGGTCGGTTTTGGACCAAACAAAACCGCAACGCACTAAAACTGTGTGCTGCGGTTTGACATTAGTGCGGTTTGGACTCGGTTTTTGAGGTGCGGTTTCGGTTATTGAATAGTTACCAAATCATATTGGGAATGCGAACGATTTGTACGAATAAAATGTTATCAAATGCAAGTGTACCATTATTTTGAGGCCTCCAAACCATTTCTTCATGTTTCAATATTTCATAAAGAACAGGCGTACCACTATTTTGATGTAAAGAGAGACAGGTGTGGCTCGTGTAGCGTGAGAAAACTGCAAGCAATGAAGGAATACCAAATAGGAATAGGAATTCGATTTCATGGTTCACGGAATCAGGCATAAATAGACAATTGTTTTATGGTTCACTGGTTCCAGTCTTTTAAGCGGGAAAGAGAGGCTTCTTAAATCATTATTTTGAAATACTTCTTTTCATGTTTTTTTAATTAAACAGTAAGATATATTATAAGATATAAAAATATATATTAATTTTATAATTATTGTGGTGTGGTTCGGTTTATTTTGTTTTGTCAAGGCAAAAATCGACCATACCGCAAACCAAGGGGTTTTCTAATAACCAAAAACACACCACAACCAAACCGTTCGGTGCGGTTAAAAATCGGTGCGGGGTTGCGGTTTTTTGCAGTTTTGATTTTTAACTTTCAGGCCTACAATATGAGAGGTTCCCTCGGTAAACAGAAAAGAAATTAAGGACTCGATGAATGATCTCCTACACAGTCATATGAAGGATTTGGATGAACGCGCGTGAGATCGACATCCCTCAAAATACGGGGATAAACCAGATATTCAATGTAGAGGACCAGATTCTTTATTATGAGGAGTGTGTGTATGTGGATCCTCTCTCCACCACCATGCATGAATTGCATCCCTTCTTACCTTCTCCCCTTCCACCCCAGTCTCAGCTTGATGAATCGCATCATGAGAGTTACCACGCAACACTGACGCTACGTACCACTTGTTCAGATGTCAAACGGAGATACAACTTGCTCAGAGATATCGATGACAACATGGGACATAGCTCAGAACATCGCCCGCGTCTTCATAACAGAGGGGCGTGATACACTGAGATATTTCTTTTGTTGGTGTGTTCGCATGACCTCAGATGGTACATGGATCCCCAACGGAATTTTAGAGTTAAAAACGGACTTGGATCCCTAGCGATCGCATGACCTCCGATATTTCTTTCGTTGGAGCGGTCGTTTAACTGTTTATGCCACTTTGTGAGGGGTATATATATTTCCCCTTTGTATCTTTATTTGGTATCTTGGAAGTTTGGACTTGGAGTTTCTAGTTCGATCCTAGGGCCGACAAGAGGGTCTCATCTTAAATATTTTATTAAGTAATATCAGATTTCTCTTCCACCAAACCCTAAGGGGTATCAGCGGACTATCGATTCATTTTAATTCTTTTCATTATTTTAGATATGCTAATAAGATCCTCTCCTTGCATCTGCTTTCTATCATATATGTGACTTCAAAAGCTTCTATCTTCTTCATATCCTTCTCCTTCTCCATTCACATTCTTCTTCGGTTTTGAGTTAAGTAGCTTTTGGATGTGATTGCATCGGGAGGAAGTTCGTGGGAAAAAGGAAATGAGTGTGATGTTGTCGTTAATTGAAAGCTTTCTTGCTGCTCTTTCTTCTTAGTGTTTTGGCCAGAGTTCTTTTTTCTCTAAATCTCTAGCTACTTGGAGAGACCGACCAAAAGCTCCTCTTCTATATTCCTTGTTTCAATTTTCTATCTTTATGCCTTTTACCTCCATGATGTGGCTGATCAGAAGCTGCTGCCATGATCTTATTTTGCCTTGGAATTAATCAATGCGAGTTCTTCTCTTTTAAGGTGCCTGACAAGTGCTGAAGTTGGATGAGGCCATTAATTCTTGTATTCCCCCCATCTTCTGGAATTTTGAATCTTCCTTATTTTATTCAGTTTTTGTGGTTTTCTATTTGAGGACCCAAAATTAAGAGTCCTTTTTCAAAATGAATTAAGCTGATAAGAATACATAATATTATATATGGGATTTATTGAGAACAGTAAGATACTTACATCCGATCACGTTATTAAAGTTGTGATTGGTATAAGCCCCTTTGTGCCTCCGAAAGAACATAAAAACGTATATGGATGGGCTGAGTTATTTTCAGGGTAACCTGACCTAAAATAATGTTTCTTTGTTAGAGAAAATATTCCAATGGGATTATGCGCCTTTGAGCAATAATTTCCACGGGATTAATGCGGCTTCGTTCGAGAAAATATTCTTGTGGGATTGATGTGCTTCGTTCGAGAAAATATTCCTATGGAATTAATGTGTCTTCGACAAATAATTCCTACGGGATTAACATGCCCTTGTTCGAGAAAATATTCTTACGGGATTAATGTGTCTTTGAGAAATAATTCCTATGGATTAATGTGCCTTCGAGAAATAATTCCTACGGGAATTAGTGAGTCTACGAGATATTATTCCTTCAGGAATATAGTATCTTGGGAAATGTCCCTTGGGAGAATTTTGGATGGTCTGAGAGTTCTACTCTAAGACAAACCGCATGTTGAATGGTCTGAAAAGATAACCCATGCGGCACCATGATAGGACTACGTAGATCTGAGGTTGTATGCAGGTTGATACGGAGTACGTAAGAGGCTATCGTGGGGAGCCGTCACGACTCAATAAAAGTCCAGATATCACTTTCCTTTCAAAGACTTTACTACACTTGTCAACATTGATCATGTTTATTGCTTAATGAAGTATTAATTGATTTGTTATGAGCGCAGGTGACAGGTGCGATCGATTGGCGATATTACACCAAGATGGAAGTTACGACTAAGATATTAAAGTACAACTTAAAATATGCCTTCATGAAATGTTGATTGACCATTATGACCGCAAGTGACAGGTATGATCGCTCGATGTTGATATATCGAGGTGAAGGTCAAGGATAAACTACGGAAGGTTCGACTAATTAAGTAAAAATTATGTTTAGTCGCACTTGTTATGTGCGTAGATCCCTTTCATTTTTATCATTACTAGTAATTAATGATGTTATGATAGCGCCTGACCAATTAATTTGCATGTGTGTACTTATTCATAAGGATGTAAGTGTAGGGTTATGTGATACCAGTAGGTATTATGCTAGAATAATTATGAATTGCACTATTTCCAATATTAAGGTAATTCGATAATAAGTCTTTCGCTAAATAACTGTTAACTTGATCGGTTAGTGTGTGCAAGTTATTTGCTTAGCACCGTCGCTGATGCGTGACACCGAGGTGATAAACTGGTGGGGGCGGAGATATACCTCCACTCCCTGGTTAGTCGCGTCGGCATCACATGTCGTCGATGGTGTGCGATAATATCAAGTAGTCAGTGCCGCTTTTCGAGAGAGGTTTTACGCTGATCTCAAATCAAGCTTAGAAAATGTGCAAGATCTCTCGAGCTGTTCAAAAAAATCATTTATCCTCAGGAGGGGATACTTATTCTTAATTGTCAGCATGTTCAGCTCACCGTAATAAATGCACAACCTCAAATTGCCACCACTCTTATTTACAAAGAGAAGCGGTACACTCCAAGGCGATGTGCTGGGTCTGATAAATTCTAAATCAAGTAACTCCTTCAATTGGATATTTAATTTGGCTAATTCTCTGGGAGCCATATGTGGTAAGGGGTCTTGGCTACGGCATGGATCCAGGTATAAGGTCGATTTGAAATTCAACCTCTCTGATGATACTTCTTACAAATTATTTTGGTTTCCGCATGCAACAGTACTAGAAAAGTAACACAACTTTTGCTGATGCTTCTAATAGTCTTAACCGAAGAGATAATTAGTTTGAAAACTTCTTTCATGACCTGGAAGATGATGATGGACTGGACGGGTCCTTCTAACTGTATTTCTTTGCTCATGCAGTCTATTTCAGCATTTACAACTGAAAGTCGGCTCATACCCAAAATTAATTTGAACTCAACAAAGGAAGGAAAGTCGCTTTTATGATAATTTCAGATTCTCCAAACAACACTGGAACTCTACATTTGCGGCTAGTTTGCATAAATGAACCATTGAACATCATAACCTCAAATGGTGTTGTGTCCTGAAAGGATCTCTAAGCCCATCTTATACACAAAGGATTCTTCTATGAATGAGTAAGAACACCCGCATCAACTAGAATTTTGGATGGCACATTTTTAATCATAAGAATACCTACATGCATAAATGCAACATGGGTAAAGCAGTGTCACTAAGGAGGAAAGGTAATAACTAAATATAACATATCCATACTTATAACCACATCACCCTGCTCTTTGGCCTCCTACTGGCCAAGTTCATAAGCTCTGGGTTGTACTAAACCTCGCCCTAGGGCTGGCTTTATATCAGAATCCACCGCCACCTTTCTTTTGTCATTCCAACCAGTACCATCAACCTCGAACAACGATTATAAAATGGGTCACATGTGTATTAGACTACAAAGGAAAGGATTAAATCTACAAGGATCGCAAACTTAAGATTGATTACCAAATTATTGAAAGGTCCTTGGCAGTAGTTTTTTGGCATTTGAAGCATACTCTTAAAGCATCCAAGCATTCACCTTGATGGTAGCGATTGCACTTAGAGCAGAGAGGGCAAAATCCTTGACTTTAGCCCCAAACTGATTTCCTCTCTTATCGCCCATCTTCTACTTTCAATATTTCCCTTGATGATTTTTATTATGCGGTTATTGTAGCGCTTTTTGAGTTCTTTGTTCCTGTAATTGTTGCGCCTTTTCTCCTCACTTGGTCTGCCTTCAGCTTCCTAGCAGTATTGATGCATGATAGGTTGTGCGAGGTTGTGCTGACGGTAATGTGTGCTTGTGTGTGGTGCGCGTTAGGATCAAATAGATCCAATATATATGATGTGAATGGTTTTACAATTTTCAGTACAGAATTAACTTTAACAATAAATTTATAAAAGGCTAGCATGTCAACAAAACGTTCGCAATAATTTTCACACATAAGAAAATAGTCACGTTCATTTCCCACATAGTATTTAATCCACACTTGCACAAAATGGAATATTTATAACAAAATAAGAAAATTAAACTATTTTGCAAACAAGTCAATACTCCCTACAAATATATGATGACCATCCAATATTTAATAAAGAAAAACTAAACACTATATAATAATACTCATAAGCAAGAAGAATCTAGAGGTGTTGGCGGACGGTTATTGTGAGTCGACAATGGCTTTGACTGTTGGAAACAACAAATGGGGGTTGTGAAAGCTTTCCCTGAAGCTGATAGGGGCTACTCGAGATAAGGATTGACAGGAGATGAGAACGTCTTGCTGGAAAAAAATTTCATGTATATAGAAATTGATAAGATTCTTCCCTGGATCGATTCTGACTACAAACAAAGGAGTTGTCAGTGATTTAGAAGTTAGGAAATGCTGGAAATGAAGGGGAAGCTTGCAGTTGAAGTGGGATATGGCGTGGGAAGGGTTGAATTGCGAGAGAACTGGAAGATGTGTGAAAAAAGTGGATCGAGGCTTGCAATTGTGCTATTAGCAAGTAGGAAACGAAGGATCAGGGGCCTCTAGTGAACCCAGGAGACAGGTTCTTTGCGGACGACTGGATCAGAGGAAGTGTTTCCTTCCTGGGGCAGGATCGGGAAAAGGCTTGTTGGAGGCAATGGGAAGATGTTGAAAGGGACGGCGTGGCTTGCGATTACATGCATGGGAGAGGTTGAAGAAGAACAGAGTAAGGCGTTTTTGACATGGAGTTGACGGATCATGCAGTCTGGAATGAAGGAAAATGGTGGTTGTGGAAATAAGCGTGGGGCATGGGAGAGTAGGAGGTTTACGGGAAGAAATTACAGAAATGGGAAAACAATGCGGGGAATAAACCTGAACATCGCATCCTGGGGTATCGCGACGACACACAATGAATGATTATTGGTCTGAAAACTCTCATAAACAAACATGCCCGAAAATGAAAGTCTTTGCCCCTATTTATAACGAAAGAAGCGGTTGAGCACGGCATGAACAACTATGATTGGTTGTTACGCCCGATGTTCTAATAATGTTAAATTATGTCCAAAACAATAAAATAAAGTACAAATAATGGTAAAACAATGCTTTGAACGCGCTCATGGTCTCAAATTGCCGATCCAATCAATGCATCTCATAAAAGTACGCAAAAGCAGGTCTCGATGAGTGGTTGCCCGCTCTCACTTTTTAATCACCATCACGCGGCTGATCCCCATCAAGTATCCACTAGCTTCTATAATCAGCGGTGTCCATATTCAGCAAAGGCTGTCTCGGAGAGTCACGAAGGCCTTACCTGAATCGATAACACTTCTTGGCGTAGTAGCCGTGCGAAAGGACCTTCCGTTCTGGCGATCTTCCGCTCGGGAAGGATGGGGGAGGCAGTGGTGGAACCTTCCGGTTCGGATCTTCTCGCGCGAAGAAGGGGAGAGACGGCAGCTTAGGGTTTCAGAAATCCTTCATTCATTCAATAATAATCAAAACAACATAACATCCCTCCTCTTATACTATGAGGAAGGCTGACAGCACACCAACAAAAGTCCAATAAACATTACAGGCTATCTGCACACCGAATTAAAACAGAACAGAAATAAAATAACGATAATTAAATGGACTGCGGCCTCCACAGTGGCTCGATGAGCTCCAGCCACATGATCCCAAGCTCGCCGGAATCTTCATCTGCCGAGTGGTTGTCCGTCGGGTGTCCTTCACCATTCGCCTCTCCTAGAGAGGCGCTTGGCCCCGAGTGCACGGGGTAAAGAGGCACATCCGGGTAGTAGGTAGACAAGTCGCTCACATTAAATATCTTGGAGATATTGAGTTCCGGCGGGAGGTCGGCCACATAAGCGTTGTCGTTGATCTTGTGGGTGATGGGGAACGGGCCATACTTCTTCGACATGAGCTTGTGATAATGTCCCGCGGGAAACAGTTCTTTGCGGAGGAAAACCATAACCAAATCTCTCACTTCAAATATCTTCTTGCGCCGGTGCTTGTCGGTCATGGCTTTGTACTTGGCATTAAACTCAAGCAATTTGAGCCGAGTGTCGGTCTAGATGTCGCGAGCGTCTTCCGCCAGTTAGGCCGCCGAAGGAGGTGCCGCGGGCAGGCGGGCCAGATCGAGAGCATGTCGGGGATCCTCTGTGTACACAATGGAGAAGGGTGTGCGACCGGTGGAGCTGTGCACCGCATTGTTATAGGGGAATTCCGCCTGAGCTAGCGCGTGATCCCATTGCTTCGGGCGATCCTGACATATGAAACGAACGAGGTTGCCAACCGTCTTGTTTACGACTTCGGTTTGGCGGTCCGTTTGGGGATGAGAGGTGCTACTGAACTTGAGAGAGGCGGCAAACATCTTCCACAACATTTGCCAAAAGTGGCTGAAAAACTTGGGATCACGGTCGGAAGTAATAGATGTCGGAACGCCATGCAAACGAACTATTTCCCGAAAAAAGAGCCGTGCAATATAAGAAGCGTCAGACGTCTTGCGGTAAGGGAGAAAATGTGCCATCTTTGAAAAGCGATCCACCACGACGAACACCGAATCCGCCCCGCGTTGGGTGCGCGGAAGTCCCAAGATGAAGTCCATGGATAAATCTTCCCAAATGCCTGCGGGAACCGGGAGCGGTGTATAAAGCCCTGTGTTGTGTGCTTGGCCCGTGTATTGTTGGCACACGAAACACTTCTGAACAAAATTGTCGACGTCCTTTGTCAGCTGTGGCCAAAAGTAGCGCTCCTGCAAACTGGCAAGCGTCTTGTCCCGGCCGAGGTGTCCACTCAAACCGCCTTCGTGCAAATTGCGAATAAGCTTTTCCCATAGGTAGGTGCGGGGAATGCACAAGCGGTTGTCCTTTAACAAGAACCCATCAAGTAGGAGAAAACTATTATGTGAGCCGCCTAATGAACAGACGCGCCAAACTTCCTTGAAGTCAACGTCGTCGGCATACAAATCGGTGAGAGTATCAAAGCTGATGATGTTCTGGTGCATGGTTGTCAATAAACAACTTCGTCGACTGAGCGGGTCAGCGACCACATTGCGAGCTCCGGGCTTGTGATGAATCATGTAGGGGAATCTCTGGAGGTAAGTGGTCCAACGAAGGTGCATGCCGTCCATACGCCGCTGACTGTTAATGTATTTGAGAGCCTGGTGGTCGGTGAACAGGATGAACTCCATGTGAAGAATACAGTGTTCCCAATGCTTGAGAGCCCGAATGACGGCGTAGAATTCCTGATCATAAGCGGCTCATTTCCGTCGAGCATCACACAATTTCTCGCTAAAGAACGAGACTGGGCGTTTGTCTTGGGAGAGGACAGCGCCGATACCAATGTCGTTGGCATCGCAATGCACCTCATACAACTTGTGGAATCTAGGTAGGGCCAAAACCGGAGCAGAGCTGAGCTTCCGTTTAATCAAGTCGAAGGCTTGGCTGGCCTCCTCGCCCTAGTGGAACCGCCCCTTCTTTAGGCAGTCGGTCATCGGTGCTGTGATGGTACTAAAATCACGGATGAACCGGTGGTAGAACGTAGCTAACCCGTGGAACGAACGTAACTCCGAGAGAGTCGTAGGGGTCGGCCAATCGCGGATCGCCTGAATCTTCTCCTCATCCACCTGTATACCCTCCGCTCCAACAATGAAGCTCAAAAAGTTTAGCCGCTGGGCGAGGAAGGTGTTGAAACCGAAAAACGGTCTCCTGTGGAGTTCACCCTTGTGGAAGGGGTGGTCTCGCACCTACTTTACTCCTGCAAGCAAAACAACAAAGAGAACAAGGAAAGACCGACCCAAGGGCTCGGCGGGGAGGACCCACCACACACCCGAAAGATCTAAAATCACTTCACCTCCTTAGCCAGAGGCCGAGCTAAGGTACCCTCAGAAAGCACTTGAAAACTGGAACAGGGGGGCACAGGAAGTCTGCCTTCTGGGGTACCCCTTGAGTCCTATTTATAGTTTTTAGAATCTGAACTGACAATAACAAAAGGAACTGACCTGGAGTTACCAAAAAACCCTTGGCCGGGTCTGCCAACAGCCAGACTCCGCTGTTTTGAAGGGCTATAGGCAGGCCAGCGGGGGCAAAACAGTAAAAAATACCTCATTCATCCGGGCGAGCTGGGGGGCTTGATCACCTCGGCAGGTTCTGCTCGCCTGCTGTTGCCGAGCTCCGTTGCGAGGACGCGAGCTGGGACGGTGAGCTCGCCCATCCTCTGGTCGCCATCAGTTGACGTAAGCTTGGACTAGCCCGACGAATGCCGAGCTCGGGGCCGACGAATGCTGATCTTCGTTCGACGAATGCCGATCTCCGGTCGACGAATGCCGAGCTCGGGCTCGGCTTCTCTACTACCGAGCTCGCCCACTATCTTTAGCCCGGTCTGTCTGGTTCCTGGCGACCTTGCTCGCCGGACACGGGATTGTACATAATCCCCGCTCTTTTTGAGTTTGGCAAAGCTCGGAAAGAAACATCCAACCCCAGGTGTGCGGCGAGCGCGGGATGGCGAGTTGGAGGGAATCTTTGGGTGGGTTCCACCTGCGGCTATATATATGCACCTGCTCACCTGCCTGACTCTTGTCATTCCCTTTGTTCCAACCCTGCCAAGATGCCGCTCCCCAAGGAGATTCAGGAGCGTCTGGACCGAGCTCGCCAGGCTTCTGAAGCTCGCGTAGCCGCCCTGACGGCGGTTCCTGCCGCTGTGCCGCAGGGTGGCTCTGCGGAGCCCAGCTCCAAAAAGATGAAATCATTCCCTCAGGCGGCCGAGCCCATCTATAACGACCCGAGGGCCACCTTGGAGCAGGTGACCGGCTCCTCCACTCTGCCTGCCCCTGAAAGAGGGAGGAACGTTGTCGAGGTCTGCGACGGTCCAGACCACCTCCCTGATGGTGCAGAAGACACCGCGCCGCGTGACGCCACCCCGCGAGCCAAGACCACTCTTGGGGACTCGCGATTCGTGACTCCGGAAAACCGCCACCGGGAGCCGTCCCCTCCCTTTGGGACCTTGGGGTTGAGCTCGCAGAGGCCGAGCTCGCCGGTACCCGCCCCCTCTCCTCGGCGAACTGACGTGATCGCGGGGGCGGGTCTGGGGACCATAGCCACCCCGGGATTCGAGCTTCTCTCACCGGGGACTCATGACCCAGGTCGCGGGAAGGATCTGAGGTTCCTCCCGCCCCGCATCTCCTTCGAGTTGCCGAGCTCGTCAGGTCAATTTTGCTTGGATTCTTGCTCCATGAGCTTTTCCTGCATTCCTCTTTTTGCTGACGTTTGACTCCACAATTCCACCCAGCCAATCCGCTGTCGAGGAGTCTTCGCGGGCAGCCCACTACTCTCCCCTCCCTTCCCCGAGCTCGCTGGACTCTTACCTGGGCCCTGAAGTGGATCAAGGCGAGCTGATGAGGAGGGAGGTCAAGCTTCTCAAGAAGCTGGTGTGCGGGCTGCGCGAGGTGCAGGGGGTCAACGAGACGCTACAACGCGACTACGCGCGTCTCGCCGACGAGGTGCGAAGCGGCCGGGCTGGCGAGCTGATGTCCCCCTCCCGGCTTCTGGACGAGATAGATGATGGCCTCTCAGTGACGCAAAGGAATTCGGGGAGGATCCGCGAGCTGCTCCGCGCGCGGCAGTCTGGGGGGCAGGAGCCGCGAGGCCGGGGTAGGTAAGAGGGCGGCTCCTTTGCCGAGCCGATCGGCACTCGCATCCCGATGCTCCCCCTGCTCGCGCGGCCCGCTTTTTATTCCTGAACTTGGACTCTGTAATAAGTAGTTTTTTAGAATATTCTTTGACATGTGTTATTCAAATAATATACTGTGATGTTTGACTTAGCCTTGGTTGGGACGCGCCGAAAGTCGGCGAGCTGGGGTGACGAGCTGGGGTGGCGAGCTGGGGCGGCGAGCTGGGGCGATTTGACGGCCTGACCCCAGATTTCTCTTTTTATAAATAGCCCCCCCCCCCCCCCCACCCCCCCACCCCCACCCCACCAACCACCGTACTGTGCTTTTATTGCTCTTTCCCTCTCTTCTCGCGCTTTTCTCCTTTTTTGCTCGCGCTCTGCTTCTTCCTCTGCGGACATGGGCAAGGCCAACCCTGATGCCGACGGCCGCTCCAAGTGCGCGCAGCACTTCACTGACTATTGCTTCTTTGAGGGGCATACCAGCGAGGAGGAGCTCGCGGAGTTCAAGGCTGAGTATGTGCCGCCGGGCTTCGAGGCGCGCAGGCCGAGGCAGGGGGAGGCCATAAACACCTTCTACGAGGATGAGCTCGCCTTCCCCATCTCGCATTTCGAGGTGGGGTTGCGTCTTCCCCTCTGGCCGGAGATCCGGCAGATCCTGAAGTACTACGGCGCAGTACCCGCGCAGCTAAACTCCAACGCCATCGCGATGATGGTGGCGTTCGCGAGCTACCTCCGGCGGGAGAGGATTGAGTTCAACCTGACAGTGTTCAGGAAGCTCTTTTCTTACAAGGCGACGCCGGATGGGGTCGCCTACTTCGGCGGCTCGCTGATCAAGGTTCGCGAGATCGCGAACAAGCATCATAACTGGATGACCAGGATCGTCTTCATCAAGGGCGACCTCGACAACATCCCGTACTCGCCACAGCAAAAAGGCGAGGAGGTGTACCGCCCGCCGGCCGTATCCGGCAATGACGCTGAGCTCCACAAATACTTCCTCCACAAGGATTTCAAGGTCGCCTTCCTGCGAAGGGGCTTGGACGCGCTCCTCCCCGTTCCACCCGGCGAAGGTATTGTTCTCTCCTCATCTTGCCGAGCTCACCCGATTGCCGAGCTCGCCATGTTGCTGCCGAATTTCTTCTAACTTTTTCCAAATATTTTCTTGCAGGGGAGCGGATAATTCCCGCGAACCCGCCATTCGCGGACTCGGGGTCGCACCCGGACCCCCTTGCTCGCGAGAAGGCGGCGGTGGCGGCCTGCCGAGATGAGGCGACCCTCTCCCAACCCTCTTCCAGCAAGAGGCGACCTGAGTATGCGGGGTCGAACCCGCCACACCGCCAGCGACTGCCAAAAAAGATGAGGGCCCTGCTGGCTCCGCGGGGGCAACAACAACAACAACATCAATCCAGCCCCAAATACATAAGCTCGTCTGAGACCCCCCCCCCCCCGACGCGTCGCCGGAGAGCCCGCTGAAAGAGATTACCAGCAAAGGCCGGAAGGGCGGCGAGGTTCCTTCTTCTGCGGCGGCGATCCCCCCGCCTCCTTCGGCGAAGAGGGCAGCTCGCGAGCGCGGGGCGCCGAAACAGCATCCCCTCTTTAACTTCGGGGGGCGGTGGAGGGACTCGGCGGGCGAGCCCATGGTGCAGTGGGATGAGCTGGCCCATCGGGTCTTCATCTCCACTCTGTATCCGTCCTGGCATGACCGCGAGCCCGCCACCGGCCATGCTTACGCCCTCGGCTTCGGCCTCTATGGCCGCGAGGATGCCAAGGCCTACAAGAACATGACCCTCCGGCAGCTCGGCCATGAGGGTCTACAGGCCCACCTGCGAACCATGGAGCTCCACCATATGCTGACCCGCCGCAGCTTTGCCCTCAGCAATCAACTCCTAAAAGCCGAGCAGGCCCGCGATGTCGCTAAGGACAAGGTTGCTGATCAGGCGAAGCAGCTCGGCATCGTCGAGGGCCTCCTCGCCCAGGCCGTCGGCGGACTGATAAGTGTCAAGTTCTCCTCTGCTCTTTTACTTAGAAAATTTTGCGCTGCTGCTAACCGGGTTTTCTCTGTACCAGGATGTCAAGGCCGCAGGGGAGCTTCGGGCTCGCAATGCCGAGCAAGGGGAGGAGATTAGCCAGCTGCGCGCCCGCCTTGCCGAGCTGGAGGGGGCGAACCCGAAGCTGAAAGAGGAGAATCAGCACCTCAACCGCGAGGTCCGCCGCCAGGCGGAGATCTTCTTCCCGGCCAGCTGCTCCGATCCTTCCCTCCCCTACAAGAGGCCGCGGATCTTTGGCGAGGCCGATCTCGCCGAGAGGCTGCGAATTAACTCCATCCAGGCCGCCGAATGCACCCTTCAAATGATGAAGGACACGGGGGTGATGGTGCAGGGGTGCGAGGAGATCTCTGCCAAGGACCTGATGCCGAGCTTGTTCCCAGCGACGCCGCCCAGTGAGAAAGAGGATATCCTGGACGCGATGTTCAGGAAGAGCTTCCAGGATCATTCAGGCGAAGGGGAGGACCGGCTCGACGGGGGGGGGGAGCGAGGCCTGAATTTGTATATTCTTCTTTTTGCTTTACTCGTCGAGGCGAGCCTCTATAAACATCTTTTGTAAACACCTTTACTTAATGAAAAAAGGTTTTTTATCATACCCGTGCCACTTTTTTTTTTATTTGTTGTGCTCTGTATGTCCGCGAGTACTTCCTCAGGCGACCTCGCGTAGGCAGATACTGCGAGTAGGACAGTCATTAGTGCGGGCCCGCGAGTGGGTATGTTTTGAGTGCTTGCCGAGCTTCAGGCGATTTGGGAGCGGGCTGCTCTCCGCCCTTGTCACGCCACCTCAGCTCGCCCGCGAGCCATCCGGGTTGAACTCAGAAGAATTTTTTCTAAGTAGAATAGACAAAGGGGTGAAGTGCCCTGGCCTGGCTCGCCTTCCTTCAGCGAGGTCCTGAGACCAGGCTCGCCATACATTTGCCGATGCCGAGCTGGGTTTGGCGAGTCCAAACTCGCTTGTGCAGAACTTCTCCCCCCTTATTCCTTGGCATTCAAAACTTCTTGGTCTTTACCTGGCGAATTCAAGGCCGATACCATCGAGTGACTTCCAGCCCTGCCAGCTTGGTGGGAGCCTGACAGCGGGATCTGCTCAAGGCCCAAGGATGACACCGAGTGACTTCCAGCCCTGCCAGCTAGGTGAGAGCCTGAAAGCGGGATCTGCTCGGGATCCACTATCAATACCATCGAGTGACTTCTAGCCCTGTCAGCTAGGTGAGAGTCTGACAGCGGGATCTGCTCGAGGCCCAAGGATGACACCGAGTGACTTCCAGCCCTGCCAGCTAGGTGAGAGCCTGACAGCGGGATCTGCTCGGGGTCCACTATCAATACCATCGAGTGACTTCCAGCCCTGTCAGCTAGGTGAGAGCCTAACAGCGGGATCTGCTCGAGGCCCTAAGGATGACACTGAGTGACTTCCAGCCCTGCCAGCTAGGTGAGAGCCTGACAGCGGGATCTGCTCGGGGTCCACTATCAATACCATCGAGTGACTTCCAGCCCTGCCAGCTAGGTGAGAGCCTGACAGCGGGATCTGCTCGAGGCCCCAAGGATGACACCGAGTGACTTCCAGCCCTGCCAGCTAGGTGAGAGCCTGACAGTGGGATCTGCTCGGGGTCCACTATCAATACCATCGAGTGACTTCCAGCCCTGTCAACTAGGTGAGAGCCTGACAGCGGGATCTGATCGAGGCCCCAAGGATGACACCGAGTGACTTCCAGCCCTGCCAGCTAGGTGAGAGCCTGACAGCGGGATCTGCTCGGGGTCCACTATCAATACCATCGAGTGACTTCCAGCCCTGCCAGCTAGGTGAGAGCCTGACAGCGGGATCTGCTCGAGGCCCAAGGATGACACCGAGTGACTTCCAGCTCTGCCAGCTAGGTGAGAGTCTGACAACGGGATCTGCTCGAGGTCCACTTTCAAAACCATCGAGTGACTTCCAGCCCTGTCAGCTAGGTGAGAGCCTGACAGCGGGATCTGCTCGAGGCCCGAGGATGACACTGAGTGACTTCCAGCCCTGCCACCTAGGTGAGAGCCTGACAGCGGGATCTGCTCGGGGTCCACTATCAATACCATCGAGTGACTTTCAGCCTTGTCAGCTAGGTGAGAGCCTGACAGCGGGATCTGCTCGAGACCCAAGGATGATACCGAGTGACTTCCAGCCGTGCCAGCTAAGTGAGAGTCTGACAGCGAGATCTGCTCGGGGTCCACTATCAATACCATCGAGTGACTTCTAGCCCTGTCAGCTAGGTGAGAGCCTGACAGCGGGATCTGCTCGAGCCCCAAGGATGACACTGAGTGACTTCCAGCCCTGCCAGCTAGGTGAGAGTCTGACAGCGGGATCTGCTCGGGGTCCACTATCAATACCGTCGAGTGACTTCCAGCCCTGCCAGCTAGGTGAGAGCCTGACAGCGGGATCTGCTCGAGGCCCAAGGATGACACCGAGTGACTTCCAGCCCTGCCAGCTAAGTGAGAGCCTGACAGCGGGATCTGCTCGGGGACCACACATATTCCATTTCTTCATGCAAGCTAGCCGTGACAGTATCGAAGCGTTACAGAATTTTATTAGAATCAAGGTATCACTTACATCTTTCAGGGGAAAAAGCGTTTTAAGTCGTCACCATTCTAGGTGAGACTCAGGGTCTCGCCCTCCACATTTTGGAGTCGATAACCTCCCGATTTTAAAGCCTTCTTTACAATAAACGGTCCCTCCCAGCTGGGGTTGAGCTTCCCTACGGATGCCGACCTCCCTGCTGCATCCACCTTCTTTAGTACCAAGTCCCCTTCCACAAACTGTTTGACTCTGACATACTTGTCAAAGTACTTGGCCATTCTCCTTTTCACCTCCTCCTATCGGATGGCGGAAAGGTCCCTCAGCTCTTCCACCATGTCAAGGGAGAGTCTCAACTCTTCCTCGTTCTCGGCTTGTCATTCTTCCCTGTCTTCCCTTGCTGCGACAACCCGAGGCGTTTGAATTTCAAATTTCACGGGGCGCACTGCCTCGCATCCATGGGAGAGCTTAAAGGGGGTCTCTCCTGTAGCTGTGTTAGGGGTGGTTCTTAGAGCCCAGAGAACCGCGGGGAGCTGCTCCACCCAGCTCCCCTTCAAATTCTCCACTTTCTTCTTGAGGAGGTTGACGATGATTTTGTTCGCGGCCTCCACCTGCCCGTTGCTCCTGGGGTGATGGACCGAGGCGAACCTGAGGTCGATCCCGAGCTGCCCGCAGAAACTGGTAAACTCTGCGCTGGCGAACTGAGGCCCATTGTCCGTGACGATGGCCTGGGGTAACCCGTGGCGGCAGATGATCTCCCCCCAGACGAAGTTTCTGATAATCTGGGAGGTCACCTTGGCCAGCGCCTTCACTTTCAACCACTTGGAGAAGTAATCGATCATTACTAGGAGGAACCTCCTCTGCCCACTGGCCTAGGGGAATGGCCCAACCAAATCCATTCCCCAAATGGCGAAGGGTCAGGGGGCCGTGCTACTTTTGAGTCGCTGGGCCGGCTGTAGCTGGAGGGGGGCAAACAGCTGGCATTTATGGCACCTTCTTGTGAACTCCGTTGCATCATGGCCCAGGGTGGGCCAGAAGTACCCCTGCCTGACAATTTTTCCCTCCAGGGTCCGACTCCCGGAGTGGCTCCCACACTCTCCGGAGTGGATTTCCTCCAAGATTCTTTGTACCTCCCCCTCGGCTACGCAACGAGCCAACATCCCCGAGAGTGTCTTCCTATACAGCTGCCTGTCCTGGAGGAGGTAGTACGCTGACTTATGCCTTAGCTTCTTCTTATCTGCCCCCTCCGGATACTCTCCCGTGGAAAGGAAAGTTATAACTGGATCCATCCATGAAGTCTGTTGATCTATCTCCACGAGCTCCCCCTCATCGATGGAGGGGCGGAATAGGTCGGTGATGGTACCTCCCACCCGAGGACCGTGCTTTGCGAGCTGATCGACCTGCTCATTCTCCTCCCGGGGCACGTGTTGGATGGAGAAAGTTTGGAAAGTGTCGATGACCCCTTTTACTTTGGCTAAGTACGATCGCAGGGTAGGCTCCCTCGCCTCAAACTCCCCGTTGATATGGGAAGCTACCACCATGGAGTCGGTAAGGACCTCCACGTCCAACACCCCCAGCTCCCTGGCCAGGCGCAACCCTGCTATCACGGCTTCATACTCGGCTTGATTGTTGGTGATGGGAAAGTGTAACACCACCGTTTGCTCAATTCTAGTTCCTTGAGGGCTCTCCAAGATCACCCTCACTCCTAGGGAATGCCTCCCCGAGGCGCCATCCACCTTCACCTTCCAAGGAGTCGGACGAGTGAGCTCTTCCTCTGCCACCTCAACCACATAATCAGCCAAGAAGTCGGTCATCGCTTGAGCTTTGATCGAGAGGCGCGGAACGAAGGAGACGTCGAACTCACTCAACTCCACCGACCACTTGGCCAACCTGCATGAATGCTCCACCCCCTCAAAGATGTTGCGGAGGGGATGGTCAGTCACAACTCGGATTGAGTGTGCCTGGAAATAGGGCCGCAGCCTTCGGGCTGAGATAACCAGGGCGAAGGCTAACTTCTCCAAAATCGGGTACCGGAGTTCGGCCTTCCTCAGGACCCGACTCACATAATATATGGGGAGCTGCTTCTTCCCCTCTTCTCGAACTAGGACGGAACTCAGGGCCTCTGCCCCGACCCCGAGATACAAAAACAGGTCTTCCCCCTCCTTGGGCCCTTGGAGCAGCGGAGCCTGGGTTAGCTGCATCTTGAGGGTTTGGAATGCCTCCTCGCACTCCTTGGTCCATTCGAACCTTTGACCGCCCCTTAGCGTTTTGAAGAAGGGGGAGCACTTTTCTCCAGCCCGGGAAAGGAACCTACTCAGCCCCGCCAGTTTCCCTGTCAGGCGCTGTACTTCCTTGGTATTTCGTGGCGACCCTAGCTCCAGGATAGCCTTGACCTTGTCAGGATTAGGCTCGACCCCCGCAGGGGTGAGGAGATGCCCCAAGAACTTTCCTCTGCTAGCCCCGAAGACGCATTTCAGAGGGTTCAACCGCATCTTGTACTTGCGCAGGGTAGCAAAGGTCTCCTCTAGGTCCTGGAGGTGGGAGTCCACATCCCGACTCTTGATCATGAGGTCATCCAAGTACACCTCCAGGTTTCTTCCCTTTTGCTCTTTGAAGACCCTATCCATCATCTTTTGGTAGGTCGCCCCTGCGTTCTTTAGCCCGAAGGTCATTATCTTGTAACAGTAGCATCCGTCCCCCGTGATGAACGAGACATCCTTGATGTCCGGGGGGTGCATCCTGATTTGATGATAACCTGAAAAAGCATCTAGAAAACTCATTACAGAAAAACCAACGGCTGAGTCAACCAGCGCGTCGATCCGAGGCAAAGGATAACAGTGCTTAGGACAAGCTTTATTAAGTAAAGAAAAATCGATACACATCCTCCACCGGTCGTCTCCCTTTTTGACCATGACCACATTGGAGACCCAGCTGGGGTATTGGATCTCGGACACCAAGCCGGCCTTGAGGAGCTTTGCCACCTCCTCTCTGATGGGCTTTGCCAGCTTGTCCGCAGTGGACCTCTTCTTTTGTTGGACGGGGCGTGTTCCCGGGTCCAGGTTGAGGCGGTGGCAGGCCACATCCGCGTCAACCCCCGGCATCTCCGCGGCGTTCCATGCGAAGATATCCACATTCTTCTGGATGCACTCTAGCATCCTGCCTTGGTCTTCCAGGGTCAACCCTCCACTGACGGGACCTTCTCCGCCCTGCCTCCATGGGTGAGAACCTCCAACTCCACCACTTCTTCTGCAGCCTCCAACCTGGACTGCTCCCCCCATCCTTCAGCATCTCTTTCCCCCGGAATGGGGACCTCCACCTCTTCCTCCACGGCCATCGCTTCAGCCATCTCCTCCTGGTCTCTTCCTGCTGTCTCCTCTGCGCAGCTCTCTACCTCCGGCTCCTCCCTGCCAGCTTCCTGCTCAGCCTCCTCCAATCTTCGCCCCATCTCCTCGGCTCCCTCCTGCCAAGAGAAGGAGTTCACGGCGGTGACATAGCATTCTCGCGCCACCTTGGGGTCCCCCCTGACCCTGACCTGAATCCCCTCAGCGTTGAACTTTAAGCATTGATGGAATGATGAGGGGACGCAGCAGAAGGCGCTGATAAGGGGCCTCCCGAAGATGGCGTTGTAGCTGCTGGGGGCATCCACAATGACGAACTTGCAGTTTCTGGACTGCCCCCCCCCCCGCCCAGGGTGACATGGAGGTCGACTCCTCCCTCCACTTCCTTCCTCTCCCCCGAAAATCCGAACAAGGGTCCGTCCGAGGCCAGCACCCTCTTTGTCTCCACCTTCATCGCGTCAAACGCCTTCTTGAAGACGACGTTGACGGAGCTCCCGTTGTCAACGAGGATCCGAGAGACGGAAAAATTCTCGATGGCTGCCTTGATGACCAGCGCATCGCAGAATGGATCCTCGTGATCTGGCATGTCGCTTCTGGAGAAGGAGATCCTTTCTTCCGGGGGTGGGGTCTGGGATGTGGAGGCAACGCTCCGACGGTACATGGTGTGGGGGCTCGCCTTTCGGGAAGCCTCGACCCCACCCCCTCGTGGATCACTCCGATCCCTCCTCGGGTACCAACATCCACCCGATCTTCGCAACGATCCTCCTCTGCCCGGGACAGGACCTCCTCAATCCTCACTTCCTGGCGCCCCTGCTGCTGCTGCTGTTGTTCCATGTTCCCTCTCATTTCAAGGAACTCCGAGCACGTGGCTGTGGCGTGCCCCTCCTCCTGATGGAAGTCGCAATAGGGCAACTCCACCCTAACTTCTCTCCTCCTTCTCCTTGCTACTCTCCTCCTCTCCCCCAAGGCTATGGCCATAGCCTCTTCTTGATCGGGGAGTCGGGGCCTCTGGGCCTGCCTCCAGCCCGGGGGGTGGAATTGATCTTGCCCCCCTTGGTAGCGATCCCTTCCTTGGTATCCTCTTTGTGGCCCCTGCCCTTGCCACTCAGGTCTCCAGCCCAGCCGACGGTCGGGCTCCTGACGCCCCCACCTCGGCTGCTGCTGCCCCTGGAGCTGCCTCTGCTCCCTCTATCGGGGCTCTCCTCTCCTCCTGTCCTCTTCCTCCTCTCGACTCCTCCTCCTCCGTGGCCCACCTGGCCAGCTTCCGGGCAAACTCCGGGTTTGACGCCTCCCCGTCAACTTCTCTCGCCGCCCTCTCCATCAGCTCCTCGTAGGAGAGGGGGGGAACTCTCTTCAGCTCCATCCTGAAGAACCCCTGTTGCAGGCCTAGGGTAAACGCCATCATCAAACTATGGCCCGGCATCTCCTAGACCTGAGTAACCTCCTCCTGGAACTGATCCACGTAGCTCCCCAGGGTCACATTCACCCCCTGCTTGATGTGGAACAGGGATTCTGACTCCTTCCTCCTCTTCGAGGTAGTGTTTCTCAGCATGAACCCCCGGCGCAGGACCTCGAAGCAGTAGATGGAGCTGGCTGCTAGCTGATGGAACCACTCCCTTGCCTTCTCCTTGAGGGTGATGGCGAAGAGTCGGCATTTGAACCCGTCCGACATCTTCCGGATGGAGACTACATCTTCGAACCATTGAACATGCTGCACCGGGTCTCCCTTCCCGGTGAAGTAGGACATCTTGGGTTCCCTGAACCCATCTGGAACTGGAGCTGAAGAGACCAACTCGCTGAAAGGGCTGCCTCCCCGTGCTGGGCGAGCTGGCGAATCTCGCGAGCCTAGCTCGACGAACCGGCCTCGACCTGCCAAGCCGGGGAAGAGCTCGCGCCCGGGGAGCTTGCACCCCCGGCCTTCCCCAGCCACTTCCTTCCCAGCTCGCCTGCCGGGGGCGTCCTCGCCCCAAGAGGGGACGGCCGCGATCTGGATTGCTGGAGTCGAGCACTCAGCGTGCGTGCCGAGTGCGAACTTGACGTGGTTCAGCACCTCGTTCTTGAAATCTTCGAACATCCCCACCGTGGCGAGAGGCAGGGGGGCGGCGAGTCCGGCCTGTCAGATCCCTGTCCTCCCGTCATCGAACTCGCTGAAGCTTTTCTGCAATGACCACGCTCCACGCTCACCGCACCAAAAATGTTGAAACCGAAAAACGGTCTCCTGTGGAGTTCACCCTTGGGGAAGGGGTGGTCTCGCACCTACTTTACTCCTGCAAGCAAAACAACAAAGAGAACAAGGAAAGACCAACCCAAGGGCTCGGCGGGGAGGACCCACCACACACCCGGAAGATCTAAGATCGCTTCCCCTCCTTAGCCAGAGGCCGAGCTAAGGTACCTTCAGAAAACACTTGAAAACTAAAACAGGGGGGCACAGGAAGCCTGCCTTCTGGGGTACCCCTTGGGTCCTATTTATAGTTTTTAGAATCTGAACTGCCAATAACAAAATGAACTGACCTAGAGTTACCAAAAAACCCTTGGTCGGGTCTGCCAACAGCCAGACTCCGTTGTTTTGAAGGGCTATAGGCAGGCCAGCGGGGGAAAAACAGTAAAAAATACCTCATTCATCCGGGCGAGCTGGGGGGCTTGATCACCTCGGCAGGTTCTGCTCGCCTGCTGTTGCCGAGCTCCGTTGCGAGGACGCGAGCTGGGACGGCGAGCTCGCCCATCCTCTGGTCTCCATCAGCTGACCTAAGCTTGGACTAGCCCGGCGAATGCCGAGCTCGGGGCCGACGAATGCTGATCTTTGTTCGACGAATGCCGATCTCCGGTCGACGAATGCCGAGCTCGGGCTCGGCTTCTCTACTGCCGAGCTCGCCCACTATCTTTAGCCCGGTCTGTCTGGTTCCTGGCGACCTTGCTCGCCGGACACGGGGTTGTACAGAAGGTGCACTTCTTGAGATGAATAAAGAGCTGGTGGTCCGCCAACACCTTCAACACCGCACGCAAATATGACAGATGGTCCGCCCTGCTCTTGTTGAAGACCAGGATGTCGTCAAAGTAAACCACAACAAACTTGCCCAGGAATGGGCGCAGCACCTATGTCATGAGACGCATAAAAGTACTCGGAGCGTTAGATAATCCAAAAGGCATTACCTTCAACTCAAAAAGTCCATCCGGGGTTTTGAAAGTCATCTTCCACTCATCGCCCAACTTGACGCGGATCTGGTGGTAGCTGCTGCGGAGGTCTATCGTGGAAAAGAACTGCGACCCATCCAGCATGTCAAACATATCATCAAGGCGGGGGATAGGAAAAGAATACTTGATGGTGATGTGGTTGATGGCGCAGCTGTCCACACACATTCTCCACGAGCCGTCCTTCTTGGGAACTAGGAGCGTCGGGACCCCACAGGGACTAAGGCACTCAGAGATGAAGCCTTTCTTCAGCAGCTCCTCGACCTTCCCGCGCAGGATATCATGCTCATTAGGGTTCATCCGGTAGTGAGGTATGTTCGGGAGGCGAGCCCCTGGTATGAGGTCAATTTGGTGTTGGATAGCCCAAAGAGGGGTGGTATGAGGTCAATTTGGTGTTGGATACCCCAAAGAGGGGGAGGGTGATCGGGCAGATCCTCCGTGGTGAGGGCGCGAAAGTCGTGCAGCAGCTCCCGCACATCCGGGGATTCGGATTCCTCCACCTGCTCGCCAGTGGCGTAGAGTCCGTAAGAAACGAGTGCCACCACCTCCTTTGCCTCTGCAATGTCGCGCTCGAACAGAGTTGTGTCATTGTGCATGACCAACAAGCTACGCCCCTTATCCGAAGGCAGGCTGGTTTCTGGTTTGGTGCCGACCCGTGCAACAATTTGAATTTTCTTGTCGGCCCAAGTGAAGGAATAGACGTTCTCGCGCCCCTTGTAGGAGACATCTGTATCATATTGCCATGGTCGGCCCAAGAGTAGGTGGCTCGCGTCCATCTCCACGACATCACACCAAACGTCAGCCCAAGAGTATGCGACAGCTTAGGGTTTCAGAAATCCTTCATTCATTCAATAATAATCAAAACAACATAACATCCCTCCTCTTATACTATGAGGAGGGCTAACAGCACACCAACAAAAGTCCAATAAACATTACAGGCTATCCGCACACCGAATTAAAACAGAACAGAAATAAAATACAGAATAGAAATAAAATAACGGTAATTAAAGGGACTGCGGCCTCCATAGTGGGTTGATGCACTCCAGTCATATGATCTCAAGCTCGTCGGGATCTCCACCTGCCGAGTGGTTGTCTGCCGGGTGTCCATCACTTATCTTCCTCACTTCCTAGGAGTAAGCCTGCATCGCAAGAAAAATGAGTAAACTCTGGCTCATAGGCCGTGACAGTCTTATCTCCATGTATAAGTCTGGGGTACTTCTCTTGAAGGGTACAACGCTCTAAAGGAAGAGCGAACTAGGCTGGAAGTGTTGTGTAAAATTCATCTCATGTAAACATATACTTCGTACGACCTGACATAAGGAGGGATCTACATTATCGTAACGTCAGAAAAAGAATTGTATTTAAAGGAAGGGAATTCAAAGAAAAATTATCACTAGTAGGTTCATTAGATAGGTGTCTACTCAACGATTGATTGGTTTTGCCCTCAAGAAGGAAGTTCGTTACAGGCACCTTCATATTATTCGGGCACTGCACCACATTCAACAAGACTCTAGTCTTAATCAGTCAATCTTCAGTTTCCATAGAATTTTCTTCTCCCAACTGAAGTTGGAGGGGCAAACATCTCTAAAATTCCTCAGGTAATGATACATTCCAATCTCCACGACAGTAGGTGCAGGAACTGAGACCAAAACCGTTGCAAGTAGGGTATTCCTGAATTCCAGTAGGGCTAGAGTTGTTACCCGGGCAATTTTAGCTGCAATTCCTATATATGATGGTTCTGCTGGTAGATTAACTTCTTCCATTAGTTTCATTTTGCCGCAGAGGTTCATCCATGTCACTACAACGAGGTGTCTGTAATATGTAAAGAGAAATTGTCATTACCAAAAACTTCATGACGTAAGAAAATAGATATGGAAAATATATAATGTCCATATGAAAATCTAAGGACAAGATTAAACATAATGACTCTCTAACATCGAAGGAGTGATTCAGATGAAATCATAAGATTGTGAGTTTCTTGGGCTCAAAGACTCCTAAATCTGACTCAGATATCAATTGTAACAGGTCTGCCTAGTTTAAAATAAATTCAAAAGTCTGGCCCGCACTTATGATATGAAGAAAATTAAATAACGGTAATAAAATTGGTACATAGCAGAAAATGTAGGACACGACAAAAAATATAAATACTGGAGTTAAGGCTAAAGAAATATCTCAATTTCTAATTCATAGAGCTAAATAGAAATGAAAAGTACAAAGTCTAAAATACTGAAACTTAAAAAAAGTCTGATACATTTGAGTTCATAAATAGTTGATACATAAAATTGAAAGGTAAAACAAATTAAAAGTAGAAATCGTCGAAAGTTTATCATAGGTGAATCTCCAGACTTAAGACCCCTGAAGAGAAATGCCAGAAAACAGGGTCAGCCCAACTTATGAGTAAGAAAAGTTCTTCTCATTAGTCACACTAAAATATCTTAAATAAAATATATGTGTATACTTTTTAAGATAATATTTTATGCTAAAGGAAAATATAATATAATCTTATGCTTGCTTTTCTATAAAAGTACTTTTGAAAATAAATGTATTTTCTATGACTTGATCTTATACTAAATTTTTCTCTAACTTCAGAATCTAGGTTCCAACTCATTTTTATAATTGAGATGTTATATATCTGCTTACTCTTAATATAGTAAATTCTTATGCACATTCTAGATATTTGAGTCGTTAATGGCGAACATAGGTTCCCTAGTTTGTCTCGGTCACGGGCACGTGCTTGCATTTAATTATCTTACATTGGTGTCGAATCCCACATTTGAGGCTCATACGGTCTGTTATGTCATATGAGTATGGAAGTGTACCTCTACCAATCACGAAAAGAACCATCGATCGTGCCCGTATTTATCTTCTAATAGTGGTCACCATGTACAGCATAAAAGAACACTCACTTAAATCAACTAATTTTAATTGTTTCATTAAGCTTTTACCTTCTTATTAGTGGTTGGCATGATTAATCTTAGGAGAAACATCCGCATAAGAGTATAACATTAAACTATGTATTATATCATGTTTACATTTAATGTCTTATTTTAGGGTTAATGATCAACATGATGAATAAACTAGTTTCAAATTAAGAAATGCTTACTTTATGTTGGTATTTGTGTATTAAAATATCTTTTTGTTATATGCAGGGGTTAGTCTCACGTTGTCTTCAAAGGTTTCTTTGTTTAATATAAGTCCTACAAATACGTCTTCGGAGGATAAATACAATTAAGAAAACATTTTTCATCTCATATTCATCAAGGTATCAGAGCCTTAATGCTTAATCCCGCGTCTCACGTCCCGATCTTCCGCCTTCGCTCGTCTCGCGCGTCCGGCTCCGCTTAATCCTGCGCCATGCGTCCGCCTCCGCTTAATCCTGCGCCATGCGTCCGCCTCCGCTTAATCCAGTGTCGCACATCCTTCTCCGTAGTTTATCCTTCCACCGGCAGTCGCGCCACCCATCGCTCCATCCCCTCTAGCCGCAGCTGCTAGCAGTCGCTCCCGCTTTCTCTCTCCCCCTCCGCCAGTAGCCTCTACAGCAACTTCTCCAACAGTTTATTGTTGCTCCATTGCCTGGCATCGGACATACTGGAGGCTCTTATATGGACTTGGCCTCGTTCCTCCTTCTATAAGATAACCCTAATTTCTATCTAGATGTTTGTGGTGTTCTCCCTTTGCTACTTGATTTTTATTCTTAGATCATCGTGTCGGGAAATGATGACTCCCAACGATCTCTTATGGTGTGGGAGTTTCCTTTGCTACTTTGATGTCTAGTGGATCTACCTGGTCCGTTCATGACCACAATACCCCTCAAATCACAACTACACGTCTGAACAACTCCATTTTTCTCTTGTGGTCTCGATCTATTACCCTTGGCTTGAAGAAGAGGCATCTGTTTGGTTATGTTTTAGGTACTACTACGAAACCTACCCAGGATTCATCAGATTGGTTGCAGTGGGAGTCTGAGAATTCCCTCGTTATGACATGGCTGATGAACTCCGTGGTTAACTCTATTGCCCAGAATTATCTGTTTTTGGATACAGCTGCTGATATTTGGAGAGGGTTGCGGCCACTTACCCCTGCAGGGGGAATGCTACCTAGATTTTCCAGCTATGATGGAAGATCTTTTTATTTCATCAAGGTGATCTCCCTCTGTCTGTCTACTACCTGGAGTTTACTCAGCTTTATCAATAATATAATCACTTTGATTCCCTCACTCGTGTGTCTCTTGAGGATGAGATTCTTTTCTGGGCTCACGAAGACAGGAACATAGTTTTTGAGTTTTTTCATGGTCTGCATTGGGATTTCGATCCAATCAGTGTTCTGATCCTTGGGCGCTCTCCTCTGCCCTCTATTCCGAAAGGTTTCCAGTCTTGTTCAGCAAGAATTTGATATGAGACAGACATGTACTCCTGATACTGCTCTTGAAGGTTCTGCCATGGTTGTTCAGTTTGGAACTAAAGCTCCTCGTACTTCTAGGCCAAATTCTACAGACAAAGATCACTTGCTCTATGATTACTGAGGGAAGTCTCGGCATACCCAGAACACCTGTTTTCACCTCTATGGCTTTCCTACACCCTGTGGGGGTTCTAAACCGCATGGAGGTCATGGATAAGATCGCTCTCAAGGTCGCTCTACTCAGTCCTGCTCTGCCCATCTGTCTGATGCCTCCGAGGAGACCTTGCCTTTCATTGTCCATTCTGCACCTATAGCTTTATCTACTTATGAGATTCATGCCTTCCTCCGCCAGATGCAGGGACAGACTCTGGAGCTTTCTGCCTCTTCGTCTTCGTATGCTCATCAGGGACCTTCAGGTGCTCATGCTGTGTTTTATTGTTTTGTTACCCACTGTATTATTAATTCTGGAGCAACAAATCATATGACCAGCTCTGCTACATGTTTTATGTCTTGCCTTCCTTTGTCTGGACGGGACAAGGTGAGCATTTCAGAAAGTTCCTTCTCTCTAATTGTTGGGAAAGGATTCATCTCTTACTGCTCTCTCACTTTTTCATTTGTTCTTCATGTATCCAAGTCTACTTGCAACTTTCTCTTCATTAGTCATTTGACCAACTTTATGAATTGTTCTGTGACATTCTTTCCCTCATCTTGTGTTTTTTAGGACCTGAAGATGGGAACAGTGATTGGCTCTGGTAGTCTGGTGGATGGGCTCTATGTGTTTGATTGTTCCACTCCTACTTCTCCCTAGGCTCTTCATGCTCATCAAGCGGCCTCTTTGGAGTCCTGATATTGTCGCATTAGACGTCCTTCAATTATGTCTATGGGGCGTTTATTTCCTACTCTACCTTTTGCATTAATTAATAATTTTCATTGTGATGTTTGTGAATTTGATAAACACCATCGCGCTACTTTTAATCATGTTTTATCTCCCAGTTCTGCACCATTTCATATTATACACAGTGATGTCTGGGATCTTTGCCACGTTCCTTTTATTTCTAATTGTCTTTCGTTTGTAACATCCATTGACTTTCTCTCGTGCAACATGAGTATACCTAATGAAATTTTAAAATGAAGTTTTCTCCTTATTTCAACGATTTCACAAAATGTTTCTACGCAGTTTGATACCTCTACTAAAATTCTTCGGACTAATAATAGTCTTGAGTACAATGACTCTCAATTTGAACACTATATTGCTAATCATGGCATTATGCACCAATCATCTTCTGTTTAATTCTTTGCTCAAAACGAGATGACCAAACGCAAGAATCGTCACATTTTGGAAGTTACCCGGGGTCTTCTTCTCCAAATGCACCTTCCCAAGTACTATTGGGTGGATGTTGTTCTCACTACCGCCTACTTTATTAATCGTATGTCATCACGTGTCCTGCAGTATAATACTCCCCTTCACACTCTTCGGGTGTCTCCTACAAATCTGCAACCTTGTGTATCTGAATGAGTTTGTTTTGTCCATATTCATCAAAATACTAAACTTGATGCTCGTGCTCACAAGTGTGTCTCCATCGATTATTCTCATACTCAAAAGAGTCATAAATTTTTTGAACTATTACACAAGAAGGTTTTTTTAACCATGGACATCACATTCCTTTAATCTAAGAGCTGTTACGGGCCCTCACTTAGGGTGGGGGGACCTCTCCTATGTTGAAAGTGAGCTCTTTAACTCATTCATTGATCCTCTGTCTACCACTCTGCTACGCATTCCTCCGTTGTATCAATCTCACTCGACTCAGTCACATATTGCTCCTATGACAACTCCTACTGCTCATATGGTAAAACCTATGTAGGTTTACTCACATCGTCCTAAGGGAACAAACACACAGACCCCTATCAGAATCTTAGAGCCGACATTTGATACGTCATCAGAGTTCATTACTCTAAGGGAAGGTACCTCTTCACAACACATGTTATTTCAGTTTGTCTCTTATTTGTCTTTAACGACATCTCATAGAGCTTTTGTCTCTTCTTTGTCTACTACTCACATTCCTAAATTGTGGAAGAATACCCTTTCTGATGACAGGTGAAAGGCGACTATGCTTAAAGAAATGCATGCTCTTGACAAAAATCACACATGGGACCTGGCTCAGCTGTCTAAAAAGAAGACTGTCAAATGATGTAAGTGGGTGTTTTCTGTCAAACAAAATACCCTGGGTTGTGGAGAGATACAAGGTAAGATTGGTCGCAAGAGGGTACACTCATACGGCAAGAATTGATTACCAGAAAACCATTGGTCTGGTCGCTAAGATAAATTTTATAAGGGGTTTTAAATCGTGTGGTGCCTGAAAGGGATTGAATATCAGCCAATTTGATATGAAGAATGCATTCTTTCATGGTGATCTGGAAAAAAAGGTATGCTTGGCTATACCTCATGGCCTTTCACCTAGAGGGTTTGAAGGAAAGGTGTGCAAGCTGAAGAAGGCTCTATATGGCCTGAAACAATTTTCTAGAGCATGGTTTGGAAGATTCCACAAGGACATGACATGCTTCGGGTACTTCCAGAGTAATGCGGATCATATCCATTTCATCAAACACAATAAAGGGAAGTTAACAGCACTGATAGTTTATGTGGATGACATAATTATAATAGGAGATGACCCGGACGAGATTCAGGCACTGAAAGAGAGGCTTAAGAGAGAATTTAAAGTGAAAGACTTTGGGAACCTCAATTATTTTTTTATTCATTAAAGTTGTGAGGTCCAAATATGAGATTTTCATATCACAGAGAAAATATATACTTGACCTTCTTGAACCCTCAGAAATGAGTGAGTGTAGATTGGCTAACTCCCCAATTGACCCTAACCACAGACTTGGAAGAGATGATGTTGAAACGATTAAAGACATCCCCGTCTTACAGAGTCTAGTAGGAAAACTGATCTACGTGTCGCATACTCTCCTGGATATCTCCTATGTTGTGGGAGTGCTCAGCCAATACATGCACTCCCCAAAGACCCGTTTTGTTGATGTTGCTCAATGTATCCTCAGATACCTCAAGTCCTCACCTAGGAGGATCCTTTTTTTCATCAAATGATGAGCTGACTATTGAGGTTTACACTAATACAAACTGGGCTAGATTGATTGAGGATCGACGGTACACGTCAGGATATTGTACTATAATGAGTGAAAATTTAGTTACCTGGAGGAGCAAAAAATAACATATGGCCAACGACGTTAAGGCGGAGTTCAGGGCTATGGCTCATGGGATCTGTGAAGGGGTATGGATTTTAATCATCATGAAAGATCTTGATCTTAAAAGAAGCGAGTCTATTAAAGTGAACTGTGATAACAAGGCTGACATCAGTATTGTTCACATCCATCAGCATTAGATGGACCTCATAATGTCTATCAGATTGATCAGTATTAGTCATTCTCTCATTGAAGGATAGTGTCAACCAAATGCGGGATCCCTGTGGCGATCATAAGTTGGCTCTGATCCCCCCTGGAAAGGTGGGGGAGAGGCATGGGAAATAGGATTTACAATCGGACGTTTAGGTTGTCCATCTATGTCACGTAGACCCTCACGATGAATAACATATAGTCTAACGACATCTCAAGGAAAAAGTGTAGCGTGACTGATATTCCTAAGGGAATCTAAGTCATTCACTCATGTGGTGAGGACTCCAAATTGTTCCTTAAGGTTTCCAAATTTATCTCTAAAGTCGTCAAATTGTGCATCAATTTGATTGAAGTGATTAGCCAAAAAAATATTTGAAAATCAGACATCGATATATTGGTATTAGAACTAGTAGCTTGATTTTCTATGGGAATAGTTCATGCCACATGCTAAACACCTTACCACTACGAAGAATGCAAATAATCCTAATTTTGCACTAACAAAATTCTAATGGACAAAAGCAACTGTAGTGATTTATAGAATTTTAAAATGATGCAATACACATGCATTAGTCAAATACTTAATTGCAATAAATAATAAAATTAATAAAAGAATTCACAAATATGGACGTTAGAGATTAGGCATTAGAAATGCAAGTAAGATCTAGTTAAATTCAAGAAGAGAGTGCTTTAATCAAATCTCCGGTGAAAAATTCTTTTAAGTAGAACAAAAATTGTACAAACTTTTACAAATTTAAAATATCAAATTGTATTTCCAACAAATATTCAACACAAAGTAAATTTTCAAATTAGAACTTACATAAATAAACAAGTTTCAATGAGGGTGTCGGAATAGTACAATTCTTAAATATAATTGGCTTTAGTTCAAAATGAATTCCATTTATTTTGAACTCCAATTCCACCCTTCAAGCATGTAGACGAACAACAAAATTGGAATGGACCTTTAATTCCAATTCTTGGGTTCCAAATCCGTCCAAACGAAGAGACCCTTAGAGTTTTAAGGACCTAAGGGATGACATAGAAATATAAGGAAAATCAAGTCTAGAAAATACTGCTCTACTTTCATCAAACTATTTAGGTTCTAACATCAAATGCCCGTTGAATGGCAATTCATTTTTCAGGGACTGTCTTTAGAGCTTGATGGATCTAAGTAATCTAATGCATATATATCGCCTCAAAAATTACTTTAAACAAAAGAAAATAAAACCGAGTGAAACCAGAATAGTTCAATTCTAAAATAAATCGGAAAGAACTGGCTTTAGTTCAAAATGAATTTCATTCATTTTGAACTCCAATTCCACACTTCAAGCACGCAGACAAACAACAAAATTGGAAAGGGTCTTTCATTACAATTCTAGAGTCCCAATTCATCAAATTATTTAGGTTCTAACATCTAGTTCCCTTTGAATGGAAATTCATTTTACAGGTGGGACTGTGTTTAGAGCTTGATGGATCTAACTATACATATATATATATATATAGAGAGAGAGAGAGAGAGGGAAAATCAAGTCTAGAAAATCCTACACTAAGTTCATCAAATTATTTAGGTTCTAACATCAAGTGCCCTTTGAATGGAAATTCATTTTACAGGTGGGACTGTATTTAGAACTTGATGGATCTATATATATATATATATATATATATATATATATATCACCTCAAAAATTACTATAAGCAAAAGAAAATAAAACAAAGTGAAACAATGTCAACAGCTCAAGATCATGTGAGCATATAAACTTTATTTAACTATAAAGCACAGTGTAAATTTTACTGTGACCAAGATATGACTGGTTCTTAGCTTCTCAAAGTTGAATTCAGAGGCTAAGAGTACCTTTGGAGGAAAGAATCTGCCGGCCTTCTCACAACCCATGGTATCTACAGGAGCATTTCCTGAGAACCTCATTTTCTTTATTCCATCAAGAACTAATTCCCAGTTTATCGGTGTTTCCACTGTTTCAGAAAGAAATTATATCTAAACTGCATTCTCATGCAAAAAAATATCCATGCAGAACTAACAACTGTTTAGAGATGCATAATTTTAGAAGCAAGATAAATTGAAATAATCAAAACAGAGTTCAAGCATTTCATACTCTTCCTCTTGAAGTACCTTTGGACTCTACAGCAAATCCCTTGACCCCTGTTGTATCAATAAAAGTACCTATAGGACAGGATCCAGATGAAAAACAGAAATCGCAATCCATCAAGTGATTTTTAAGTACCCAAACCATCTGAAACTAGACAACTAAGTGACCATCACCGTTCGTGAAGGCGAAGAACTCGAAGGACGATTCGACAAGCTTACTCTACGGGAAGGCCGTACGCATTGACTCCAATAATCTCCTTAGAGTGCCTTCGACCTCATCCTCGGGTTCTACTATTGAAGGAGTTTTTATTTTAGATTTCATTTCTTGTATCTCTAGTTATTTGTTGGTATTAAATTCTCCGCTGGAGGTGGCGACTAAGTCTTGCGAGACTTAGGAGGAATTCGCAGCGGGTTGTGGCGAGTTGATCTAGGGTTAGAACTAGGGGGTAGCTCGAGGCCTTATTTGAGGATAGATATGCTAGAGTCAACCGGTCCTTGAGAGAAGGGTCGGAATACAAAACCGAAAGAATTTCTACGATTGCCTCGATTCCAAGAGTGCTTGGAATAAATTTTTGTGATCATTTTTACTGAAATAAAATTGTCTTTTTACTCTATTTTTTCCTATAATATTATGATCGTGTTAATCTAAGCAAAAGGGAATCTATGTCACTAACGTGGGATGGTAACTACTACCGCTGGCGGTAACAATAGAGAATCACCTTCTTATCTCTCATCTTCTCTATAATTGTTTTTTAGATATAAGATCAGGATTTCGTTAAAATATTTTTGAAAATATTTTAACTCATTACTACTTTTCTATTTAAATTTAAAACTATCTTAAAACCCTTATTCACCCCCCTCTCAAAGGGCACTTACAGATCGAACAAGTGGTATCAGTTCTAGGTTTTTCCAAAACGGTCTAATAACTGAGAATAATGGTGATTCATGATCTCACTTTTCATGAGGGGCAAGGGATTAGTAGACTACCGAAGTTTAATGGGTCAGATTATAACTACTGGAAAACGAGGATGCGCTATTTTCTTATGATTTTAGATATAGAAGTCTGGGCTTGGGTTGAACAACGTTATGCTTCTCCTACATATGTAGTTGGAAAAATAACCATAGAAAAGCCCAGAAATAAATGGGATGAGGGAGATAAAACTATGTGTAAAAATAACGCTAAATCAATAAACGTCTTATTTTGTGATTTAGAACTGGATTTAATTGAGTCTGTGCTTGCAAAACTGCTTATGATATCTGGAATCTATTGGAAATAACTCATTAAGGTACTTCGCAGGTTAAGAACTCGAAGCTTTTCCAACTAGAGTTAGAGTATGAAAATTTCATAATGGATGCAGACGAGGATGTTGACTCGAGGTACACACGATTCACCAAGATCGTCAACACCTCAAAAGTACTTGGGAGAATTTTCTCCAACGGCGACTTGGTGAGGAAAATCCTTCGGTCTCTCCCTCCAAAGTTCAATCCAAAACTGGCGGCCATCTCCGGGTAATACGATCTAAGACAGCACCAAATTGCGAGCCATAATGGGAATCCCAAAACACATGAGGTTGAGCTCTGTAGAGAAATCCTCAAACTTGTATATATTATCTCAATAATCAAATACAAGGTATGAATACACATTTATATGAGGGAGGAAGAGAGAAGAGAGCCTTATACAAGATGTGGGACTAAGGAGGAGAAAAGAAGAAATACAAATAAATGGGACACTTTATATGGGCTTTTCCAGCACTCCCCCACAAGCTAGAGCATACAAGTCGTATGCACTCAGCTTGGATAGACACTGGTAAAATAGGGTACTTGGTAGAGCCTTTGTGAGGATATCAGTAACTTGTTCAGTACCCGGAACATGCTTCAATTCTATCTTCTTCATTTGGACTTTCTCCCGGATAAAATGACAGTGCACTTCAATATGTTTTGTTCTTTCATGAAAGACTGGATTCTTTGCAATGTGTATAGCTGTTTGGCTGTCACATAACAGGATGGCAGGTGAGGGAAGTTTTACCCCTAGATCGGCAAGGCGACTTTCAAGCCAGGTAAGCTCAGAGACAACAGATGTCATTGATCGGTACTCTGCTTCAGCTGAGGATCGAGCAAATACTGCTTGTTTCTTACTTCGTCAGGTAACGAGATGACCTCCAAAATAGATACAAAAGCCACTAGTTGACCGACGATCATCCAAGGAACCGACATAGTCTGCATCAGAATACGCAACCAATGTTGGAGTAGAGGATGAGGTTTTGTATACCAATCTTTAACCCAGACCTGTTTTAAGGTATCTAACGATGCGCTCAACAGCTTGAAGGTGAGATGTTCGCGGGGCATGCATAAACCTGCTAACCACCCCAACAGCGAAGGAAATATCCGGTCTTTTGACTGTTAGATAGTTCAATTTTCCAACCAGTCGTCGATAGTATTCCGGATTTTGAAGAGGAAGATCTGTATCAGAAGAATGTGCACACAGCTTATGATTTGCATCCAATGGAGTAGTAGTAGGCTTGCAGCCAGCATCTTGAAGGAGATTCAGGTAGTACTTCCTTTGGGAGATGACGAGTCCATCTGGTCGTCTCGCGACCTCAATACCATGCCTTTTGTTTGAAAGGGGGAGCTGAGGCGCTGTTTGACCTCTTGGATGCCCTTTGAATCGTCTCCAGTTATTAAGATGTCATCAACATAAAACAATAGAAGAACAGTTCACGTTGTCTGATGACGCGTGAATAGAGAGGAGTCAGTTGAACTCCGAGTAAAACAGACTTGTCAGATGACCTTACTAAACTTGTCAAACCATGCCTGAGGGGATTGTTTGAGACCATAGATGGACTTCTTAAGATGACAAACTCGGGACTCCCCCATGATCTCAAACCCGAGAGGTTGCTGCATGTAAACCGTTTCCTGGAGGTCACCGTTGAGAAACGCATTTTTGATGTCCAGTTGGTGTAAGGTCCATTGGCGATGCATAGTCACGGAGAGGAGAACACAAACGGTGTTAAGCTTGGTCACTGGAGAGAATGTTTCCTCATAATCGAGACCTTGTTGTTGGGTGAAGCCACGAGCCACCGGGCGAGCCTTCAGACAGTCAATTGTCCCATCAGGAGCATGTTTGATGACAAAGACTCATTTACACCCAACAGGTGTCTGACCGGTAGGTAGAGGTACCAAGTTCCAGGTCTGGTTAGCCCAGAGAGCTGTCATTTCTTCTTTCATGGCCTCCCGCAAACCAGGATGTTGGAGAGCCTCCTGCACAGAGTTAGGTACAGAAATCGAGGATAATGAAGTAGCAAATGTTTGAAGTTGTGGAGATAGGCGATGTAAGGATACATAATTCGACATGGGATGAGTTGTAGATTCTGGTGTCGGATCAGCAGGATGCGAAGCATCAGAGGTCAAAGCTGGCAGCAGTGGGGCACCGGAGGCAGGATGGCGACGAGTGTAGACACATATAACAGGTGGCTTGGAAACAGTGGGAGCCTGGGCCGGAATTCTTGGTGGTGGAGTGGTAAAAGAAATGACAAGACGTAGGACGATTGGTGGTAGAGGTGTAGGATCTGGAGCAGAGAAGAAAGGAAAATCCTCTCGAAAGGTAACATCAGCAGAGACTGTCACCTTGCGGGTAGCCGGAGAGTAGCATACGTAGCCTTTTTGAGTCCGGGAGTAGCCAACAAAGATGTGTTTGGCTGCCCGGGGATCCAATTTGTCCAAGGATTGATCAAGGTGTGAACGTAGCAAGTGCACCCAAAGATGCAGGGTGTGAGAGAGAATGCCGGAGTAGACGGGAACATGAGGCTGAACGAAGTGACATTCTGGAGTATGGGGGAAGGAAGACGGTTAATCAGATAGCAAGCCGTCGAAAGGGCAAAGTTCCAATAAGCTTTGGGAACGTGCATTTGAAGCATGATGGGGCGGGCCACATCAAGAAGATGTTGATTTTTACGCTCAGCGACTCCGTTTTGTTGGGGGTATAGGCACATGAAGTTGATGAATGATCCCAAAGTCAGAGCAAAGAGTCGCAAATTTGTGGCTAGTGTATTCGCGAGCATTATCAGTGCAAATAGTTTTGATGTTCGTGGAGAATTGCATGCGGGTCTTAAGGAGGAAAGCCCGAAAGACACAGGGAAGCTCGGAGCGATCATGAACTAAGTATAGTCACGTCATTCGCGAATAATCATCAATAAAGTTAGAAAATAGCGAAAACCAGAAATGCTAGTGACATTGTACGGACCCCAAATATCGGAGTGTACAAAAATAAAAGGAGCAGTGTTCTGAGTACAATGAGATGAAAAAGAGGAACGAGGCTGCTTGCCGAACCCACATGATTCACACTGAAAAGAAGGTAGAGATACATCTGGTAGAGCCTTCTGGATGACTGGTAAAGGGGCATGTCCAAGACACTGATGTCAATCGACGGAGGAGACGAAAGAGAGGAAAGTCGGAGAGTTATCAAGGAGGTAGAGCCCATTCTGCAGTCGCCCCTTACCAATGATAGTTCGCGTCTGTCGATCCTGTATCAGAAAAGAAGAAGAAGTAAAGGTTACAGAGTAATTTAAATATTAGTCAGGTGACCAACAAAAAGCAAATTAAACGGGGAGCCCGAAACATGAAGAGTCGGGCGTCGAGAGAGAGAAAAAGTGAGAGGGATATCAGCAGAGCTGGAGACGGGAACAGTGTCCCCATTGGCCACTGTGATATACTTAGGATGAGGAGAATCCAAGTATTGATGTGGCCGCAAGGAGGTGATGTGATGGGTGGCACCTGAGTTCACTATCCAGCGCGGACTAGTGGAGAGACAAGCGATACCTTCTTGGTAGATGGAGGCAGCAGAGGCAACGGAGGCAGGTGGGCGACTGAGCAGACCATGGAGTTGTTGGAGCTGAAAGCGAACCTCTTCAAGGTCAGTACAAGCGGATGAGGAGTCGGTAGCAGCAACAGTGGCCTGTGGACGAGGAGGAATCTCATGCTTGCGATAGCAGGTGGCCGTCCTTACCGCAAAAGGAACACTTCGGTCAAGGTCGGCCTCCCCGTCCGCGGCCCCAAGATCCGGAACGCCCCTCTTGAGCAGGAGGGGGGAAAGGCAGCATGGGTGCAGAAGTCTGTTGAAGGAGAGCCGGTGACGGAGGAGCAGAACTATCAGGAGGTTGTGAGACCTTGAGCAGCAGGGAACACACATCTGATAGTGAGGGGGTAGCAGCCGAGGAGAGGATCTGAGCCCGAACGCTCTGAAGATGAGGTGGTGCACGATCCATCATCATGGCAACACCGACAACTACTTTTTGAGCACGTTGTGCAGCAAGATCCAGCGTAGGAGGTTGATGTTGGATCAATGCTTCAACCAGAGTCTTTGCCCGAGCAACAAAGGAGGTGAGGTCGGTGGCCCCGCCAACATCAAGGGTCTGGAGATCAATGATGATGTCATATAGATGTTGGAGACTATATTTACCGGAATATAGAGACTGGAGTTCATCCCACATTGTCTTGGCCGTTTCGTGATACATGGTCATGTGGTAGGGTTCGGTATCAAGGGAGTTGAGAAGCCATGTCTGAACCCGACCATCGTTGCGCAACAAATCGTCAATAGGAGCAGCAGGAGCCGCTTGGGTCAAGTGATGTAGAAAACCTTTGCACTGTAGTACGCGACGAACAGAGTGCACCCACTCCACAAATTTCTTCTTCCCGGCTAATGAAATAGTAGTAATCTGCAACTCATCACGGAGTTCAGGGGCAGAGGCCGGGCGGTCTGCAGAGGAGGAAGCCATCTGTCCGGTAGAATCAGGAGAGGACGCCATGGCAAGGCGAGCAGGAGGCTAGGCCGGCGGACAGAAACACCAGCGAACAGAAGGGAGACCGCACGGGCAGACCAGCGAGTAGGAAGCCACACAGTAACCCGAGCGAGGAGACCGCACGGTCTTGGTGACAACACAATAGTGGCAAGGTAACGAAGCCGTCGTGACCAGAATGCTGAGCGGTTAGCTGGGAGAAGCCGCCTTCGAGGAGACAAGTCGCAGCGACTAAGCAGAGAACAGGCCAGTCAAGAAGGCTGCACGGTCACGATGAGTACACCAGCGGTAAGGGAAGATGTCGCGACCTAGATGCGGAGCTCGCCGGGAAGAGGGAAGTCGCAGCGACTAAGAGAATAAAATCGCGGCGAGAAGAGAAGTCGCGGCGACTAAGACAAGTCACGGCGAGCACGAAACAGATCAGCCAGAAGGCAAGAACACGGCGGGTAGACAAGGAGACCGCAGCGAGTAGCGACTAAGAGAAGTCGCGGTGAGCAGTGAGAAGGGAAGATCTCGGCGGGTAGATAGGGAGACCGCACCGAGTAGAAGGGAAGCGGGTAGACGGGATGAAACCCCGCGGGCAGAGGGAAACAAGGGAGGGAAGGCCCCACCTGATAGAAAGGTTATAAAAGGGAGGAGAAGGAGAAGTGTTGGGCGCCACGAGAGAGAGAGCAGAGGAAGCGGTTATAACGGCCTTAACCGCGCGGGAAGTCGCGGTTACAGAAACTCTAACCAGGAAGCGATTAGAAAGGGAGCAGGTCGCACGACACTGCGGCTAAGCAGGAGAACAAGCCGCCCGGTAAGCCGGAATAGCAGGCGGTTAGAAAAGAATGGGTCGGACTATATCCCTCTGATACCATGTAGAGAAGTCCTCAAACTTGTATATATTATCTCAATAATCAAATACAAGGTATGAATACACATTTATATGAGGGAGAAAGAGAGAAGAGAGTCTTATACAAGATGTGGGACTAAAGAGGAGAAAAAAAAGAAATACAAATAAATGGGTCATTTTACATGGGCTTTTCCAACAAGCTCAAATCCAGCAAGAAGAATACAAGGAGACAAAGAAGGCATTGGCACTGAAGTCAAGGAAAGAGGACGACGATGATGATGAGAATGACGAAAAGAGCCTCTTCGTGAAAAATTTCAAAAAGTTCATGTAGAACCCAAAAAGGAGAAACACCCTCTGGGAGTACTTTTAAAAGGACTCTAGGAGGAGAGGCTTGTAATTCAAAAAGGAAAAGAAAGCGACCATGAAGACGAACGGCTTCCATCGGAGTGATTGCACTACATGAAGACCGGAAATATTAGAAGTCAGTGCCTAAAATATTTGAAAGAGCAAAAGCAATAGTGACACAAGAAAAGAAAAGAAGAAGGTATAAAAGGTGACAATATGGGATGACTCTTCATCTAAAGGCTCAAACGGCTCCACCTCAAGAAGACGATGAAGAGACAAACATGTGTATCATGGGAAAAAGCCACAAAGTATTGGACGATAATTGCAGTGTCCAAAGCAACATTGAAGTATCTCCTACTTATGAAGATTTATATGATGTGTATTTAAAAACTTGCAAATATTTCAATAAAAGTTTAAAAGATCTTGAACTTCTAAGCAGAACAAACAATTTAGTACTGATATTATCTGTTACTGTTGTAACACGTCTGGGCATGTCATTGCTAACTGCCCAGTCAAAGGAAAAGAAATAAAAGGACAAAAAGGGGAAAACCATCAAAAAGGCAAGAAGTCTTAGAAGAGCCTCCTAGTCAAAAAAGGAAAGGACCTGGAGTGATAGTGAGACAAGCTTTCTGAGTCTGAAGAGGAAGAAGCATATGTAGGGTTGACTGCATTGTCTGAAGAATCAGCACCTGCTGTCACCCAGACAAGAATCTGATCTCCATTGCTAACCTCTGACAGTGACTCAGAAGAAGAAGAAGAGAGTTGTGGACTAATGGCAATGAATGAATGGGATGATCGGGATGACTCCCATCCTGATGAGGTAAAACTCAACTCTGCTCTGTCAATTTCAGATTATGAGACTGGTGCTGAGTTAGAGGCCAACTCATCTTCTAATGATGAGGACTCTGAACCAGAGAACACCTTTGATGAAATAGCTGAGAAGTATGATGCCCCCCTTGAGCCATTGGGGAAAAGAAAGAAGCTTGCTAAGAAGCAAGCTGAAGAGCTTGATCTCCTCAGTGCTCTTAAGACTCAACTTGAAGAAAAGATGGATAAAATCTATTAAATAAACTCAAAGATAATTGAGCACAAGAAAATTATTGATGAGCAAGTTGAGCTATTGATTCAAAAAGAAAGAATCATTAAAAAGTTTGGGAATGATCTCCTTAACGAGAGAGAACTGGTGGCTAAATACTCTAAGTCTTAGACACATTTTCTGCACTATATAGAAATGGTGCAGGATATAAGAGGAGTAGAAGGAGAACTAATGGTAAAAGGAAAGCACTCGTGCAACCCACTACCTTCAAAAAGGTTCTCTTAGAATCTAATAGATATGACCTGAAAAGTGTCTATGAACACTAGAAGAATGGATTTTCCACTAGTGGAACCAAAGATGTGCATTGTGGAAAGAATGGCCTCAAGGCAGCTCATGAGGAAATTGAGATGAAAGATTGAGGAAACCTGTGAATTAGAATCATTATCCGTTGAAGAGGAGTACATGATAGATATAGGAGGAGGAAAGTCTAAACCCTACTAACAAACCTAAAATTACAGAAATACCCACAATTACATAAATACCCCCACCCCTCCCCCCCCCCTCAAGTTGGGCGTGTAATGTCAACAATGCCCAACTAGCCAATAATCATTCTGCAGACAGCAGTGCACAAACCCTTAGTGAATATGTCGACCAATTGTTGTTCGGATGGAACAAAGGGGGTAACCATAATTCCTCTTACAATGTTTTCTTTGATGAAGTGTATGTTGATTTCAATGTGTTTAGTACGATCATGCTGCACTGGATTATAAGCGATACTGATAGTCGTCTTGTTATCACAATATAGTCTTATAGGCTCCACACCATTAAGACCAAGGTCTTTCATGATGGTTCGGGTCCATAGCCCTTCATATATCCCGTGAGCCATAGCCCGAAACTCTGCATCTGCACTGGATCTGGCAACAACATGTTGTTTTTTGCTTCTCCATGCAACCAAATTTCAACCCACCATCATGCAGTGACCGGAGGTGGACCGACGATCATCAACTGAACCAGCCCAGTCTAAATCAGTGTAGACTTCAATAGCCAAATTATCACTTGGTGAGAATAGAATGTCCTTCTCTGGTGAGGATTTAAGGTAACTAAGGATACGATTAGCAGAATCTTGATGGCAAGTTTTCGTAGAATGCATACATTGGTTGACTACTCCAACCGCATAGGAGATGGCAGGACGAGTGTGAGACAAGTAAATAAATTTTCCCACAAGTCTCTGAAATCTAGAAATGTCTCCAATAGTTTCACCATCATCTCTTCGAGGACGGTGGTTAGCTTCAATTGGGGTGTCAGCAAGTCTACACTCACTCATTCCTGAAGCTTAGAGGAGATCAAGAATGTATTTCTTCTGCGATATAAAGATACCATGTTTGGACCTTGCAACCTCAATGACCAAGAAGAACTTAATGTTTCCTAAGTTTTTCACTTCAAATTCTCTCGTCAACCTCACTTTTAAAGTATGAATCTCATCCAGATCATCGTCAGTTATGATGATGTCATCCACATAACTATTAGAGCTGTCAACTTTCCATCCCTGTGTTTGATAAAGAGGGTATGATCAACATTGCTCTGGAAGTAACCAAAGCAAGTCATGGACTTGTGGAATCTTCCAAACCATGCTCTAGGAGATTGTTTCAGTCCATACAAGGCCTTTTTTAGCTTGCACACATTCCCTACTGATCCTTTAGGTGAAAGATCAGGAGGAAGAGTCATGTATACCTGCTCTTCCAGATCTTCATGAAGAAACACATTTTTGACATCCAGTTGACTAAGATTCCATCCCTTACAAGAAGCACAACATAGAAGAACCCTTATGGAGTTCATCTTTGCAACCGGAGCAAAGGTCTCTTGATAACCAACCTTGCCTTATATCTCTCCACAACACCCAGAGAGTTCTGTTTGATGGAAAACACTCATTTACTTCCAACAAAAGTCTTCCCTTTACGCAAATGTACCAGGTTCCAAGTGTGGTTCTTGCCCAGAGCATGCATTTCTTCAAGCATAGATGTCTTCCGCTTGTCGTCAGAGATAGATTCCTGCCACAAAATAGGAATGGAAACAATAGACAAGGAAGAGAGAAAGGCCCGATGAGAGGCCGTTAGAGAGGAATAAGATACAAACTGAGATAAAAGATGTGTGGAGGTACCTTCCCTTAGAGCATTGGACCCAGACGGCAGGTCAGATGTCGGCTCCAGAATACTGTGAGCGACTCCTGTGTTTGTTCCCTTAGAACGACAAGAATACACCTGCAATGGGGGAACCTGAGATCATGTCACAGGAGTAGTAGAAGTTGACACAGGGGCAATGGGAGAGGATGTCGAGTAGAATAGAGGAACCGACAACGGAGTAGTAGAGAGAGACTCGCCGGGAGTGAAGGAACTCACTTCCATCAGACGAGAGTCCTCCCCCCCGAAGTGAGGACCCATAATAGCTATCAGATTCACGAAAGGTGACACTCATAGACACAAACACTCCCTTGTGGATGGGGTCAAAACATTTATAACCCATTTGAGTTGGAGAGTAGCCGATGAAGACACACTTGTGAGCACGAGCATCAAATTTGATTTTCTGATGGATATGGACAAAACACACACACCCAAACACACGAGGTGGTAAATTTGTTTGAGGGGCACCAAGGGTGGTAAGAGGAGTGTTATAACAAAGAACACGTGAGGGCATACGGTTAATAAAGTCGGCAGCGGTGAGGACAGCATCCCCCCAATAATATCGGGGAAGGTGCATGTGAAGGTGGCATCGGGCAACCTCCAAGAGATGTCGATTCTTGCGTTCGGCCACCCCATTTTGGGCCGGCGAGTAAACACGGAAAGTTTGGTGGACAATGGCGTGAGTGGTAAGATAATGTTCGAAGGCAGATTCAGTATACTCACGACCATTGTACGTACGAAGAATTTTGATAGTGGTGTCAAACTGCGTAAAGATCATATTGTGAAATCGTTGAAATAAAGAGAAGACTTCACTTTTGGCTTTCATTAAGTATACCCAGGTAGTCTGGAAAAAACAGTCGATGAAAGTAACAAACCAGAAACACCCAGAAATAGAAGCAACGGGGCACGACCCCCAAACATCACTATGTTTAATATTAAATGGTGCAGAACTCGGAGAGGAAACATCATTAAAAGATACGATGGTGTTTTCCACGTTCGCAAGCATCACGGCGAAAGTTATCAACTAAAACTGGTGGTAAAGTAGGAAATAAATGTTTCATAGACAAGATAGAAGGATGTCCGCGGAGACAATGTAAAAACTCCAAAGTAACTGACGGAGTGGCATGAAGAGCCGCGGGAGGAGGAGGAGGGTGGTAAGAGTCAAGCACGTAGAGCCCATCCAACAGTTTACCAGAGCCAATCATTGTTCCCATCTTCAGCTCCTGAAAAACACAATAAGGGAAAAAGGTCACAGAAGAGTTCATAGAATTGGTGAGATGGCTAATGGAGAGAAGATTGCGAGGAAATTTTGGTACATGAAGCACGGAGGAGAGGGTGAGGGAGGAGCGGGAGATGGATCCTTTCCCAGCAATCGGAGAGAAGGATCCATCAGCAATGGTCACCTTGTCCCTACAAGACAATGGAAGGTAAGAAACAAAACCAGTGGCAGAACCAGTCATATGGTCTGTGGCTCCAGAATCAATGATCCAGTGAATAGACGGATGAAAACACCCAACATGAGCACTAAAGGAACCCATGTGAGCATAAGAGGACGAAGCGGAGGGCTCAACAGACTGACCTTGCATCAATCGACGAAACGCGTGAATTTCATCAGCAGATAGATCCACCAGAGGAAGAGCGTCGGAGGCTAAGTTACCAAAGGCGCAAGGCGCACCGAGGCGCAAAGGGCCCCTGGAGCCTAGGCGCAAGGCGCAGACGCGCGCCTGAGGCACGTGAGGCTCAAAAATGGAGGAAACGGAAATTGAGCGAATTGGGCGTCCAATTCGATGAAATTGGGCGAGTTGAGCGCCCAATTCCCTGAAATTGGGCGAATTGTGGGTCCAATTCGCTGAAATTCAGCGAATTCGCTCAATTGCAGCGAATTGGGCGTCCAATTCGCCCAATTTCAGCGAATTGGGCGCCCAAGTGCGCCTATGGGTTCCTCGGATGCGTCTAAGATCATGTTTTTGCCCGACGCAAAATTTTTTTAAAATAAACACCTTGAAAGGCCCAGGCGCGTCTGGGAGCCTGTAAGGCGCGCGCATGGGGCACATCTCCCGTCTCATCCGTGCTGAGGCGCGGAGTGCTGCGCCCGGCGCCTCAGGCGCTCCGAGGCGCGCGCCTTGACAACTAAGGTCGGAGGTAGGCAATGGCTCGGCCGAGGCATCCGAAAGATGAGCAGACCGAGACTGAGCAGAGCGTCCCTGGGAGCGACCATAACCCCGACCTCCCCGTGGTGCAGAACCACCCGGTGGTGTAGGAAACCATGAAGACGAAAGCACGTATGACGAGACTTCCCACAGTAATCGCAAAGCAAGTGATCCTTATTAGTGAACTTGGGACTGGGGTCGCGAGAAGTCTGACTGTTAAACTGAGCAGCGAGCGCAGAACCTTCTGTAGCAGCATCAGGAGTCCAAGTCTATCGGCGATCAAACTCTTGTTGAATAAGACTGTAAACCTCGGGTGGAGAAGGTGTGGGGGAGCGTCCAGGTATCTGAACACTAATCTGATCAAAGTCCCGATGTAGACCATGAAGAAACTCAAAAACTCTGTTCTGTTCTTCCCTAGCCCAAACAAGTATCTCATCCTCAGGAGATACAAGAGTGAGAGAGTAAAAATGATTATACTCTTGATAAAGATGGGTGAACTCCAGGCAGTAGACAGAAAGGGGACGATCACCCTGACGGAGGAGAAAGATCTTTCGTCGCAGCTCATAAATCTGGGCAGTATTCCCCCTGCAGGAGTAAGTACCTTCAGCCCTCTTCCAAATATCTGAAGCAGTGTCTAAGAACAAGTAATTCTTGGCAATAGAAACCACCATGGAATTGGTCAGCCAAGACATGACAAAGGAGTTCTCCGACTCCCACTGCAACCAATCAGGGGAATCCTGGGCAGGATCCTTTGTAGTTCCCAAGACATAACCAAACAGCTGCCGACTCTTCAAGGCAAGAGTCACAGCCCGTGACCAAGGTAGAAAATTTGATCCGTCCAGACATATAGTCGTGATTTGAGGGGTGTTGTGGTCATGACTGGGCCGAACAGGGCCCCCGGAGACCAAAGTAGCGGAGGACACCCCATTGGTAGAAGAGACCATGAGAGAATCACCATTCCCTGGCAAGATAAAATAAGAACAGAAATCAAGGAGCCAAGGGAGAAACATCACACCGCCAAAATAGAACCTAAAGACTGCTCATAGAAAGAGGCGGCAAACGAAGTCCATATAGGAACATCCAGAAGAGGCCGACACCAGAAATGACTTAAGATTAGGTCATTCGGTGTCAAGCAAGGAGCGGCATCAAAAAACGGAGGAAGGCCACTGGCTGGATAGGATGACCGGCGGACAACTGCCGGAGGACTGCTGCAGGAGGACTACTGCTGGAGGAGGATTACTGTTGGAGACCAGCGGAAGAAACGGCGGAGAACCGCTGGAGCGGCGAGTCGGAGTCGGAGAGATGAGGCGGGATCGGAGAGGCTGGTGACGCGAGAGTAGGAGGGATCGGCGAGACGAGGCCGACGACGAAGCGGAACGACGGGGGCGGGATCGGTAGGGTGCAGTGCTGGCGACACAGGACGAGGCGGGATCGGCGAGCCTAGGGCTCTGATACCATGAGGAAACCTGTGAAATTAGAATCATTGTCCATTGAAGGGGAGTACATGATAGATATAGGAGGAAAGTCTAAACTCTACTAACAAAACAGAAATAACCACAATTACATAAATACCAACAAAGATCATGGGCTCTTTGTGTTTGGTACTAACACCAGCATCAAAGGTAAGAGAAGAGTATATGAAGAAGAGATGCAAGGAAGGGCAAGGCTGTGGCTGTGGACCCCAAGTCACCACCAGCACCACACCACAAGTCATGCAAAGAATCACATGCAATATCTTTCAGACAACCTTCTGATCCTAAGAAAAATTATCCAATTCCTATTGTGAGCACTAAGAGAAGGTATAACAAATTTGAGTGTTGGTGTTGTGGGAAGATTGAGCATTTTGCAATTGACTGTTGATTCAAACCAACTGTCTCCAAAGGACCCACTGGCAGACCAGCACAGAAGCTTGGGAAACTCTTCAATGCACCTCTATCAGGTCTAAAGCTAAATCCTAGTGCAAATGCTAACAAGAATCTAGGACCCAATAAGATTTTGGTGCCTAAGAAAAAGTAATCTTTTTTGCAGGGATGTCCAAAGGCCAACCAAACTCCTATTTAGTACTTGGACAGTGAATGTTCTAGACATATGACCGGAACATGAAGCATTCTGACAGACTACACCCCAGTTGAAGATGTATCCAAAGTCATCTTTGGAAGTTCTGACAGAGGAAAGACCAAAGACTATGGTAAGATATCCAATAACATAGTCATCATCTCAAAGATAGCTTATATTGAAGGATAGCAACACAATCTGATAAACATAGGTCAACTATGTGATCGTTACTATGTTATTGTTTTTCACATGGATGAGTTACTGATTAAGAAGTCTGAAGAGACCATACTAACTGGCACTAGAAGTGAAAATATTTATTTCTTAAATTTCCTACATAATAGTTCTTACTTTCATATATGTCTTATAGCTAAGAAAAGAGCATCACTCTGTGTGCAATAACATAAGAGGCTAACTCACCTCAACTATAAGACATAAATAAGCTGTTTTTAGAAAATTTAGTTCGAGCTAGCTCAAGTGGAAATGTGTCCAGGAAAGCCTTTGTCATGCATGCTAAATGGGCAAGCAAACAAAGGGCTCATTCAAACTCATTGGGGTTAAGGACATCACTAGGTGTTTATACCTACTGCGCATGGACTTGTTTGGTCTTATGTTAATTCAGAGCTTAGGAGGAAAGGTGATGTAGGGTAGGCTATGGGGTGCACAAAACCAAGGCTACTAGGGGTGGAATGTAAATACGACACACAAACCAAATGCAATTCAACCGTCGATGACGACAACGAATAATTCAGAGCAATAAAAATATTGACACCAGGCAAAATAATTAAATAACAAAGAACAGCATTCAATTTAACAATCACATAATGACTTTCCTCCGCTCGGAGGGCCAAAGCTAAGCGTGTGGCGAATTGGTCTCACCTGCAAATTATAATCGTATCGCAACAAATTTCTACAAGCATGAATTTAAGCAAAGCATGATAACCAACCAATAATAATGTCAAATCAAATGTTCAAATACAATGAGAGACTACCAAAAGTAGCAGGCTGACCGAGGAACTATAGATTCTGGAGTCGGATGTATAGAATGACGATCAAATGTGGAACCGGTGGCGTGGAAATGATGGCGGTGGCTGTCCTCGGCGGTAAGTGATGAGATCGTACAAGAAATGGGTAGATCTGGCCACGTACGAGTAGATCCGGGCCGGGGAAAGGTAGATCCGCTGTTTTGGGTCAGATCCGGGCTAGGGGAGGGTGTATGGATGGTGGAAATAACGGATCAGGTGCTAAAAACTCGAGATCTGGACTAATCTAGAATCTTATGGCTGAAAGAGATGGATCCATGGAAAAGGAGTGAGTGGCGGGTCAGTCGGAGGAGGGGGAAGATGTGGTCGACCATGGAGAGGTGGGGATAGGGCGGCGGGGCTGAGGAAGGGGCGCCGAGTCTGGAGCAGGGACGGGGTGGCTGGATCGGGTTGAGGGGGTGTCGGGAAAGGACGGTCGGTGATGTTCGAGGCGGCCTAGGCGGTGGATGTGGGAAGGGTTGTTGGAGGTTTTCAGCGGGCTGTAAAGGGGGAACCGGGAGGCGGATAGAGGGTTTGTGGTGGGGAAAAGAGGCCTACGGATATGTGGTACCTTAGAGGGGAGATTGAGTGTCTATGAGTCGTCACCTGGGGTTCCACGGCATCGGCACAATGGGTTGATGGCGGAGTTCCGGGATTTTCTTTATCCAAAACCTACAATGCCTCCATTCAGCCCCTAACACCTCTATTTATAATAAGAAGACTAGGTCATCTCAATCAACAGCTATGATTGGCCGGTGGGAAAAATACATAAATATAACAATAATAAACTAAAATATATCAAGTAATATATGATCTCGACTCGCGACGCGAATCCAGACACATCCGCGGAGTCGGATCAGCGATCTGGTCAAGTCCTCCTGCATGAATACACAAACATGAGTCTCGCCTTATGGCGAACCCCTCCTGGTACACGATCTGATGGATCATCATCAACTCCCCCCGACTGAAAAGCTTTCATCTCAGATGAATGGAGACGATCGTACTGAAGTCGAAGTTCATGGGCGAATCGATCGAGCTCTGCTGCTAGTATACAAGCGTCGTCTGCGTCTGGACGGCCTTGCCAATGTACCAAGTAGTGGCATTGCGGCCCGTCTGTGGTGGGAACGAACTAGTAGGCTCTGACCTCTGTGATGCTCTCATATCTCAACTCTCAAGTGGTGGAACCCGGTGTGATCGGCAGTGTCGTCGGTGAAACCAGGGAAGACGAATCCCCAGGTGGGTGGGTGTCAGCAGTGGGTGGACTGTAGTGGCTATCAGACATAGGTGGAGTATAAGAGTGGTATGGCAAGGAAAGTGGGGGTGGGGATGGCTGGGTATCTCCACTGCTCGGGTCCACATACTTGCGAGGCTCGAAGTATGGCATCAGATCCTCAACATTGAATACCAGATGGATTTCCATACTCGTCGGGATATCGGGCCGGTGGGCATTTGTCCCAATATGATTTATAATAGAGTATGGCTCATTTGCCTAGCACTTAACTTTTTGGCAGGCCCTGAGGGGGGCCTTTCTGGGCGGATTCACATCATTACATTTTCGTCTTCATTAAATACTTGTTCTCATATTCGCTTATCTGCATGGGTTTTATAGTTTTCATTTTTCGTTATTATTCGTCGGTGAACCGACTCATGCAACTCATGCAAATGGTGTGCAAATGACTCAGCAGACTCGCTCGGGCGCGAATCTAAGGGACTCGGGATGAGGTCAATGGGCTTCCTAGGGTCGTATCATGATACTATATAAATTGAACTCAACCCGGTGAACCAATCGACGGAACTGTTATAAGCAAACTCCACAACTGGAAGATCTAAGTCTCAACTACCTACATGCTCTCCTACTAGACACCTCAAAAGATTCCCTAAGCTTCAATTCACTACTTCGGTCTGTCCGTCCATCTGTGGATGATATGCTGAGGAAAATCTAAGAATGGTGTCAGTCTTGTGCCACAGGGTCTTCCAGAAGTAATTCATGAATCTCACATCGTGCTCGGACACGATCGACTTGGGTAGGTCATGCAATCTAAAAACATCCTTCATAGAGATAGATGCTACGTGAGTCGCATCTACCGTCTTACGGCAAGCAATAAAGTGCGTCATCTTCAAAAACCGATCGAGCACCACGAAGATGGAGTAGTGTTTTCGCAGAGTGCGGGGGAGTCCGAGAACAAAATCCATAATGATGTCCTCCCAAGGGCAGTGTGGAACAGATAAAGTCGTGTACAGACCCGTATTCTGCTTGGTACCCTTTGTCATTTGATAGATACGGCAGCGACGGACAACGTGAGCCACGTCCCTCTTAAGGTTGGACCAGTAAAGGCGGTCCTCAACAATGGCTATGCACTTATCTTGCCCAAAGTGCCCTGCGGATGCGCCCGCATGCAACTCCCAAATCAATTATTCACAGTATGACCTATGAGGAATGCACAGGCGGGAGCCCTGGTACAGGTATCCCTCAAAGATCTGATATTCCACAACAGGGTATGGTGGGTCTCGGGACAGGGCGGTCTAAATCTCGCCAAAGTCAGGGCATGTCGGGTAATCAAGAATCACTCTCTCAAGCCTGTCTACAGGTGCGGTCATCGTCTGCGGCAAGGAGACGCGGCAGCTCAATGCATCATCAGGTTTGTTCTCAACACCGACAAGGTGCTTGAGAACATGATGAAAGTCCTGAAGGTACTCGACCCACTTGGCATGTCAGTGTCCCAGCTTGCACTGCGAGTCGAGATAGCGTAAGGCCTGGTGGTCGGAATATAACACAAACTCCTGAAGTAGGAGATAGTGCCTCCAGTAACGCAGAGACTGGACAATAGCATAAAACTCTCGATCATAATTCGAGTATTTCTGCTTTGGCTCATTTAGTTTCTCACTAAAGTAAGAAACTGAGTGTCCCTCCTGACTCAATACGTCACTGATACCAACACCAGACGCATCACAAGCGACCTTAAAAGCACGGCTAAAATCCGGAAATCTCAGAATAGGAGTCGTCGTCAGTCTCTTTTTTATTTCCTCAAAAGCTCTGGTAGCTGCGGGGATTCACTGAAACTATCCCTTCTTAAGACAGCTCGTGAAGGGGGTCATAATCGTACTGAACCCCTGGACAAATCTCTTATAGAAAGTGGGAAGTCAGTAAAAACTGCGAGCCTCGTGGATGGTCGGAGACACAGGCCAGTCTCGAATGGCAAACCTTCTCAGGATCGACTGAAACTCCCATAGAAGACACGATGAATCCTAAGAAGTGAACAAACTCCGACGGGAATGATCATTTTTTCAAGTTTACATATAGTTTCTCATGGCGAAGGGTGTCAAAGAGAAGTCGCAGGTGATCTAGGTGCTCGTCCTGAGTCTGGCTATAGATCAGTATGTCATGAAAATAAACCACCAGAAACTTGCCCATGTAGGGCCGCAACACCTGCGTCATAACTCTCATGAAGGTGCTAATGGCGTTCGATAGCCCGAAAGGCATGACTAGCCACTCATAGAGACCGTCTTTAATCTTGAATGCGGTCTTCCACTCATCTCCCTCACGAACTCGTATTTGATGGTACTCACTACGGAGATCGATCTTGGAGAAGATCTGGGCACCTGACATAGTATCCAGTAAGTAATCGATTCGTGGGATCGGGAAGCGATACTTGATCGTGATTTTGTTAATGGTGCGGTTATCGATGCACATACGCCAACTACCGTCCTTCTTAGAGGTAATAAGGGCGGGAATCGCACACAGACTCATATTCTAACGAATAAACTGCTTCTGAAGTTCATCAACCTGCCTATTGAGCCCAGCGTGCTCATCCAGGTGCATACGATAATGGGGCAGGTTTGGGAGAGAAGCCCCCGGGACTAAATCAATAGCATGTTGAATGTCCCGTGGAGGGGGCAGCTCATCGGGGAGCTCATCAGGCATGATATCCGCAAACTCACATAGGAGGGGACGCACCGCTATGGGGTGGTCAACAGGGGTGTCCTCAGATGCCTGAGTGGCGGCCACAACGTAAATGATATTCAGCTCAATACTATCTCGCAGGAACTCACCTCGCCTCAAGATATGTAGGGGCCTCGAGGCACTCGTGCTCACAGACGGCTCAACCATACACTTGGATCTCTCCCTGGGCTAGGTAGGCGTCAATGTAATCTTTCGCCCCTTGTCGTAGAAAACACACGTGTTCGAACGGTCGAAACATGTGACGTCACGATCAAATAGCCAGGAGAAACCGAGTAACATATGAGCAACGTCCATAGAACGTCCATAGGGATAACATCACACCAGACCCGATCCTGAAATGAGGTAATGCTAATCGGGACAAGGGAGTGTTGGGTGACCTGAATAGTCATCTTATCTACCCAGACGACACGATAGGGGTGGGGGTGAAGCTCTGCCTTCACCTATATACGGTCAAGCCCCTTTTGGGCCACGATATTTACAGAACTCTCGTTGTCGATGGCCAACTTGCAGGGTCCGCCTGCACTAGGAAAGTACGTGTAAAATATGGTGGTGCGTCGCCAATCCTCATCTACACGAGGGGTATGTAGGAGGCGCCTAATCACTCTCACCTCCAATGATCTCTCTGCGTCGCTCTCCCAACTTTCCACGATAGTGGCCTTAATTTCCTTCGTAACCTCCTCATCTTCCTCTAAACCATGCTCCTCATCCTCAACTAGCAGGGTCCGCGAGGGACACTGCGCCGCCACGTGTCATCTGCCAGAACATCTATAGCACAGAATACCCCCAGATCGTTGGCCATCAGCGGCGACGGTCTTGCCCTTTGTGTGTGTGGGAACACGTGAGGGTGCAGCCGTGGTGGTCTGTAGCGGAGCGGGTTTCCTAGAAGTCGAGGAATCAGTCTGAGAGGGGAACTGTCTCGTGCTAGATGATCGGAGGTACTGCTCGTACTCGAGAGCAAGCTGAAATATATGATCGACGGTCTCTAAGCGATGGGGAATCAACTCTCTCTGAATTTCATAACGTAGGCCTGCCTTGAAACGAGAGGCAGTGGCGATAGGCTCCTCCGAGACGCCACTCCTAACTACTAACTCGTCGAAGGGAGCCATATACTCAGCGATAGTGAGTGTCACCTGTCGTAAGTTCTGTAACTACTCAAATAACTGGTCTCAGGAGGACGCGGGGAGGTACTTCTCACTCAGTCTTCGTTTTATCTCATCCCATCTGGCGATGGGGTAATAACCATCTCGGTCTAAAGCTATCTCTACGCTAATCCAGAATACTTAGTATGTCAAAGTCATGGCCACCTCTCCATGGGTTGGGATAATCTTCGGGGTAATCAACATGAGTGTAGTCGTATCAAGCGGGTGGGGGACCATGCTCTCTCCGACCCAGGGGATAATACTCATCGCGGTGATGATCACGGCGACTGTGTGAGGGTACACGATCTCTGGGCTCAGGCTCAGGTTGACGTGGCATACGGTACTCTTCACACTGATGGGGAGGTCTATCACGTGTCGGATCAGGATTTCGCCTTACCGGCGGTGCTGGGGCTCGGTGAGGAATATCACGACGGTGGCGATCTACTGAAAGTTGGCCATCTCTCGGGCGTTGGTCAAGGCGTGGAGGAGCATCGGGGACGTCCTCAAGTGAATCGTCACGCTGTGTTGGAGTATCCCTAACATTCTCTAAGTCGTCTAAACGAAGATTCACCTCGGCAAGAGTGGCACCCGAATTCGAGCTCGTCGTTCGATCGTCAGTGATTTGTGGATCTACCATGCTTCTTCTAAAAATTCTACCACTACAAAGCATACAAATGACCCGACCTGTGCTATGATACCAATTGATGTAGGGTAGGCTATGGGGTGCACAAAACCAAGGCTAGTAGGGGCAGGATGTAAATGCGACACACAAACCATAATCTAAATGTAATGCAACTATCAATGATGGCAAAGAATAATTCAGAGCAATGAAAATATTAACACCACGCAAAATAATTAAATAACAAAGAACAGCAATCAATTTAGCAATTATATAATAGCTTTCCTCCGCTCGAAGGGCTAAAGCTAAGCGTGCGGCGCATTGGTACCACCTGCAAATTATAATCGGATAGCAACAAATTTCTACAAGCATGAATCTAGGCAAAGCATGATAATCAACCAATAATAATGGCAAATCAAATATTCCAATACAACGAGAGCCTCGTCAAAGTAGCGGGCTGACCGACGAACTGTAGATTCCAGAGCCGGATGTATAGAATGGCGATCAAATGTGGAACCGGTGACGTGGAAATGATGGTGGAGGCTGTCCTCGGCAGTAGGTGATGAGATAGGACAATAAATGGGTAGATTCGACCACGTACGAATAGATTGGGGTCAGGGAAAGGTAGATCTGCTGTTTTGGATCAGATCCGGGCTAAGGGAGGGTGTATGGGTGGTGGAAATAACGGATCGGGGGTTAAAAACTTTAGATCTGGACTAATCTAGAATCTTAGGGCTGAAAGAGATGGATCCACGGAAAAGGAGTGGGGATCGGCCGGAGGTGGAGGAAGATGTGGTCGGCCGTGGAGAGGTGGAGATAGGGCGGCGGGGCTGAGGAAGGGGCGCCTGGTCTGGAGGAGGGACAGGGTGGATGGATCGGGTTGAGGGGAGTCGGGAAAGGCCGGCCGGTGGTGATGTTGGAGGCTGCCTGGGCTGTGGATGTGGGAAGGGTTGCTGGAGGTTTTCAGCGGGCTGTAGAGGGGGAAGGGGGAGCCAGATAAAGGGTTTGTGGTGGGAAAAAGAGGCCTATGGATAGGTGGTACCTTGGGGGAAAGATTGAGCGCCTAGCAGTCGTCCCCTAGGGTTCCACGACGTCGGCACCGTGGGGCAATCGCGGAGTTCCGTGATTTTCTTTCTTCAAAACTTGCAATACCTCCATTCAGCCTCTAACACCTCTATTTATAATAAGAAGAAGACTATGACATCTCAATCAACGACTATGATTAGCCAATGGGAAAAATACATAAATACAACAATAATAAACCGAAATATATAAAGTAATATATGATCTCGACACGCGACACGGAGTCGGATCGGCAATCCAGTCAAGTCCTCCTGTGCGAATACACAAATGTGGGTTTTTCTTTAAACAAAAGTCAGATATCCTGAAAATATTCACTAGATTTGTCAAACAAATTCAGAATGAAATGAGCAGTTTTGTGGCTAAGATCATGAGTGATCATGGGACTGAATTTCAATCTAGTGTTATGACCAAATTTTGTGAAAGCCTGGATATCTTTCTGGAGTTTTCCTCTTCTAAAACTCCACAACAAAATGGAGTTGCAGAGAGAAGTAATAGAACCCTAATTGAAGCTTGTAGAACAATGTTGAGTGACGGGTGTGGAAATGGTGATCAAAGACGGATGAGATAGGACAATAAATGGGTAGATTCGACCACGTACGAATAGATTGGGGCCAGGGAAAGGTAGATCTGCTGTTTTGGATCAGATCCGGGCTAAGGGAGGGTCTATGGGTGGTGGAAATAACGGATCGGGGTTAAAAACTTTAGATCTGGACTAATCTAGAATCTTAGGGCTGAAAGAGATGGATCCACGGAAAAGGAGTGAGTGGGGGTCGGTCGGAGGTGGAGGAAGATGTGGTCGGCCGTGGAGAGGTGGAGATAGGGCAGAGGGGCTGAGGAAGGGGCGCCGGGTCTGGAGGAGGGACAGGGTGCATGGATCGGGTTAAGGGGGGTCGGGAAAGGCCGGTCGGTGGTGATGTTGGAGGCGGCCTGGGCGGTGGATGTGGGAAGGGTTGCTGGAGGTTTTCAGCGGGCTGTAGAGGGGGAAGGGGAGTCGGATAAAGGGTTTGTGGTGGGAAAAAGAGGCTTATGGATAGGTGGTACCTTGGGGGAAAGATTGAGCGCCTAGCAGTCGTCACCTAGGGTTCCACGACGTCGGCACCGTGGGGCGATCGCGGAGTTCCGGGATTTTCTTGCTTCAAAACTTGTAATGCCTTCATTCAGCCTCTAACACCTCTATTTATAATAAGAAGAAGACTATGACATCTCAATCAACGACTATGATTAGTCGGTGGGAAAAATACATAAATATAACAATAACAAACCGAAATATATAAAGTAATATATGATCTCGACACGCGACACGGAGTCGGATCGGCAATCCAGTCAAGTCCTCCTATGCGAATACACAAATGTGGGCCCTGACTTACGGAGAACCTCTTCTGGTGCACAATCTGATGGATCCTCATTAAAAGGTTTAGACCTTTGTGATTGTTGATGATTACTCTAGGTTCACTTGTGCTTTTCTTTAAACAAAAGTCAGATATCCTGAAAATATTCACTAGATTTGTCAAACAAATTCAGAATGAAATGAGCAGTTTTGTGGCCAAGATCATGAGTGATCATGGGACTGAATTTCAATCTGATGTTATGACCAAATTTTGTGAAAGTCTGGATATCTTTCTGGAGTTTTCCTCTTCTAAAACTCCACAACAAAATGGAGTTGCAGAGAGAAGTAATAGAACCCTAATTGAATCTTGTAGAACAATGTTGAGTGACTTTTCACTCCCAGAATACTTCTGTGCTGAGACTGTCAAAACAGTCTATCATGTTCAGAATAGGACCTTAATCAACAAGACTCATAATAAGACACCCTATGAGCTTGTGAAAGGCAGAAAACCAACCCTGACCTACTTCAAAATCTTTGAAAGTAAGTGTTATGTACTAAAAACAATGGGAAGCATTTTCTGACTAAGATTGTTGAGAAAGCTTATGAAGGAATTTTTTTGGTACAATTCTCAAGGTAGAGCTTACAAAATATTTAACAAAAAGACCATAATAGTAGAGAAGTCAATTCATGTTGTATTTGATGAGACCAGACTAATCTACAAGGGCTGGTCTAGTTCTTCTAGTGTTGTGGGTATTGAGCAAAGCTTGGAAAGGGCATCCATTAATGGCCAAAAGAAGAAGGGTGAACTGACCTCACCTGATGAACTAATCCAAAATGGAAGCACTTCCAAAGAAGATGATAATGAAGCTGCTGAAAGGACAGAGCTAACTGAAGCCCAACCTGAACCTGAACGGGAGAATGTAGAAAGATTGTCAACAGCTGCAGGGCATCTAAGGGACCACCCTCAAACTCAAATCATTAGTGACCTGGATCTTGGAGTACAGACAAGAAGAAGTGTTATAAATGAAGTCTTCCACCTGAGCTTTCTCTCTAAGGTAAAGCCAAATAAGTTTGAGGAAGCCAACTCAGATCCATCCTAGACCTTGGCTATGCAAAAAGAGCTGGAACAATTCAAGAGATGCAAGGTCTGGAAGCTGGTCCTCAGGCCTCTCAACCACAATGTCATTGGGGCAAAGTGAGTATTTAGAAACAAACTGGATGAACAATGAATCATTATCAAAAACAAAACAACACCGGTTGCAAAGAGTACAGATAAGAAGAAGGAATAGACTTTGATCAGACTTTTGCAGCAATGGCCAAATTAAAAGTCATAAAGTTGTTTCTAGCATATGCAGCTCACAAAGGGTTCAAGGTTTACCAAATTGATGTGAAGTCTGTCTTCCTCAATGGAGATTTAAAAGAGCAAGTATATGTAAAACAACGTATAGGTTTTGTAAATTACTCTCATCCAATCCATGTTTATCATTTAAGAAAAGCTTTATATGGTCTCCAACAGGCATCTAGAGCCTAATATAAGATAGACAATACATAATCTAATTTTCTCATTGAAAACAAATTTTCAAGGGGGGAAATAGATAATACATTGTTTCTAAGGGAAATTAGAGGCAAGATTTTGCTAGTGCAAATTTATATAGATGACATTATTTTTAGATCTACAGATGATAACTTTGCAAAAATTTTACTAAACTTATGCAAGGGAAGTTTGAAATGAGCAGCATGGGAGAGCTAAAATATTTCGTATGGCTCCAAGTGAAGCAATCTGAAGATGAGATCTTCATCTCACATACCAAGTTCACAAAAGAGCTTATAAAGAAGTTTGGAATGAAGAGTACAACCTCTATGAGAACTCCAATGGTCTCCAATGTATCTCTAGACAAGGATAAAAAAGGGAAATCTTTTAAAGAAACTATGTATAGATGTATAATCGGGTCCATGCTCTATCTAACTGCCAGTAGACCAGACATCATGTTTTTCACGTGTTTGTGTTAGGTATCAAGTGAACCCTAAGGAATCTCACCACATCTCTGTCAAGAAAATTATAAGAAACCTAAATGGTACACCTAATCTTGTTTTATGTTATTCTAAGAGTAATGGTTTTGAGCTAACAGACTTTTCAGATGCAGACTTTGCCGGATATAAGGAAGACAAGAAAAGCACTTCAGGAACATGTCAGTTTCTTGAAAGAAGACTCATTTCCTAGAGCAGTAAGAAGCAGACAAGTGTGGTCATATCAATGGCAAAGTCATAATATATTTCAGCCGGAAGTTGTTGTGCTCAAATGCTCTGGATACAGCACCAATTACAAGATTACAACATTCAGCTAAGTAAAACGTCTTTATTATGTGACTCATCTAGTGCAATCTTAATTGCCAAAAAATTTGTGTCTCACAGCAGGACCAAACACATTGAGATAAAGTATCACTTCATCAGAGAACATGTAAAAAAAGTAGATATTTGTCTTGAGTTTGTCTCTACTGACAAACAAGTGTCATACATCTTTACTAAGCCTCTGAATAAAGAGAAGTTCAATTTCTTTAATATTGAACTAGGCATGTTGAATTTTGAATGAATTTCAAGCATAGCAAGCCCACTATATGATGTGTCATGTATTTCTTTTACTATTATTCTTTGGTCATGCAGGCAAAAACACTGAATATGGAAAAATGTGGGGCTATACGGGAAATAGTAAAGAAAATTCAATCAAAAAAGGATATTGGCACCTCACTTGTACAAATTTTATTCCTTAAACAAGTACGCACCGCTTGGAATTTTTTTATATTAATAAAATTAAAAATAGCAGGAACATTAGGTTAAATAAGCTCTAAAATCCCAAACGTCGGCACAATGGTTCTCACAATCCGCTCTCGTTTCGACAAAGAAAAGACTCTCTCCTTCTCACCCTAGCTTTGTCGATGGCACCCAAGGAGAGTTCGTCGGATAAAATCAACACTGGCAGCAAAGTCATCAGGGGCGACTTCAGAACCTGTTCGAAAGACATTCAAAATGTGATATTCCTCTTAAGTGCAGCAGGCTTATAACTAATATTATCATAGCTAACAAGAATAGTACCAACTACAGTAGAGGAATTTTTCAAGAATGCTGAGGTAAGCAGTTTCGGCTCCAACATCAAAACGAGCACAAGCCGCCTCTAAGAACTTCCCACCCTTCAAGAAGGTGAAGAGGAGGAATAAATCACCAAGGAGGACATTATTGCATCCCTGGCATAGTGCGATTACTCTGGAAAGGAATATGGTTCATTAGAAAAAAGTGATATGAATGCGTTAGGAACACTTTCGGCTGACATAATAGGAAAAGCTCTGTTATGCAAGCTCTGATCTCATGACCAAATTTTCAAGGAAATGTTCAGGATAATCACTGTTGTCATTCTTACTAAGAGAACTTATTGGAGTAACCTAGTTCTCAGGAAGCTGAAAGCACGCATGGCTGCCCCCAACATGGGGAGAATAGTTTCTTTGTACCTACCCAAGAACCTAGGAGATAGGCTAGATGAGACTTCTGAAGTTCTTCTCTACTACCTGAAGAAAATGAGCTACAGAACCATAGAGATGTGGGATAAATCTTTTCCCAAACTTGAAAAGGGAGGAGCAAGCTCCAGGCTCTCCCAGGGAGAAGAGAAGAAAGAAAAGGAAAAAAGTTGAATCTACCCCCAAAGGGCAAGTGGTTGTCAGGAGAAGAAGGGTGAAGAAGGTACAACCTGCTGAAAACTCAGTTCCAGGGGTGTGGCTGATCAGGGAAGACTAGAGTTGGGCAAAGTTAACTAGGAACTGAACAAATATAGTTGAGGGGGGGCCTGCTCCTGATGTTTACATCCAACAAACTGAAGTTGTTGAATCCACTGAGGACATTCAGGGGGAGTCTAATCTGGATGAATCAGTCCAGGGAAAGGTTACCATGAGAGAGGTGGAGAAAGTGGTTTGCAAAGTTCTGGCCTTCATTGCAATAGTACCTCCTGCTGAAGACAACTCCACAGAATTCAACCCCACTGGCCATGAGATAGTGTTATGGAAAGAAAAGAGTGTGCTTGAGGACCAAGACCCTAATATAGGACCTCACAGTAGTCTACACCTGACTTCCTATATGAGGACTATGAGGGTCTGCAGACACCTCTCAGAGAACTGTTGAGACTGAGCCAAAAGCCCCAACTGCTCAACCTACTGAAGAACCTAGTTCTTTCTTGGCTTAGCTGCAACAAATGATGGATACTCAAAAGAGTATAGAAGTGTTTGCGGAAAAGGCAGTCCAAGGATTGAGGACTGAAATGAATGAGAAAATAAAAGCAGTTGAAATGAAAATGCATGATCTGAATACTCAAACCTTTCAGTTCTTCATGAAGACAGCAAATGATGTGAACTTTACAGCAAGACAAAATGACATGACACATCAGGGTATTCAAGCTATCATAGACAACTAGAATGCCACTAGACAGAACTTATATCAGGCATTCCTGACAACCAATGCAAGAATGGCTGGCAAGGAACATCCGTCCATCCAACACCCTGCAGCGTCCTGTAGTGCCAGAAAACTGGTCTTTCACCACAATCACAACTCACTAAGAGCTATCGCCAGCGATACTCGCTGTCGCCCGACGATATCCAACAGTTATGCAAACTGTGGTACTTTCTGGGTATTTTCCTAGAGCACACCCCGAATACTTCTTGCTACTCTCATTTCACAGGTACAACCCACAGACCCCGTAAACTGTGTATTCACAGGCATCATTTTGTAGCAATAGCAGTCATCCCTTATGATGAAGGAGACACCTTTGACATAAGACAGGTGCATGCAGATCTGATGATAACCTGAAAAAGCATCCAAAAAACTCATCACAAAAAAACTGACGGTTGAATCAACCAGCGCGTCGATTCTAGACGAGGGATAACAATCCTTATGACATGTTTTATTCCAAAGAGAAAAGTTTACACACATCCTCCACCTTCCATCCACCTTTTTTTACCATTACCACGTTGGAAACCCAGCCTGGATACTGGATCTCCGATACAAACTCATCCTTTAGGAGTTTCTTCACCTCCTCTCGGATCTGCTCGTCCATCTTGTCGGTCACAAACATCCTTTTCTATTAGATGGGGAGAGCTCTTGGGTCAAGATTGAGGCAATGACACACTACGTCAGCATCAATGCCCGACATGTCCGCAGCACTCCAGGCGAAGACGCCCACGTTCCTCTAGACGCATCCCAGGACCCTCTCCTGGTCCTCCCTGCTCAGACCTCCACTGATTCTCACCTTATCCGTCCTCCCCTCTCGGGCCAGGACCTCTCTCTTTACTACCTCCAGTCGAGACATCTCCTCCGACTCACTTTCTATCCTCCTCCCCTGAGTGAGGACCTCCTTTTCTGCAAAGTGTTGAAAGTCGCCAACTTGAAGTCGTCAATGAGCGAGTAACGAGTAAACTCGCTCAACTTATCAAGAACTCGCCTACCTTATCTAATGATTGCGAGTTGTTGTCTTTGGTCTCCGGCTTGACACCTTGAGTCATTAGTCTTCTCGCAAAAATTTCCTTCTCGGCTACGATCCACGCTCATCACACCAAAGTGTTGAAGTCGAGAAAATCCATACTCCAAAAATTCGGATCAATGCAGCCTAAGGTTACTGATTCTACAGTTTGATGCCACAATTTGGATGGCTAGCGCGGGAGAGAAAACTATCTATAAGCACACCCCAAATGCTCCAACAGGGAGGTCTCACCACGTACCTGAAAGTTTGAGAGAAACTTCCCTTCCGCAACCAAAAAGTCAGGCGAGGTACTAGGTGTTGGAGCATGCGTCCCGCACTCCTTAGTTTGACAATAACAAATCTCAAATGTATTTGATCATATTATATTTATGGTGTGTAGATAACATAGGTACACTACTCTAATCATTGTGGATTGGCGACGCGCTTAAAAAAATCCAAGGCAAAGATATCGATGGCAAAACGGCATTAAGGCCTGACAATTGTTGCCTATTTCAAAAGTATTTTCATATATCGGCACGCAGGCCGACCACACATGAAAACACTAAAAAGCCTTCGCTTGGCCTTCGAGAGCCGACATTGCAACAAGGGCAGCAACCAGCTATTTCCCGCTCGGCTCTCCAGCACCTGTATAGGGACAATCCACCACAAGGGCGGCAAACACGGCAACGGTCAGCTTTCATCTGACCAATTTATAACGACCCTACCCCATACCCGGGGCAGCGGTATTCCTTCCCTACAGGCATATCATTAATACAACAAATATATCACAAGGAGGTGCACTTAAGCACTAATCAATATTCACAAACAAATGTCAATGGTCAAACTTACGTGCATCAGGGCACATTCTCGGTGTACCGACTTCTCCGGGTCCCACTACCATCCACAGTTCCGGACTTGATGGTATACTTGAGCATTCTAGTCTTTCTGGCACGGGGCCTAAGACTCTTATTATGCCAACGACGAAAGTCAGTTACTTTAGGCAATCTAGCCCGAACGACATAACGCGGGTACAGTTCAGCTCTTTCCGTTGCTCAAATCGCCAAGTCAACGCTGACGGTCCCAGCCATCATAGCGAACAACAAGACGCGGGTTAGCTTCCCCTTTTTCGTTCAGCTCGCTGGCCTTTCTTTAGTTGGGCTATTCAAGCTCTCAGCTTCGACTGCCGCCCACAGGTCCCCAGGACCAAAGCCTGTAATCGATACACAATGACACTCACAGTCATAGCTGGGCACCCAGGCTCACAGCTCACCTGCTAGCCCTTCAGTCTCCACGAGATAGGCCCTGCAAGTCAAATGCTATCTGGAAGCTATCGCCAGAGATAGTCACTATTGTCTGGCATTAGCAACAGAACTCTCATTTGTCTCCAGACTCAGCTACAATATGACTTTGTTAGCCTTATCAATATAGCTAAGAAGTTTCTGTCAGTGGATTTTGCCTAAATGAAACGCCTTGCACGGTTGATCAAAACTTCAAATAAGGTAGGGGATCTTGGTCCGCCTCTATCTTGAACAACCCTTGTGTAGGCAGAACGTAAGTGCCAACTGGAGGGTATAATTATCCACCTTCTTGATCTCCAAGATATCCCATGAAAACGGACGATATAATTCCCCAATGACTCGTTGGGCCCCTGCCCGAGGAGGAAGAGAGTGGTTGGTCCCTTCTTCCTATTCTTCAACTTCGCAAAACAAAACATTAGCCCTCGATGAAGATCCTAGAAGCAGTAGTTGGACCTACGGTAACTGGTGAAGTTGAAGAATAGGAAGAAGGGACTAACCACTCTCTTCCTCCTCGGGCAGGGGCCCAACGAGTCATTGGGGAATTATATCGTCCGTTTTCATGAGGATATCTTGGAGATCAAGAAGGTGGATAATTATACCCTCCAGTTGGCACTTACGTTCTGCCTACACAAGGGCTTGCTCAAGATAGAGGCGGACCAAGATCCCCTACCTTATTTAAAGTTTTGATCAACCGTGCAAGGCGTTTCATTTGGGCAAAATCCACTGACAGAACTTCTTAGCTATATTGATAAGGCTAACAAAGTCATATGAGTTGAGGACCAAGATACCTCAGACTTAACTTTTCAAGCGCCGAATCCTGGACACGCCTTTGAATGGCTTGATCTTCAAATATACCCAATCGCCCACCACAAACTCCATGTTTCGGTGTTTAGCGTTGTAGTATTTTGTCTGCCTATCTTGGGCTACCAGTAGCCGCTAACGTATCAAGCGGATAGTCGAATTTGCATCTTCGACTTCCTTCCGCTTATACAACTTCGATTCGTCTGTTTCCGCAACTAAAGGAGTACGACACTTTCTACCGTATAAAGCCTCAAAGGGAGCCATCCGAATACTAGTTTGATAGCTATTAATATAGGTAAACTCGATCATATAGAGATGGTCCTCCCACCTCTTCCCAAAATCCAAGGTGCACATCCGGAGCATATCCTTCATTGTTCTGTTGGTTCTTTCGGTCCGACCATCCGTCTATGGATGAAAGGTCATACTGAACTGCAGTTTTGTACCCAACAACTGGTGGATTAGCCTCCAATCATTTGAAGTAAAGCGTCCGTCTCGGTCACTGACGATGCTACGGGGTATACCGTGCAATCGTCCTATCATTTTTGAATCAGACCCAGGTGCAGAATATGGTTATTTCCCTCCATAAGATTATGAAGAAGCTTGGGAAGGATATGATCTCACTCCAACAGCAGAGCAAGGAGAATCATCTTCCAGGAAGAGGAGGATTGATCAAGTCCAGGATGAGATCATGGAAGCAAGCAGAGAAGAAAAATTGAAATTCAAAATATGTTAGGATATGAACAGTGCAGTCTCATATCCGACAATATCATTCTCTACACCTGGAACAACATGATAAGTATGGAATCAATATCTCCAGATACTACAATTCAGTGGAATGGAAAAAATCATGAAGATCAGGAGACAGGGAGGAGAATTCATAGAAGGAAAAACTCAAATGGTCATCCTCCTCCTCCCAGATACATTTCAAAGCCAGTGGATATTTTGATAGGCAGAAGAGAAAGGCAGAAGGAGAATTTCTAAAGTGCTGAGAATCTTGGGATAACCTAACTGATGTTCTTGGGATGTTTTTATCTTGGTTAATGTAATTCTCACTGTTTTTAATCAAGTTAATATAAATCTGAATTGTTTCTCTGTCCAAATTTGGCTTAGTTTATTTTTATATATCTATGGTTATTGTCATATGAAGCTCTGACTTATTCAAATAGAGAGAGATTGTTGGGAATATTGACTTGAAAGTTGTTATTTAAGTCGTATATTCTGGGTTTATTTATTATTATTGTGCGTAAGTTGGTTTAGTCCCACACTATGAGTCTTGTTGTTATGTATCATTGTAGTCCCTATATATTCTCAAGTTGTGGAAGAATAAAGAAAGTTTTCTCTCGATTCAACTTGGTATCAGAGGGAAACACACAAAACCTAATTTCGACCTCATCCCGCTCATCTCGCGCTTGATCCAAATCATGCGTCCTGACTCCGACCAACCCCTACCTGCTCCGAGTCCGTCCTGCTCGGCCCAGCACCGCCCCGCTCGACACCGACCTAGATGTCGGGCGGTCCCCATACCACCGCCGGTTTCTGAGAGGGGTGTCGCCGCCGTCCCTCCGTGATGCAGCCCGCTGTCTCTTCTCCGTGTTGTCGCCGCCGTCTCCTCTCCATGATGAAGCCTGATGCTACCTCCTATGCATGTTGTCGCCCGACTACCGCCTTCTCTACCTGTTGCAGCCCAGCTACCGTCTCGTCTGCTTGAGGCAGGTCGTCGTCTCCACTGCTTGCTGCCGCCTTCTCTGCCTGCTGCAGCCCGGTCGTCGTCTCCTCTGCTTGAGGCAGGCCGCCTAGTCTCTTCGGCCGCCACTTCTGCGTTTGGCTCCGGGTTATTGCGTTTTGTTTCCTTCATGGCTGCTCACTCCTCCGATAAAGGTGACTCTTCGGTGTCATCCTCATACGTGATTCCGCCTTAGATGAGCGACTCTCAGTGGTCTCATGGCTTCTCTGGTTCCCTAAAGATCATCACCGTCCTATTAGATGACACAAACTATCTTGAATGGTCCCGGGCGGCGGTACATATCATCCGTAGCCACCGGATGTATGGCTACATCGATGGGACTGTTAAGGAGCCCCAACTGACCGATCCCTCTTGGAAGCAATGGGACGCAGAAAACTCTCTAGTTGTGTCCTTGCTCCTTCACTCTATGTCTCCGAAGGTTTACGGGAGTTACATGCTGATGGATTCTGCTTTTGATATATGGACCCATGCCCGGGAGACATATTCCCAGATTGGCAACTTTACGCATGTTTATGAACTTACTCGCCGCATTTTGGAACTACGACAAGGATCTATGTCGGTGTCATCCTTTTTCTCCGAGTTCAAGCGGCTAAACCAGGAGTTGGACTACTTCTCCCACTTCACTCCAGCCTGTACTGTGGATGTTGTCCAGCTACAACAACGAGAGGATCACTTTGGTCTCAATGTTTTCTTGATGGGACTGAACATAGAGTTTGACATGGTACGGACGCATATTCTTCACCGCACTCTGTTTTCGTCCCTTCGCGAGGCATTCAGTATGATCCTGGGTGATGAAGACCATCGGAGGTCTCTCAGTGCTAGTGCCCCTCCTGATCGCTCTGCTCTCACTAGCATTGGTCGTGGCCGAGTCCTCAGCCCTAGCTCGTCTGCTCCTATGTGTGATTATTTTGGCTGCAGAGGCCATACTCGAAAGGTGTGCTACAAGCTTCACCCTCATCTTGCCCCTCGTGGTCGTGGTCGTAGACGAGGGCCTGGATGAGGGGGTCATCGCTCGGGTGGTTCCAGATCTCATGATGTTACTTACTCTATAGACGTATACAACGAGACCCCCCCCCCATGCTGTGTCCGGGCCTCTTACTGCTCCTGAGTTGGATGCATTCCGTCGTCTGCTGCACTCTCAGTCTGATCAGCCTCCAGGTGCCTCCGCTTCCATTGCTACTATTGCAATGCCACATGCTCATGTTGTCAATGCCTCCCTGTCTGAGTGGGTGATTGATTCTGCTGCCACTCACCACATGACCGGCTCTTCCTCAGGTTTCCTCTCTTACACCACTTTGTCTGGTAAGGACAAAGTTATCTCCGCTAATGGCTTATTGTCTCTCATTGCTGGGAAAGACCAGATCTCTTGTTCCCTTTTATCTCTCTACCATTTGTCCTTCATGTTCCCTCCTTTCTTCGCAATCTTCTTTCTATCAGTGATATTACTCGCTCTCTTAAATGCTCTGTAAACTTTTTTCTGATTCCTGTGTTTTTCAGGAGCTGGTATTTTTTGATTTTTTTATATATTTTTTGAAAAAAATCAATCAAAAAAATTGCATGGCTAAAATTACAATTCCCAAGGATGATTAGATTATTCTTTTCAAGATTAAATACAATGTTTAATTTAATTTTTCAAGTCTCTTAAAATATTATATTATATTTATCATGTCATGAAACTATCTTATATGCAATGAAATTGACTATAACGCACATGTGTAGGAATAATTAGCATGCATCTAAGTAAGAATAATGTTTTATTTCTAATAATGATTCATTTGCTCACTTATTTTGATAAACTGTATTTGTTGTTAATTTTATTTTTGCATGATTGTGTGGTGTAATAACATAATTGATTAAAATGTGTGAATAAATTAACAACACAACATCAAATTATTTATTGCATTTGTTTTGTTTTTAATGCTTTAATTTACTATAGAAAAGTGACTTTAAAAAAATTAATTAAAATATTATAGTTTGCAAAATAACTGAATTCGAAGTTCTTAGTCACTAAAATAAAAATCAATTAAAATTGACAAGAAAAACTCCACCAAGCACTACTCACCCTTCTAATAAGTTTTAATAAGCATTTTGAGGTTGAGCATCTTGAAAAAGAATTGTAAAGTGTCGTGTAGCAAATAAATTATCACCACTTCTCTTAGTACACTGAATCAGGAAAACAAATGTGGTCCTCAAACACTACTTTGGACCCTAATAAGTCTTAATAAACATTGTGTGTGCAGAGCACCTTGGTAGTTGTGCATCTCATTTATGTGCATTGAACTATTGTGAAAGTAACCTTATTTCTGTATTTTAATATTGTGTTATTTCATTATATATATCATGTGTTTTTGATTACCTTACTTGTATACTTTATCAAAACACGACTTTTACACATCATTATCTTTCATCAAACTTTTACTCATGAGAATTGGACTCTAATGCACATCAACACAATTATCTACAATTTTTAGTAAAATGCACTAAATAGCAATGCATGATCTCAACAATATTTAAGTATACTAGACATGCAAATTTAAAAACATTATAATTTTCTATCTTGTTTTGAGTGTTGGGCAGTGAATTGTGCACCTGACCAAAAATGGGAGTTACAAAGATGAGAATGCTCAGGTGGATGTGTGGACACACGAGACTGGATAAAACTAAGAATGAATGCATCAGGAATAAGACAGGAGTAGTGTCAATTGCAGAGAAAATTTGAGAAGCTCGACTAAGGTGGTTTGGACATGTACAAAGGAGACCATTATAGGCCCTTGTTAGGCGTTGGGAGAGTCTAGTCACTAACCATGTTAAACAAGGGAGGGGTAGACCAATAAAGACTTGGAATGAAACTATAAGGAAAGGCATGAAGTACTTAGGCAATTATTGAGATTATGACTAAAGATATGGTATAATGGCGATAAAGGATCTATATAGCTGACCTCACTATAGTGGGATAAAGGCTTGAATGTTGTTGTTTCTTATCCTGTTTTGATAAATCACATGCTTATAAATATTATATATATTAGAGAATATAGGGAAAAGCAATGTAAAGGTCCAATAAGTTGGCCCATTTATAGTCTTTTTATTTAGTCTCACATCTTTTGTATATGATGTTTCTTCTCTCTTCTCACTTATATAAATGTACTCATACTTGTATTTCAGTTTTTCAAGAAATATATACAAGGTTCGAACCACTTCTCTACATGGTATCAGAGGGATCGGTCCGACCTGTTTTTATTCTAACCGTCCAGCCTTCCGGCTAACCAGGCGGCCTGTTATTTTTGGCTCTTGCCGCACCTCTCTGCGGCCTCCCGTTTCTACCTGCCTCTAGCGGTTTGACTTTTTTCTAACCGCCGTCCTTCCCTTTAAATCTGCGGCCTCCCGTTTCTACCTGCCTCTAGCGGTTTGACTTTTTTCTAACCGTCGTCCTTCCCTTTAAATCTGTCGGCCCCTTGCCCTAGTCGTCGCTTCTCTTCGCATGTTATCCGCATATAGCTGCGGTCTCGGCTTTGTTATCTGCCTCCCCTCTTGTCGTGGATCCAATTCTCTCCTTTCTCCCCACCCCCCTCTTATTTATATAGCCTTTTTCTTGGGCCCCACTCACCTCTCTGACCGCCGCGGCCTGCTTCTTTGCATGTGTGTTGCTTCCCGCCACGGCCTGTTTCTTTCCACGCCGCAGACTGTTTCTCTGCTAGTTGCGGACTATTTCTCTGCTACTCGCGGACTACTAATAGCATGTTGCTTCTCTTCTCTGCTCGTCGTGGATTGGTTCTCTGCCTGATGCTTGCCGCGTGTTGTTATCCGCTGCAAGTTCTTCCGGACTTGGCCTTTGGCCTGCTACTTTCTTCTATAAGACCCTATCCTGTCCGCTGAAGTCCTCTCCCAGGCCGCCACTCTTGCTCTTTTGGTCGTTGTTTCTAGTGTGCATCTACTCTGTGGTGTGCCCGTTGCTTGCTGGAGACCGCTACCTTTGTTGCTTGTTGTTTACAGCTTGCGGTCTGCTTGCCAACTGCGTGTTGCTCGCCGTTTGTCAAGGGTGCGCGGTCTGGCTCTCTTCCCACTGCGGTCTGTCGCCCTATCCGCTCGGCCTATTCGCCTAACCGCCCGGCCTCTATTTCATGGCCTCTACTGCTGCTTCCACACATCCCTCAACCACCAGTGACGACATTGTTGCTCTGCGTATCCAACTTCAACAGCTTCAAAGGATGGTCAGTCGCTCCTCTGGATTCGTGGCTTCGATCTCCGATGAAGGGATATCTTGCTTCTCCCACGGCTCTCACTGAATTATGGACTCGGGTGTCATACATCATCTCTCTCCGCAGAAGTCGTCGCAATACTCCGCTTCTGATTATCCCAAGTTTATCATTGTGGCTAATGGTGACACGACATCGGTTTCTGGTGTTACCCATCTGCCTCTCACCCCTCTCTCTCCTTATCATCGGTTCTTCATGTTCCGGGGTGCCCCTTTAATCATCACTCTATTAGCCGTCTTACTCAGGACCTTGACTATTGTGTAACCTTGTCTCGTTCTTCTTTTGTTGTGCATGATCGACTAACGCAGACTATACTGGGTCGGGGGCGGCTGTCCAACGGGTTGTATCTTCTTGATGTTTCTCCTACTGCTCTTTCCACTATCTCCTTTGTTGACTGACATCGTCGTCTTGGACATGCTCCTTTCCAGATTCTCAAGAAAGCTCTTTCAGGTGTTCCTCTTCAGGAGTTCTTTTGTGAAGCGTGTATCTTTGACAAAAAACAACACCGTGTCACTTTTACTTCTCTATGTACTAAGAGCGATGCTCCCTTTTCGCTGGTACATTCTGATATTTGGGGACCATACAAGATCCCTAGTGTCTTTGTCTATCGGTACTCTGTAACCTTTATTGATGATTACTAGCGGGTTACTTGTTTATACTTCCTTCGTAATCGTACTGAACTCACATCGACTTTTCGTACTTTTCTTACTGAGACTCGTACATAGTTTTTCACATGTGTTAAAATTATTCGTACTGATAACGCTCGTGAGTATACCGGTCAAACCCTCTCCAATTTGTGCGCCGAGTTTGGTATTATCCATCAGACTTCGTGTGTGTATACCCCTCAAAACAATGGCATCGCAGAACGAAAAATTGTCACCTTCTTGATGTTGCTCGCTCTTTTATGATTCAAATGCAAGTTTCCCCTCTCTATTGGAACTTTGTTGACTCCACAGCCTGTCATCTGATCAATCGCATGCCCTCGTTTATCCTCCACTTTGGGGTCCCCCATGACTCTCTTGTACCCATCCAAGAATCTCTTCTCTCACACCTCACGTGTTTGGATGTACTTGTCATGTCCATACTCTTGGCCCCGCAAATGACAAGCTTGCCCTTCGTGCTACCAAGACTATGTTTGTTGGACACTCTCGCACTCAGAAAGGGTATGTCTATTATTATCCTGCCACCGGTAAGGTGGTTGTCTCTGTCGATGTCTCTTTTCATGAGGACCATCCCTATCACACCGCTCCTACTGATCATCTTCTTCTTCCTTCCCTCTACCACGGCCCACAGTTCCAGTTACGTCTCCGCTTCCACCTCTTATTCCCACACCTACTCCAGTTCCAGTTACATCTCCTCTACCACCTCTTCTTCCCACACCTCCACCGCTAGTCCTCTCCAAACCACCCATCGTTCAGGTTTACACTCGTTATACTCCACGTTCTGATGCTCTACAGCAGCTTCCCTCAACCGATGTGGTCTCGCGGCCTGTTTATTTGACGTCAACCTCTACGGCTCATCCCTTGGTCAATTATGTATCTTTACATCACCTCTCCCTGCCACTTCTTACATTTGCTCTCTCTCACTCTCTCTTCTATTTCTATATTTAACTTAGTGGAGGAAGCTCTCCAGCATCCGGGGTGACGTGTTGTCATGGATGAGGAAATGACTGCTTTATGGTGGAAGCAGACTTGGGATCTTGTCTCTCTCCCTCCTGGCCATAGTTGTGTTGGTTGCAAGTGGATTTTTACAGTCAAGCATACGACGGATGGAAAAATTGATCGCTTGAAAGCTCGGCTTGTGGCACGGGGGTTCACTCAACAATACGGTCTGGATTATGATGAGACTTTCTCCCATGTTGCCAAGTTAAACTCAGTTCGGGTTCTGCTCTCCTTAGTTGTTCATCGCAAGTGGCTCATACATCAGCTTGATATCAAAAATGTCTTCCTGAATGATGACCTCACTGAAACTATTTACATGCATCAACCACCCGGGTTTGAAACCACGGGGAGTCTCGTGTATGTTTGCTTCGGAAATCTATCTATGGTCTCAAACAGTCTACTCGAGCGTGGTTTGAGAAGTTCAGTAACGTTGTTCGTGAGGTTGGTTTAAAGAGAAGCTCGATTGATTTCTCTCTCTTCACGCGTCATCAGTCAACTGGGACGGTCATACTTCTTGTTTATGGGGACGACATTTTGATTACTCGTGACGACTTCGCGGGAATAAAACATGTGAAGCAATACTTAAACTCTGCATTTCAAAAAAAAGATCTGAGAAATCTTCGTTACTTCCTTGGCCTTGAGGTAGCAAGGCGACCTGATGGTCTTGTCTTATCTCAACGAAAGTATTGCATTGACCTTCTGCAAGATGTTGGACTCTCAGGATGCAAACCTGCGGAAACCCCGATAAATGTCAACCACAAGTTATGTGCTCAAGGATCTGAGTCTGACTCTCTACTTCCGAATCCAGAATACTATCGACGTCTTGTGGGAAAAATAATGTATCTAACGGTTACAAGACCCGATATCTCATTTGCAGTTGGAGTGGTCAGCCGGTTTATGCACATTCCACGGGTTTCTCATCTTCAGGCAGTCGAACGCATTCTCAGGTATCTAAAAACTGCTCCTGGACAGGGACTCGTGTATACGTCATCCTTGTCTCTTTCTCTTGTTGCATACTCTGATGCAGATTATGCGGGTTCTCTTGACGATCGACGGTCCACTACTGGCTTTTGTACTTACTTTGAGAAAATCTCATCACCTGGCGTAGCAAGAAGCAATCTGTGGTAGCTCGCTCATCCGCTGAGGCTGAATACCGCGTGATGGCATCTGTTGTATCAGAACTCACATGGCTTGAGAGTCTCCTTGGGGATCTGGGAGTTGAATTATCATCACCATCAATTTTGTTTTGCGACAGTCAAGCTGCAATCCACATTGCAAAGAATCTTGTGTTCCATGAGCGAACCAAACACATTGAAGTCGACTGCCACTTTGTTTGAGAAAAGATTCAATTGATGAAGTTGAAGCTAGAGCATGTTCCTGCCTCTGATCAAGTTGCTGACATTCTCACCAAGGCATTTTCACGAAATTGTACCATCAATTCTTGTCCAAGCTTGGTGCCTACGACTTGTACGCTCCAGCTTGTGGGGGATTGTTAGAGAATAAAGGTAAAAGCAATGTAAAAGCCCAATAAGTTGTCTCATTTATAGTCTTTTTGTTTACTCTCACATCTTCTGTATAGGATGCTTCCTCTCTCTTCTCTCATATATATATGTACTCATACTTGTATTTCAGTTTTTCAAGAAGTATATACATAGTTTGAACCACTTCGCTACAATATATAACATATCTTGGTTTCAAACTCCAAAACATATGCTTTTGAAAGACTACAACTCTTATATTATATATGCTTTTAATTTCCAAAAATATATTTATCTTCAAAGAATGCTTAAACATATTTTTCGCTGCATTACTACTTACGCTCGATCATGATTAGTTGTTCATTCAACAAGTGGTAATTATAAACTTATCAATTTTTTCATCTCTACACAGAACACAAAAATTAAACACTCAACTTTACCCTCTTTTGATAATACCAAAAGGAAGAGAATAAATTTGAGAATGAATATATCATTTAGGGGAGTACAATATAAGAAGCATCGATGTAGGGGAAGCATCCACATAGGGGAAGTATGCACGTTTATCACGCTTATCACTTACTACAGACACCACTCATGTTATATTTGACTTATTCCTTCCTAGAGGATTTGTTATTATCAAAAAGGAGAGTTTGTTGAAACATGTGTTTCGCATTTCTTGCTTTGAGAATAACAAATCTCATTATGTATTTGATCATGTTTGTCTTGAGGAGCAAAAGAGAAAAGAGATCTGACGGCGTAGAGGAGATAACACTAACGCGACACAATAGCACTATCGCGGCGCAATAAGAAGTGTTGCCTAAATTGGAGAAGCATGACTATCATTTTGGGCTTGATCCGTGTGGCGTTCACATTATTTATGTGTTGTCGTCTGACGGTAATGCTAACGTTGGTGCTAGATCCAAGTTTATTTAAGGAGGGAATCTCTTCCTTTCACGAAGACACGAACTAGAGCCATAACTCAGATATTTCGTGAGAGCCCTCTTCCCTGAAACCAAGAGAATTCCCACCAATGTTCGTGAAGGCGGAGAACTCGAAGGAGAATTCAACAAGCTTACTCTACGCAAAGGTCGCATGTATCGACTCAGACGATCACAATGGTGTGCCATCGACCTCATCCTCGGGTTTTCTATTGAGGGAATTTTTATTTTAGATATCATTTCTTGCGTCTCTTGTTATTTGTTGCCAGTAAATTTGTCGTTGGAGGTCGCTACTAAGTCTTGCGAGCTTAGGGGGAATTCGTCGCGAGTTGTCGCGACTGCTTTTTATTTCCTTTCCATTTTCTAGAAAACGTCAGTCCATAATACTGTGTTTGTTTTAGGGACATGTGACTTTCTAAAAAGGCAAAATAACTCCTTTTGGATTGGCTGTATCTTCCACTAATAGAGAAAACAAACACAATATTATGAACCGTGACATTTTCTAGAAACGGAAAGGAGGAAAAAAAACCCTCCCAAACGAGGTCTAGGGTTAAATCGAGGGGTGGCTCGAGGACTCATTTGGGGATAGATAGGCTAGAGCCAACCGGTCTTTGGGAGAATGGTCGATATAGAAAACCAAAAGGATTTCTACGATTGCCTCGGTTCCAATTGTGATTGAAATCAATTTTTGTAATCATTTTTACTGAAATAAAATTGTCATTTACTCTATTTTTCCATATCATATTTCTGATCGTATTAATCTAAGTAAAAGGGAATCTCTATCACTAATGTCGGGCAGTAACTGCTACTGCTAGCGGTAGCAACAGAGAATCGACTTCTTATCTCTCATCTTCTCTATAAAAGTTTTTCTTTAAAATATAAGACCAAGCTTTCGTTAAAATATTTCTGAAAATATTTTCAACTCATTACTACTTTTTCTATAAATTTAAAAATATCTTAAAACCCTTGTTCACCCCCCCTCCCTCTAAAGTGCCTACACATCCAACAACTCTTATATTAGAATGTCAATTCCATTGATTTCTTCGCGCATGGCACCTTCACGGGTCGAGGTACCACAAATTGACGATTTCAACCCGCTTGGTTGGATTGCATGTATGGCATAATCATTTGAGTTATAGCTCACCCAGGAAGCCAGCAAGGTCCCCTCCCCACCTGGATATGATTTATAGGGAAGTGTCCTCCCTTCATTGGACGTCAATCACTAATCAACGTCGTACATGGGTCAAGGAAGAATTCATCATGCGCTACAACACGCATCACTTTGTGAACACTTTTGAGCATCAGTATTGTTCAGCAAGTCAACGTGATAGAAGAGTCGATGACTTTATGGAGCTGGCTAATCATGTTCTAGTCTTATTCATGGATCATTACCATGGGTATTTCATGCATGGCCTGCAACCACACATTTGTGCCTGTTTGCACACTTTAAACCTGATAATACTCACAGTGCCACATAGCAGGCTCGTTTTGTGCTAACGGAATTTACCACAACACCAGGGACCCAGTCACTATGGCTTTACAACCTCCAAGTTGCAATCATATGTCAGCGCACCCAAATAGGAACATGCTCCCTTTTACCGCCATATGGAGCTGCCTTGCCGCAGAACCTGCCTGCACCCCCTCTCTATCATCTGCCTATAATTCCATTCCAAAGACAAATCCTCGAACACACCGCCTCCCATTAAGAGTACATCGATCTCTACCGCCAAGGCCTTCATTTCCATTGTAAGCAGATATACTCCCCGCTTCACAAATGTCGTCGTTAAAACTGTGAATGTTGCTCACGGTCGAAGACGACGACATCACAATTGCAGATTTTGAAGCCCTGGAGCTCAAGGATGTTATCAGGTAACTCGATGGACAAGATGATTTTGAAGAGTAGAGTGTTATACATTTATGTTAATCTACTCTCAGTTAAGACGTGTCAGCAGCACATGCTATCTTGTACCCCTCATATATAAAGTGGAGTGGAACTAGTTATATCTTGGGATCTTTGAGTCTTGGTCTAGGAACCCTCTTAGGAGAGAACTCCTCGAGAGAACCATCCCTCAAGAGCGTGGAACAAGCATACCTTGCGGTGTATACCTATTACATTTTATTGTATTTCGACCTAGTGTGTATCATCCAACCAAATATAGAGCAGAAAATTAAATTACGTCTCTTACATGCAGTGTTGTAGATGTTGGCCGACATGTTGGCCAACATGACATTTTTTTGGGAAAACAGAAGCAAACTGATATTCTTTTTTAAATAGTGATTTTGAAACTATCAACTGATTTATCGGTCTCATCATTGGGCACGATTAAAGGGCAGCCCAGTGCACAAAGCATCCTCGCACAGTGAAGGTTCAGGAAAGGGTCCAACCACAAGGGTGAAATGTAAGCAAACTTTATACTGCATTTTCGCAAGAGACTGCATCTAGGACTTGAACCTGTGACCTCATGGTCACACGACAACACCTTAGTATCTAGCACAATTGTTTAAAAAATTAATATATTAAAATTTGGGAATCTTGATTTAATTATTACTTACCTTAAACATTTCTCTTTTTTCTTTACGCATCAGCGGACCCTAATTTTTCCTACGCGCTCTCTTTGTGCTCTTCCATCCGTGATTTTGTCAATGACTTGATTCTCCTCTCGGCTCTAACTTGTGGATAGAGGTTTCTCTTATGATCCGTTCAGGGCGCAGAAATTGGATTTCTGGAATTAGCTTTGGGATCCAGAAAACAAATTCCGCTGTTAGGCAGGACAAAGTGCGTCGGAATTGGCTTTCACGCCAAAGCCGTCGGTTTTCAATTTTACCTAAAACTAAAAACCACAAAAAATACTTGAGACACACGGTTTTGCTCGGAGTTAAGGTAGCCAACTCCTCGACAACTCCCATGACAAATACTCCGGACAACGTCTGCGGACAAATCTTCCTCAACGCTTACTAACCCCCCCCCCCCCTCCAATGACGCTACGAGCAGTTCGTCGCCCTCAAATAAGTCACTGAATCTTGCGAGTCCTGCTTCAATCCGCCCAACTAGTACGACTATCTCTACCGTCGGATCTTACGTGTTGACTGCATTTCTTCGGCCCGAGATCGCATTTTGTTTTCCATGATGCCAGTGAGGTTAGTCCGGCGATGAGGGTGGTGCTTGATCCATGGGTGAAGATTGGGAGATCCATGGTGCAGAACATTAGGGCTAAGGCGGAGTTTGACAGGTACTATTATAATCAGTTCCTGGCATGCCACGAACTGGACTTTTTATTTCGAGGTGGACGAGTATATCTATTTGCTGGATGGGAGAGCATTGGAGAAAGTTCTTGCTGAGCATTCAAAGTACATGCAGTTCACCATCGAGTAGAATCCAATGTCGAGTGCTCTCTGTGTCAAGGATCCTATTGAGGATTACTCCAGGTGAGATCTTTGATTCTTTGGAATTACTCTTCTCCAGCGATTAGTATCATTGAAGGAGTTGAAAATTTCAACAATTTGTTGCATCATGTTGTTGAATTTCATCCTCTTGATAAATTTGATGGCGGAGTTTTTTTTATAAGCATTTTCATTCTTCCAAAAAGCAAATTTCATCCTGGATTCGAACAGCCTTTGTCTCAAATCCAATTATGTTGACTAAATTTCATCATGTACTCGAACAGTAGAATTGGTTTTCTGCACAAAGTAAATTCTTGCGGATATTAGTTTTTTGACCAAAGTCAAATCCTGCGCGCCGAACAGACCGTTACTCCCATTCATCGATGCTCCCCCTCTAGTTCTCTTACTTTTGCGACTTCTTCTTTGTTGCTCACTTTCTGCCCACTTCACATTTTTCTCTACCAATCGACGAATTGAGCTTTTTTTATGCTCGACTACACTTTGTGGGCTCCTACGAGTTCTTACCCTTGCCACTCTTGGCCTTTTGGAAGTCATATGAAGGAAAATCAGCATTTTATTGGCTAATTTGTGAGCCCAAAATATTAATGCTTTGTTGTGGTGGTTGTTCCAACTTTAGAGGCCGTGGAATGTGGATTCATTATTTCTGATGATTAAATCTCAATTTTTCAATTTCAGTTTTTCAGACATTGATTCTATTAAAGCTTTGATGTTTCACATTTCACACTTCAGTTTAATCACCATGTATGACGATTAAATTGATCTCAGTTAAGATTGTTTATTAGCCTTCTGTTTTCATTATTATTTTTGCGGTTGTGCCTCTGTTAATATTGGGAGTAATATTGAAATCAATCTCTGGTATATCTCTGTTACGAGTGGGCTGCCCCCCTATTTATAATGGGTCGTAAGCCCAGCGGGGGACCCACTCGTATTTGCTTAACAGGGCCGCGGCCCGTACACCCCAACCACTGGCCCCACCTGTTCTCAGCAGGGCTGGTTGTTGATGCCAGGTCTCGAACCCGGCACCCTTGATAAGAAGCACTTAACGCTTGCCCTCATCGCCAACTGAGCCGCGGCTCAGTTGGCGATGAGGGCAAGCGTTAAGTGCTTCTTATCAAGGGTGCCGGGTTCGAGACCTGGACATCAACAACCAGCCCTGCTGAGAACAGGTGGGGGCAGTGTTGGGGTGTACGGGCCGCGGCCCTGTTAAGCAAATACGAGTGGGTCCCCCGCTGGGCTTACGGCCCAGTATAAATAGGGGGGCAGCCACTCGTAACAATCTCCTACAATATATATTTCAAACTCAAACTGACATGAACCTGATATTCAGCAACTGCAATATTGCTTACATATGATTATATTAATTTACATTAAATTTCAAAGTCTATTGGTGATGTAAATAACTTGTGAAGATCAATGAACTAATGTGCTCACTCCAAGAAACATATGAAACCTTTGAGGCCTATGATAAATTTAGTTACGCCAATTTTTAAGGAACTATCTACCGTCTAATTTACTCATAAGAAGCAACAATCACGGGTGGTCGCCGGTGATTGTTGTTGTAGATAATTTACTTATATTTCACAAGCTTTGAGGAAATAAAATTTTGAGTAACAGTGTGGTAAAGAAATGGGACAAATTTTACCGGTGTTGAACTTTTAGATGCCTTGACTGGCTTGTATGCAAATTCTTCTATATCCAGCAGCCTATCATCCTACAAAGTTTAGCGTACAAGTAAGTCCAGGAGAGAAATCACTTTCATAAAGCAAACTACCAAAAAGCTAAATCCTCAGTAAAGCCCAACGAAACGAGTTTAAGCAAAAGAGGAACCAGCAGCACTAGAATTAATTTCCAACTAACAAAGGCTTCATTTGGTTCGGCGGTGGCGGGTCGATCCGGCGGGTGGAAACGGAGTGTTCGAAACGAAGCGGGGAGGTGGCTGCTCCAAACGGAGCTTTTTGGGTCATTTCTCAAGGCGGGTGGGTGGAAACAGAGCAAATGTCGTCGGAGGTTCATTTGTTTACCCGCCTTCCGGCGGCGTTTGCCCCAAACGTAACAGCGAAACGCCGAACCAAATAGAGCCTAAATCAAATGAAATGGAAAAAAAAAATTCCACTGAATAAAACTAACAAAAATTTAGGGAAATTGAACTATACATATTATAATTTGTCCTCAAATTAAATACAAAAAGGAAACAGTTTTCTGTATATATGTTGACTTCAAATTTTCACTAAAGATAGCATCAATTGTTGAATAAACACACTTTAGGTTTTGAATTCAACTTTTCACTCTCTTTCTTCTTGCAATCCAATAGCCTGAGAACTGGATTAATACGCCTTAGCCATAGCATTAGATATAGGCTTCATTTGGCAATGTCGTGTAGTCGTGAACGCGAAGGTCATGAACCATAGTTCGTGAATGCCCGATCTCGCCTAAAACAATCATGCATTTTATGCACAAAACTAGTTTATTATCTTGTAGCGGTCATAACCTTTATCTTGTCAAACATACATTTTATGATAACGGCGTTTTTTCATCAAATTCACCGAAGCAAATAAACTCTGTCAAACGAAGTCATAGTCACCCCAGGTGAGTCTAAGGTAGCTTGTTTTTTAACACCCAACCCCCCCCCCCCCTCAAGCTAGCACCATAAGCATCCATCATTTTAAGCTTGAGAAAATTGTGTGAAGAGTTTTACAAGAAAGAGCATTGGTGAACATATCAACTAGTTGGTCCACAGACGGCACAAACACAATAGTAATAGTTTGTGCTGAATTTTTTCCCACACAAAATGGTAATCGATCTCTATATATTTAGTCCTCTCATGAAAGACATAATTGTTGATAATGTGATCAGTTTATCACAGTGCAAGTTTATGGGCTCCAGGACAGAAAACCTTATATCGCCCAAAATAAATTTAACCCATATCAACTCACATGTCGTGATGGAGAAATCTTGATATTCTACTTCAGCAGAAGAGCGGGCAACAGCATTCTGATTCTTAATCCTCCAGGAAACAAGATTTCCACCCACGAAAATAGAATATCCACTTGTAGATCTTCTATCAAAGGAGCAACCAGCCCACTCAGCATCACAGTAGACGTGAACTTTAAGATGATCATGATTTTGATAATAATGTCTTTTCATAGTCCTTTTTTAAAGTACTTAAGGATCCAAAGAGCGGCATTATAGTGATGAATTGTATGATTGTGCATAAATTGGCTAACCAACCCTACAGGAAATGAGATGTCGGTCTGGTGATAGTTAGGCAAATTAACCTCCCCATAATGCGATGGAAGTCACAGTTTCATTCAAGATTAGGAGAATCATCCTTGTAGATGTCATAATTAGCATATACGGGGCTACCCACGGGTTTCCCTCTCAGATATCCAATATCAGTGAGAAAATCCAAGACATATTTGCGTTGGTAGATCATAATCTTTTCGGCATACCTAGAATCGCAATTCCAAGAAAATTCGAAGAAGACTCGAATCTTTAATTTCAAAATTAGAGGTTGTTGGAAAAGCCCCCTTAAATTAGGCCCATTTGTATAGCATTTATTGTTTTTCTCTCCTCTCTTTAGTCCCACATTGTGTATAGGATTTTTCTCCCTATTTCTCTCATCTATATATATGTACTCATTCTTTGTATTTGTACCAAGTGGACATATATACAAGGTTGGCTTTCTCCATTTCTACATGGTATCAAAGCGAGGTTACGATCTCCTGCGGACTCCCTTTTCTGTCCGCCCTGCGGCCTGAGTTCTCCTGCGGCCTCCCTTGTCCAGTCCGCTTCTCTCCTGCGGCCTCCCTTGTCCAGTTCGCTTCTCTCCTGCAGCCTCCCTTGTCCAGTCCGCTTCTCTCCTGCGGCCTCCCTTGTCCAGTCCCCCTCCTCTCCTCCCGTGGATCCACTTCTCTTCCCTCCTCTTCCTTCCTCCCCTGGCCCCCTCTTTATAGCCATCCTGTGGGGTCCACTGCTTCTCCTTATCCGCTGCGGCCTCTTCTTGTCCGGCGCGACCTCGGCGACCTCTCAATCCCTTGGTCTCCTTCGTCCGCCGTTAGCGCAGCGTCCGCAGCTCGTCAGTCTGCCCGCGGTCTCCTCCAGCCCGCCAGCTCGCCAGTCCATCGCGGTCTCCTCCAGCTCGCCGCGACCTCATCCAGTCCGCAGTCTTTCGCTTCCTCTAGCTGCTGCCTCCAGTCCGCCGCGGTCTCCTCCAACCCGCCAGCTCGCCAGCCAGCCCCGGCTTGTCCTCTCTTCTCAGCTCGCTCCAGTCAGCGCGGTCTGCTCCAGCCCGCCGCGATCTGATCCAGCCCGCCAGCTCGCCAGTCCGCCGCGGTCTCATCCAGCCCGCCAGCTCGCCAGTCCGCCGCGGCCTCCTCCAGCTCGCCACGACCACATCCAGGTCGCCCCCATGTCTACCTCTGCAGACTCAGTCGGGACGGCTGTTCCTCCTCCTGAACGCCCGGCCTCTATCCCGGAAGTCCGCGACGAGCTTCGAATCACTACAATTTCGCTCACTGGCAAGAAGAACTTTGTGGAATTGGCACACTCGGTTCGCCGTGTCCTTCAGTCAAAAGGATTTCTTCATCACCTGACTCAGACCGTTATTGGTGTCCCTACTGAGGAATGGTTACGCAATGATGGGCGTGTGCAGACTTGGCTTCTCAACTCTCTTGATGGCGAATCTTATCGCCTGGCCATGTATCATGAGACGGCCAAAGGCATGTGGGACGAGCTCCACACCCTCTACTCTGGCAAGGATAGTCTCCACCATCTCTATGATATCATCACTGCTCTCCAGGCCCTTGATAGCAGTGGCGCAACCGACCTGACGTCCTTTGTTGCTCAGGCCCGGTCTCTGGTTGAGGCTTGGATCCACCATCAGCCTCCCACTTTGGATCTCGCTGCTCAACGTACCCAAAAGGAAGCTGTGGGTATCGCCATGATGATGGCCCGGGTACCTCCTCATCTTCACAGTGTCCGGGCTCACATCCTCTCCTCTACCGTTACACCATCTTTTTCCGATGTGTGCTCAATGCTTCTCAAAGTCTCCCCGCCTCCGGATGTTCCCGGTCTTCCTTCTCCGGCTTTGTTCAACAGGCACCAGCTCCCTTATTGCCCCTTCCCCCTTCTGCCGTGGTGGCCGCTCTGACTCTCGCGGCCGGGGTCGCGGTGGCCGTCTAGGCTTAAATGCTCCTTCTGCGGTAAAGATGGCCATCTTGAGGCCACCTGCTATCGCAAACATGGCCGACCTCCTCGTCCACAGCCTCTGCTGCTACTACCGACTCTGCCTCCTCTCGTACTGATCTCGACGAGGTTCGTCTTCAGCTCCAGCATCTTCATGGCTTGCTCAGCCGTCCGCCTGCCTCGGTTGCCTCTGCTGCCTCTATCTCCAATGAAGGTATCGCCTGCCTATCATCTGGCACGCGCTGGATCCTTGATTCTGGTGCCACTCATCATATCACCTCTGTTAGGCCACCTCAGTACTTGTCTTCACCTCACCCGAAGTACATTACTGTCGCTAATGGGGCATCGGTTCCAGTCTCTGGATGTGCTGATATTTCTCTCACCTCTTCTCTCCTCCTGCGCTCGGCTCTACATGTTCCGGGCTCTCCTTTCAATTTACTCTCTATTGGTCGCCTTACTACTGATTCTAATTATTCCGTGACATTTACTTCTTCTTCTTTTCTCATACAGGATCAGCAGACGCGGACTATCATTGGTAGAGGACGGCTGCAGAATGGCTCTTATCTTCTTGACGACTCTCCCACTGTCCTCGCTCGCCTCTATCTCCTCCTCGGATTGGCATCGCCGTCTGGGACATGCTCCTCTTCCAGTCCTCCGGAAGGCTCTTCCTGATGTTACTCTCCCTGCTTTTCGCTGCGACACATGTATTTTGGGCAAACAGCCCCGTTCATCATTTCCTCCTCATTGTACTCGGAGCTCCGCTCCTTTTATTTTAGTTCACTCCGATGTATGTGGTCCATATAAATTTACTAGTATTTCTGACTATCGGTATTTTGTTACTTTTATTGATGATTACTCTCGCATGACGTGGTTATATCTCCTTCGGGATCGCTCTGAACTTCCCCGCGTATTCCGGGCCTTCATACTTGAGACTCGCACTCAGTTCTCTGCGCCTATTCGCACTATTCGTACTGACAATGCGCGGAGTACACCAGTCATACCTTTGTCACTCTCTGCTCTGAGTTCGGCATTCTTCACCAAACCTCGTGTCCATACACTCCCACACAGAATGGGGTCGCCGAGCGCAAGAATTGTCACCTTCTTGATGTCCTCGCTCCCTTATGCTTCAAATGCAGGTTCCCAAACCATACTGGAACTACGCGCTCTCCACGGCTTGCTTCCTCATCAACCGTCTCCCGTCTTCCGTCCTCCAGTATGCTACTCCCTTCAGCCTCCTCTTTCCCAACTCCATTGTCCCGTTCCTCCCCGGTGTTTGGGTGTACCTGCTACGTTCACCACCTCGGTCCCTTCACAGACAAATTGGACTCTCGTGCCACCAAGCATATCTTTGTGGGATACTCGCGCACTCAGAAGGTTATGTCTGTTATTCGCCTGCTACCCGCAAAGTTACTGTCTCGGCTGACATGACTTTTCGTAAAGATATTCCCTTCTTCCCCCTCTCTCGATGACGCTCTGAGTCCAGCTCCCGTCGTTCGTCCTGTCATTCCTGCTCCTCACTCCTCATCCACTCTGCCTTCTCTACCTCCTGTCCGTCCACCCCCCCCCCCCCCCGGTTATCCGGGTCTACTCTCGTCGCTCTCCTCATCCTAGCCCCTCTGCAGTCGGCTTCGCCCTCTGGTGCTCTGCTCCCTGCTGCTCCGGCTCCCGTCTCTACCGCTCATCCACTGGCGAACTACGTCTCTCTCCATCGCCTCTCTCCCTCTCTTCTTCACTTTGCCACCTCATTATCCTCTTGTTTCAGTCCCATCACTCTTTGCAGGAGGCGCTTCACCATGCTGGCTGGCGGGCTGCCATGGACGAAGAAATGACGGCCCTCTGGGCCAACCAGACCTGGGACTTGGTTCCCTTACCTCTCCGGTCAGCACCCTGTTGGGTGTAAATGGGTGTTCGTCATCAAGCATGCTCCGGATGGCACTGTTGCCCGACTGAAGGCCCGTCTTGTGGCCCGTGGCTTCACACAACAGGAGGGCCTCGATTATGAGGAAACCTTCTCTCCGATGGCCAAGCTCAACACTGTCCGCGTTCTTCTCTCCGTCGCGGTGCACCGCCACTGGCCCCTTCATCAGCTCGACATCAAGAACGTCTTTTTAAATGGTGACCTTCAGGAAACCGTCTACATGCGCCAACCGCCCGGGTTTGAGACCACGGGGAGTCTCGGGTATGTCTTCTCAGAAAGTCATCTATGGTCTCAAACAGTCCCCTCGGGCGTGGTTTGACAAGTTTAGCAAGGTGGTTCGAGACATGGGATTCACTCGGAGTTCTGCAGATTTCTCCCTTTTTACCCGACACCGGGCCACTGGCACCGTCCTTCTGTTGGTCTATGTTGATGACATCCTTCTCACTGGGGATGACTCAAAGGGGATTCAAGATGTCAAACAACATCTGAGTACTGTTTTTCAAACTAAAGACCTGGGGAAACTTCGCTACTTCCTGGGTCTCGAGATTGCCCGGCGGCCGGACGGGTTGGTGCTCTCCCAACGAAAATACTGTCTCGATCTTCTCAAAGATGCTGGTCAGTCTGGTTGCAAACCAGCTTGTACCCCGATGGAGGCAAATCATAAACGATGCGCTCATGCTTCGGATGACGATTTGCTGCTTCCGAACCCGGAATACTATCGACGCCTTGTGGGAAAGTTGATCTATCTAACAGTCACAAGGCCGTATATATCATTTGCAGTTGGGGTTGTCAGTCGGTTCATGCATGCCCCCCGGGCTTCTCATCTTCAAGCGGTTGAACGGATTCTTCGATACCTTAAGGGAGCTCCGGGTCAAGGGCTGGTTTACAAAACTTTTGACTCTGCTCCCGCATTGGTGGCCTATTCTGATGCCGACTATGCGGGTTCTCTGGACGATCGAAGGTCAACTAGTGGGTTCTGTACTTATTTTGGTGGTCATCTTATTACATGGAAGAGTAAGAAACAGGCTGTGGTAGCCCGTTCCTCTGCAGAAGCTGAATACCCGATCGATGGCCTCGGTTGTCTCAGAACTCACATGGCTTGAAAGTCTCCTTACTGACCTGGGAGTAAAACTCCCCTCCTCTGCTGTTCTATTTTGTGATAGTCAAGCCGCCATACACATCGCAAAGAATCCGGTATTTCATGAGCGCACAAAACATATCGAGGTTGACTGTCACTTTGTTCGTGAGAAGGTTCAATTGAAGAAACTTGAATTGAAGCATGTTCCAGGAACTGATCAAGTTGCCGACATCCTCACAAAGGCCTTATCAAGCACCCTGTTCTACCAGTGTTTGTCCAAGCTGGGTGCATATGACCTATACGCTCCAGCTTGCGGGGGAGTGTTGGAAAAGCCCACTTAAATTAGGCCCATTTGTATAGCATTTATTGTTTTCCTCTCCTCTCGTTAGTCCACATTGTGTATAGGATTTTTCTCCCTCTTTCTCTCATCTATATATATGTACTCATTCTTTGTATTTGTACCAAGTGGACATATATACAAGGTTGGCTTTCTCCTTTCTACAGAGGTCAATTGTCTTTTAACAAGAACAATGTCTTGAACAACAGTTTCGGTGATAATGATATCATCCACAAACATAAGAATAGTGGCATATTTTTCTTTATGTGGATGAAGACTTGGTGATCACAAGTAAACGGGAAAATCTAGACTCAAAAGTTTGACAATTAACTTTTTCAAATCAGCCCAAGGTAACACTTTTTAAAGGTCATACAAAGCATTCTTAAGACACACACTCATGTCATTTAACGAACTTCCATGTCAAAGGGGGAGTCGTGTACATTTCTTCCTTTAATTCACTATGGAGAAATGCATTTTTCACATCAGGTTCGTATAAAGGGCCAAGACTTGTGGGTACCAATAGATACATAAGAAATCCTAACTGAGTTTGAGTTTAGCACAGGGACAAACATCTCCTGGAAGTCAATCTCAATAAATTGGTAAAGCCTATGGCAATAAATCTTATTTTATATCTATCAAGAGTGACATCATGAAGATCCTGATCTATATATCCATTTACATACAACAATATGACGCCCATGAAGAATAAGAATAATTTCCACAAGTATTTTAATGTTGGAGACATTCATCTCCACCTCCAATATTTTCCTACAGTGAAGATTATCACAGCATCTTAAAATTATTAGGAATATAAATAGAGCAAACTGATAGATAAGACTTTAGTGATTGTGGAGATATAGTGATACCTAAGATATTTATCATAGGATATCTGGTACGACCATTAGGAATTT